>SJYA01001905.1:913217-972999 GCA_006410615.1 Neotragus moschatus | reverse complement strand
CTGGATGGCATCACCGACTCAATGGACGTGAATTTGAGTGAACTCCGGGAGTTGGTGATGGACAGGGAGGCCTGGCGTGCTGCAGTTCACGGGGTCACAAAGAGTTGGACACGACTGAGCGACTGAACTGAACTGAACTGAAAGCACTGGAACACAGTCTTCCCTGAATAGAAATTTTTACAATGAAGATATGTGATTTAAAAAAGAAACTTTTTTTTGTTGTTCTATTAGACACTGCCCAACTTATTTATTTATTTACTTATTGAAGTATAATTGATTTACAATGTTGTATTACTGCTGTACAGCAAAGTGATTCAGTTATACATATATATTTATTCTTTTTTTTAAAAAATTGTTTTCCATCATGGTTTATCATAGGATACTAAATATAGCTACCTGTGCTATACAGTAGGACCTTGTTGTTTATCCATCCAAGATACAATAGTTGGCATCTGCTAATCCCAGCGTCCCACTTCAACCCTCCCTCAATCCCCCTGGCAACCACCAGTTTGTTCACTATGTCCATGATTCTGAGAAATTGTCCAATTTTAGATGCATTTCAAGAGGAGTTTCTTTTCCTTGATATGGAAAATGTGCTGGGTATACAATGGCCTTTGAGCTGTCAAGGTCTTTGCTGAATATCCTCTAACTAACACACTGTTCTGTGTGCTGGAGGAGATGGTCAAGGGTGAGCTTTCACCAATGGGTGACCTGCTGGCCTGACTTCTCCCTCCCACCCACCGACTTTCAAGGGCTGAACCAGATCACGGGAGTGAGTTGGCCATAATCTGGTCTAATTGGCATCCATTCTGGGTTTAGGAAAACAAATAGAAAGCAGAAGACGTAGGATGTGTGGACAAAGGCAACAGTGTGGGTGGTGTCATGGTTAGGGGACTAGGTTTATTGTGAGCTAAAAGGTGACATGCAGGGCTAGGTGATGACGGACCATCACACAGTCTTGGCCTAAAGGCCTTTTTCTTGCTGGGCTGCTGGATCTGAAGGCATTTGATTGTGGAGCATCTGAGGCTCGACTTGGCTGGGGTTGGCTCCCGGGATGTGGAGGTGTCTGAGAAACTGACTGAAAACCTAATGAATGGATTTCAGGAATTTCCAGGAATACATATTCAATATGCCACTTTTTGTTGAAAAATGAATAAATATAGCCTGTGGGAATGAATGTAGCACTTAGCGGAGCGATTCTCAATTGGCAAAGAGTTTGTAGTGTATGTGTGCTTGGAGCCTTTGGGAGATGAGGGGAACAAGGCAGGCTTTGTTGAGAGCTGAGAACACGCTGAGATGCTTTCTGTGTATCACACAAGCCTCCGCATCATCACTCTGAATTCAGCACATAGATTGTTTTATTTCCAGGTTGTTTTTAAACTTGACATCGTCCTTTGACTTGATATGAGATCTCAATTTCACAGCCAAAGCATACATCCTGAAGGAATAGTCACCTTTTCTTTGCCTGAAACAAGGACAACAGCAGTGTACTGGCGGCATCTTGTATTTATAAAGCGACACTTTCACATCTGCCTTGTGAATTTCTTTCTTAGACAAGTGGTAGTAAAGAAGGGGAAGATAAAAACCAAAAGAAGCGGGAGTAATTTAAGTAAAGAATAACTTCCTTTTTATTAGGTTTAACTTGAAACCAGGTATCATATTTATATAAATACTGTAGAAAATATTTAAACTATTCATAGAGGTTAAGTAACTAACTGATAAGCTTTGTAGGGAAGGTCTGTTTAAATGTTCCTGTTAAACTCAAACCATGCCAGGCAATTTTTAAAATTTTCTAATGTATAACCATTAAGAAACTGGGAAAAAGTCTGAGGGATATAAAGAATTCTGGTGAACAAATACAGTTGCTCATTGTAGAAATTGTTGCTACTTTATATATCAGAGGGTGCCAAGTGAGTCAAAAAGTCAAAATAACAGGATTTAGATGAAAGCCTTAATGATACAATTTAGTCTTGGTAAAGGCTAAGATAAATTCCTTCAGCGGCTGGCTAGAGGAAATCAAAGGGCAGGATATGTTAGCTGGGTCTTTTTCTCTGTAAATAATATATGAAATTGTTGGAGTAGCAAGGTTGAGAGGTCTGGGGATGCAAACTGGGGAACTTTTGGGAGACTAGCAAAAACTGTTTCTTAGGATAAGAATCAGGTGGTGACACAGTTGTAGATTTCTCTTTTGATTAGAATGATCGTATAGTTTATCCTCCAACCCAGGAAACTTTGTGGTAGAAAGTGGAGAGTTTCGTAACTATGCCAGGACGGCAGGCATAACCCAGGACCGGCACATACAGTTACCCTTCCTTTGAACTTGTCTTCATGGCTAACAGTTTGAACACAAACAATTAAATAGGCCATTCTCTTTTGGTTTTGTTTTTTTTGGGGGGGAGGCTGGAGGTTCTTACCTACCTTTTAAAGGACTTGTGCTATTTCTGCTGCATCGAAGAAAAAAATTTTCATAAAACGATCAGACAATAAAATGTATAACCAAAAAGTAAAAACCTTGTGTGTATTCCCCCAAAAGTAAAATTTCACATAAAACCTCATTGCCCACAGGCAGCCATTTTTACCTTTTTAAATCTACTGATATAAATTAATAGATGATCTAACTTTTAACATAAAAGGGAAACTACTATACAAGCTGTTTAGTAAGCTGAATTTTAGTCACATTAATTTTACTAATTTGTTAATATAATTAACAGTGTGAATATCTTTCCATTCAATAAATGTTATTTTTAGTAGCTGCATAGTTTTTCATTAGTTCAAAAAGTACTGGAATTTATTTAACCAGTCCCCTGTTTATGGACATTCGTTTCCAGTGCACTATGTTAAAATTTGGTGCATGTATACATTTTTTATACTCATTCGATTATTTCCTTTGAATTTATTCCTAGAAGTGAAATATGTATATTTTTCAAGTGTCAGTCAATTTTCTGTTTAATAGGTTTAATATATTTATTAAGTCACCCAAAGGAGTGTGAGAATTCCTGTTTCATCGTATCAGGGCTAACATGGGATATTAATGATTAAAATATTTTGCCAATCTGAAAGATTCAAAAGAGCATTTTCATTTACTATCCATTTCTGTGCTTATTGAACTTCCCTTGTGGCTCAGCTGGTAAAGAACCTGCCTGCAATGCAGAAGACCTGGATTCAGTCCCTGGGTTGGGAAGATCCCCTGGAGAAGGGAAAGGCTACCCACTCCAGTATTCTGGCCTGGAGAATTACATGGACTGTATAGTCCATGGGGTTGCAAAGAGTCGGACACGACTGAGTGACTTTCGCTTTCTTTTCTGTGCTTATTAGTGAAGTTAAACATCTTTTAAAATGCTTATTGGACTAGGTATTTCTTATGTAAGTTGCCTTAGCTGTCCTATAGGAATCTCTGATTTTCACAGCTCTCCAAAAGACTGCGTGTCACAGCCTCTATTCAGTTCTTCTCATGTTCTGGTCAGCATCACCATCTACTCAGAACTGGCTTCCACGTCTGTCAACTTTTCCATCCACTCTGACACCCAATCTGGTTCATTTCATTTCTGAAAACTTCTCTAATACGTTCCTCTTTTCCATTTCCTCAACCACAGATCCAGCTCAGGACCTTCTCTTGTTTTACTTTAGTTGGCTCTTCACTGATAACAAATGGCCACAGATATCGCTGCTATGCAAGGCAGAGCCCTGAGGCTAGAGGTCTAATTTCCCCAAGTCTCAGAAAAGTCATTATTATGAGACTAGTTGGACTTTTACTTTTTGATCTTTGTATCTCTGGTGTCTGACATATGGTAGGAATGTGATAAACAAGGCAGGAGAAGGGGACAACAGAGGACAAGATGGTTGGACGGCATCACTGACTCGATGGACATGAATTTGATCAAGCTCCAGGAGTTGGTGATGGACAGGGAAGACTGGCATGTTGCAGTCTATGGGGAAGCAAAAAGTCAGACACGACTGAGTGACTGAACCGAAACAAAGGATGGGACTACTTTTCTTATCTCTGATGACTCGCCTAGGTTGTTACCAGAAATCTCTCTCTGAAACATGAATACGATCATGGTCCTCTCTTCTTAAGAAATTTTGCTGATGCCCCATTGACATAGCTGTGTTTCTCCATCTCAGTCCCTTTGACCCAGATAATTCTTTATTTTAGGGCACTGTCTTGTGCATTGTAGGATGTTGGCAGCATCCCTGCCCTCTACCTACATATGTCAGTGGCACCTCCTCCTTTGACCTTGGTGCAGCAACCAAAAGTGTCTCCAGATACTATTATATGTTCCCTGGGAGTCAGGGGTTGTGTGCAAGACTGGCCCTGGCAGAGAACCACCAGCCTGGGGGAAAGTCAACCCCGAGTACATGTGTGATCTGTGCTCTGCTTCCTCTCCTGCTGTACTCATTGCCTCGCCTGAGTATCCTTGAACATGCCAGTCCTTTGGCACATGTGCCACTTCTCACTTGCTGCATCTTCAGCATCTTAGCAGCAAGGAAGCCTGACTGCAACAACAGACAGACAGGGCACATTGACTCAGACACGAGAAATTTATTTCTGCTCACATAACTCACTGTGGGGTTGAACATGCTGCTGAAGCAGCCTTCCAGCTGTTAGTCCTTCAGATTCTAGACTAACTGTGAACTTGCTCATAATTTGAATTCACTCTGCCATCCTTGATAGACAACTTAAGATGGGAAGGGGATCATCTCCAATCTACCTGACGAAAGGTGGAAAAGAGCCTTGGGGAGGAAGTGAAGATGTTTATGAATAAGATTGAAAGTGACCCAGGTCCGTCTCACTCTCATCCTATTGGCGGGAACTCAGTTACATGACCACACTTCATTTGCAAGGGAGACTGGGAAATGTAGTTCAGATGTGTCTGAGGACGAAGCAGACAGTGGATTTTCAGATCAGCCAGCACGCTGCCACGATCAGCTCTTCAGTTCAGCAAACCTGTGGTTATCCTTGAAGGCGTCCTGTGGTTCAGATGGTAAAGAATCTGCCTGCAGTGCAGAAGATGCAGGTTCCATCGCTGGGTTGGGAAGATCCCCTGGAGGAGGACACAGCAACCCACTCCAGTATTCTTGCCTGAAGAATCCCATGGATAGAGGAGCCGGGCGGACTACAGTCCATGGGGTCTCAAAGAGTCGGACATGATTGAGCGACTAACACTTTGAAGTCCTAGCTCAACCATCACTCCTAGAATCATGAATTCTGGTCTCTCCATTATGACCTCTTTTATACACCCTGTTTATACTAGTGTCTGAATAGTATGATTGGTATGGCATAAAAATAATTTTTTTCTCACTAATACCTAGGATGGCTCCTCATACATGGTGGGCATGTATCTGTTGTAAAAATGAATAGATAGTATTTAATTACATATTATTTCATGGGAATGGCTCACTGACTCCCTGAGGGTTTTTTGTCTATTTCTGATCTCTGTTCTAGGAATCTGAAACACTAGGACAATCATATCACTAATACAAAGGTGAGACAAGGTTATTTACAATTTCTCAGCCTCCCTTGAGGTCTCAGAAAGATGAAAGGAAGGTGTTCTCTTTCTTCTAGGGCCTCCTCTCCAGTCTGCCTCAGCTTCCCTGTGCTGTCCACAGATCACCTTTCCGCTGGCTTTCCCCCCACTTCCCTACCTACCCCCCAATTCTTGGGGTTCAGTGACAATCCTCCCACCAGAGACTGTTAATTGTGAGGAATCACTGACTGATTCATTACTTGTACTGGGAAAGAGTTTGGGATCTCTATTCTGAAAGGCCTTCCATGTTGTTTTTTTCAATCCACATTTGCAATTTGACATTTTTCCAAGGACACAAAAGTAATAGTTAAAGGGAGAAAGGTGCCTACCATGTATAAATTCTAGACAGATTTTTTTTTTTTTTAACCAATGGGAATTTTGTGTCTTAGAAATAAACAAGTCTTCCTTTGAACACTGGCTCTGTAGTTGCCAAGGTAAACAGGAGTCAAGGTCTAGGTGCCTTTGATGCTTGTGTTCTTATTAACTAAACGGGGGTAAGAATGAAAGCATTGCTACAATGAATGTTCAAGGGAATGAGCACCCATTTAAGGCTGTAACCAGGCCAGAATTTCCTTTCTAAGGCCAAGCAGAATCCAGTCCAAAAACATGAACACAACAGGAATGTTTCTGGTCATTTTTCTCAAATCCACCAGAGGGTTCCCACTGAGTTTTCTGACATACTTAGCCTATATACTGCAGGACAAGGGAGCATTTATGTAAAATGTCTACCCCTGCCCACCCCCACCCCCCTGCCCAGCACACACACAACTTACTCTGACAATTCCAAGCCTCACTTTCTCCTCTGCTCGGGTTGACATCTGAGAAGGGAGACCACAATTGCATACCGTTTTATAGATCCGCCTGATTAAAACCAGTTCTCTCTATAGGTCACATCGTGTATGAGACACACGGTTTTTGTCAAGAGACCAGCTACCAGCAGGAAGGGTTTTGATGCTATTGCTAGTAAGAAATTAGTAACCAGATCCTGGGTCTGTTTTAAGCCAACTTTATAATTACACTGTTTCGGTGGTAAACCAGACCTTTGAGCCAAGGGTAATTTAGACATTTGAGATCTGTATTCTTCCCCCTCTCTGTCTTTACTCTTCATCTTTGCTGTCTCTCCATCTTCTGCCTTCAAACATATAATTTCCCTCCATTCCTTCCTCACCCCTGGCTCCTTGCTTCTGTGACCCTCTGTCACAACAGGACAAAGGCTTCCTGTTCCCCCTTGGCCTTGGAGGTCATGGCCAGCAGTCTCGGCTGTGTGAGCACACCTCTCATTCTGGACCTGGATGCCGCTTGGTGAGTGTGTCACCAGCTCAGGCTGCCAGGTTTGCCCCTGGGATTGGAGGTGAACGTGGGGCCTTATCCTGTGTGTCCACCAGGTAACCTCTCTTGTCTAAGACTAGAACCACTCTGGAGATGACATTCTCCAACTCTTGAGCTCTGTTTCTATAAATACTTTGCACTCAGAGCTCTTTTTTCCTCTGTGTGTGTGCTTTCATTTAAAAAAAAAATTAAATTTAATTACCACCCTGAGTGCACCCCCCGCAAATTGAAGTATAGTTAATTGACAATGTTGTGTTAGTTTCAAGTGCACAGCAAAGTGATTCAGTTATATACCCACATATATAGCTTCTTTTTCAGATTCTTTTCCATTGTAGGTGATTCCAAGATCTTGAATATAGTTTCCTGTGCTACACAGTAGGTCCTTGTTGTTAACCTATTTTATGTATAATAGTGTGTATATGTTAATCCCCAACTTCTAATTTATCAGAGCTTTTCTGATATAGAAAAATTTATCAAATATTAAAATTGAAACCCAGGGCTTTCCTGGGGAAAATTTTATAGTCTCACTCAAGCTTACCATCGTATTCTCTCTCCCCATCTCTCTCTTAACCCTCCTCTATTTTTTTTTCTCCTCTGGAGCAATTGTTTTTCTACTATTTAAGCTATATTTTGGGATGGTTAAAAAAATTCTCTTAAGTAGACCTTGAAAGCCTAAAATTTTCATTTCAGCTGAAAATCATCCAAACCATATGCCTTTCAGTTGAGCATGCCTCCAGCTGGCCTCACACTGCCAAAGGACACCCCTGCCCCGCTGCCCCCACTTTTTTTTGTACCTGACCAAATTTCTTTAGAATCTGGCTGGAAACACACTGATCCGACTCAGAATCATTCAGGGATCACCACCACCAGGTTGCAGACCATTCTTTCACAGAGCTAGAGAGGTTCCGTTGTAAGCAAATTTGAATGTTTCTTCTCCAGAACTGCCTTCTTTCTTTGTTTCTTTCCTTTACTCCTTCTCAGCCCACCTTTGCTCTCCTCCCAGGGGGCCTGGTTAACCTCCCTGTGTCTCCCTGTCTCTCCGTGGGTCTCTCTCTGTCTCTCGCCTGGCACTAATCCTTGGCTGCCCATGGTACAGAGGGGCAGCCGGAATTTCCTTCGAGAAACAGCTGGTTTCCATTTCAGGAGTCTCACCGTTGTGGCTGTGATGTGATTGTCTTTTCACCTCTAGGCTTGGTCTGAGTCGCAGCTAAAACAAAGCTGTTTCCCTTGGCCTCCAGGGCTCCTGGCTGAGCTCCGCCGGCTGCAGGCCCTGCCCAGCACGTCCTGCCACTCAGACATCACTGGTGTCCCTGTTGGCCACACACCCCCTACCCAGGGGAGAAATTAAGGCAATTTCACTGAGGCCCACTGGTGAGGAAAATTGATTGATCGAGTTATGACTAAATGGCTTTTCAAATCTTCTCATTATTCTGGGGGCAGGGAGTTCAACTGGCAGGGCCCAAGTCCTCACAGACAGATAAAGCCAGCCAGGCCTCCTGTGAATGCAGAGGCTTGGAGGCTGTGCTATGGACATGGACCACCGGGCCTAACTCAGCAGGGCTGCCGAACGCAACTAGTTCCTGCCTGTTTGAAGGGCGAACACTCCAGGATGCGAGTGTGAATCCTGAGAGTGGGTGCTTTGTAGAGAGTTGTGCTGGGAGCGAGGCAGGTGCAGGGCAGCACAGAGTGTTAACAAGTGAGGGGGCTGCTTCAAAGTGCCCCCTCACTTCTGCTCCCAGGCTGTCTCTCCTTGGGAAGCCCTGACATAAGATCACTCATATTTTTTCTGTAAATCATTGAATCAAAGGGTAGCTTCTTTATCTGTGTCTGGATGCCTAATTAGGTTGTACTTAAATATATTTATGAACCTGATCATCTCAGCTCCCCCAGAGTCTTTTGCTTGCCAGGTGTCACTAGCAGTAAAGAACCTGCCTGCCAGTGCAGGAGATGGAAGAGATGAGGGTTCAGTCCCTGGGTTGGGGGAGGAAATGGCAACCCATTCCAGTATTCTTGCCTGGAAAATTTCATGGACAGAGGAGCCTGGCCGACTACAGTCCATGGGGTGGCAAAGAGTTGGACATGACTGAAGCAACTTAGCATTGATATACATGCATGGAACAAGTAGACAGGGAGATTATACGTGTACAGCCTCTCCATTTTGTATATATAAAAATGAAATCTCCTTGCATATGTCATCTGCCAGCATCTTTAACCTGGCTCTGTAACATCTGTATGGTGGTACACGTGTCAGGTAATATCTCTGCATCTGGTTTGTCCATCTGTAAAGTAAAAGAGTTGAACCAGCTGGTGTGTTTGGTGGGGAGGTGCTGATCTTGGGAGGTCTCAGGCTGCAGTGGCGTGAAGTAGGGTTTTGGTTCCTGGCCAGAGATTGAGGTGGGGTTGCAGCAGCGAGAGAGCTGAATCCTAGCCACCCAACTGGTGATGGGGCATCACCATCAGTGACCAGGCCCTGACCCATCAGCTTTGCAGAAAAGAATCCCCACAAAGATGGGAAGTAGCGAAACAAAGTGTTTGTTAGGAGGATAAAGCATTTGTGGCTAGACACACAGGTGGACTTACAGAGTCGTGCTCTAGTGGTGGTTTAAATCACTTATAAGGGACATTTCTTCCTGGTTTCCTTCAGCCAATCATTTTGGCCTGCCTGGTTCTGAGTCCGTGTTTGGTATATCTCAGGGTCCTCCCATGTGTACATGCGTCTCTCAGCCAAGATGGTTCCCAGTGAAGAGGGCTATGGGTAGGATGACATCACTTACTTTGGGGTGGTGCCCCCTCCCTCTTTGACCTCCAAGGAGCTTTCTTGTTGGGAAGGTTTCCTTGACTTTGAGAATCAGAAGTATGTGGTCTCTGATCTCTTATCTGAGCCGGGCCCAGTCTGTTCTCTTGATTGTCCTGTTATTGATATTTTAGAGTTTCAGTCGACAGGGAATGAACTCAAATTGCTTACCCCTGGGGGGGGGGTGGTCCATCTACCTCCTGCCTCAGTGCTTCCCTTTGATCCATACAGATCCAGGGACTAAGCGACATTCTGGGATGTCACAGGAGCCATCCAGTTCCCGAGGCTGAGCTCTAACATTGCATGATTCTCACAGTTTTAGGTGGTTCTGTTGCAAGAAGAATCCACATGCTTTCAGGTTCTGAGAGAGGAGATAGGACTTACCTGACTGCATAACTTACTGGCCAAGTGAGCTGCCTGTCTTCCCAGAGACCTAGACTGGCTTGCTGGGTTCCAGGCCATGAACAGACCTTGGCTTTAATGAGACATTGGACTCTGTCTAGGGCAACATGCTTATCAATAAGCCTCAGTGTAGGGCCCTTCGCCTCACCCCCAGATCACTGTGGCACTCACTCTAGTTCACCATCAGCATCTTCAGGGACTTGGCTGCCAGCTCAGAGGTCTTCAATGTCACTCTCTTCTATAAAATCCAAGAGTGGACTCTCCGTTGTTGTTCTGACGGTTTCGAAAGCCCTCAGCTTAGCATTCAGCTTCACTGGATTTTCAGCCATCCTTTCCTTCCAGCTTTTCTCTAGGAGTCTCCTATAGATCCATCTTTCCAGTGAGAAAGTCTTCTAATTGTTCTGTTCCACGCTGTGACAACTCACCACCCCACCACCCCACCATCCCCCACCAACCTGCATTTGCTCTGTGTTAGGCTTTTGTATGGCAAACCTGGAAGACTTATACAAAACTGATGTCTTCTCTTCCCCCATGCTAATCTGCCTTTTGAGCCCCAGATCAGGACCTGCCTCCCTCACTGAGGACTCCCTGGTGGGTTTGTGGCAAGGGAATGCACCTTCCTCTGACTTTTCAAGTAATCCTTAGTCTGCATGACACTGTCTGCCCTCATTCCTTCTAGCCTGGGCAGTTCACAGCCCTCCTGGAGAAGCCAGATAGAACTTGGACAGTGTCAGAGGAGCCCAAGAGAGTGATGCAAAGCTGGAGACCCAGGTGAAGGGGCTGGCTTAGAAGAAGGAGAGATGCTTCATTTGAAGGAGAAAAAGTAGAAGATGACTTCACAAGAATCTAAGTTTATGATGAAGTATCCATCTGCATGTCCACAGGTGAGGGTAGATAGACACGGTATGCCCGTGGAGGCAGGGAAATTTCCTCCATGGTGGGTGCCTTTCAGGCTAGTGAGAATGCTGCAACCTGAGGCTGGACCAAAGGCAGAAATCAGAAAACACGCCCCACTCTCATGGTTCATTGTAGCCCAAAGCCTTAAAGCTTTTAAAATGTCAGACAGATATTTGACTTGAGAGAGTGAAAATTTAAAAAGTAAATTAAAAACATACTTGTATTTAGAAATCAATTTTATAATCCCATGAAAACTTTCCTATGTTTCTCTTAATCAAGCCTGGAAATGAAAGTCATCTTAACATTTGCTTGCTTAACAGATCTGTGTGACTGTATAGCTATTTATGGAATTTGTTGTAAAAACAGAGAAGGAGAACTATCAATACTTGACAAAGTTAAGCAGTCTGGCCAGAAGAGAGATCCTTTTTATTATTGGAAATCACTTTGTTTTTTGACTTGCGTTTTTCTTTGGCTTAACTCCCAGGTACGTGACAGTCTTGTAACTGAAGGGTAAGCTGGGTTTCGAGTGTCATTTCACAGTGTCTCCCCCTCCTTTTCCTCTGCTTGTCCCCAGTCAAGACTCATTGACCTAAATTCTCCATCTCTGGCAGGGGTCCTTCTAACTCATCTTACTGGCGTTTTCTCTGTCTCAATTACTGTGCCTCTTTTTTATAGGGAACTCTCCTTTGAGATCAAAGACAATGTATAGCAATTTATGGGAAATAAAGGAGGTAGGAGGGGATGCTAAGTCATTTTAAGGGAAGGAGGGTCTGAAGAGGTGAATATGTGGGAGGATCTGGTCTCTGCTGTAAGAACTGAGGCAGGACTCAGCTCCCAGATGTGGAGGGGAGGGACATGAGACCTGCTCTGTGGTCTCTTCATCCAGTCTTATCAGCGGTCCTCTGAGCTGACTGTGTCTCTGAGTCACCTGGGCTCCTTTGGAAGTTGCAGACACCTGGGCCCTTACTCAGGCAATTTAACAAGTCCCCAGTGAGTTCTATACATCTGTAGTTTAAAGCAGGTGTCTTGAGGCTCAGACAGCACCAATGACCATTGACCCAGGCCCAAGAATATTTATTACAAGTTCCTAATTCGTTCCTCTTTCCTTCAAATACATTTATGTCCTCACCACCACCTCCCGGCACCCCCCACCCCACCTCCTCACCCACCAGGGCTCTAAGATAAGAATCTGGTTCAGACCAACTCTAAGGTATTCACTAGTGAAAAACAAAGGGGAAATTCACAAAAATGAGAAAGGTTCAGAAATAAGACTACATAAATTATTTTGGAGACAATTTTCCCTTTTCCTTAACAATTTTGAGAAGGATCTTGGGAGTAACACACACACACACACACACACACACATAGAGTCAGGGAAGTGAGTAAACAGGAAAGAAAAGATTGACTTTTACTACTTGCTGGTTTAAACTTAAATTTGTTTTTCTTTATATGTTAACTCCCCCCTTTCTTTCTCCCTTAAAACTGTATCAAGCTATTTTCAGGATGGAGAAGTGGTTGCTTTGGCAGAGGGGTGGGGGGATGAAAACCATGACATCACCATGCTATTTTGAAAGAGTGAGAGAAATAGGCCAGTTTTAGGTCAGCTTAGTTTGGTTCTGTGTGTGTAGGAGCTGAATTGTGTCTTTTACGAATTCAGCTTCCCTTGGGATTGCAGTTCTTCACGGGAAGGATAATATTTATTTAGAGCTAATTTGTAAACTTCATTTTCAGTTTAAGGTCTGGAACCTAAACGGTTATTCTGTTCTTCCAGGCGGTAACACAGACTTTGTGAGCATTTCAAAGGGGGTTGGCTTTGCAGGCTTCTTCCCACGCGCCCCTGTCTCCCCCAGCCCCCAACTGTCTGCTCGATTTTAGGTCAATCCAGGGTCTATCAGCTTAGAAAGCAAATCCTTAACCTGGACTTTTTGCTGCTGATAAGGGCTGTGTGGATGGCAAACAGGCACCTTACTCATTTCTTTAGAATTTGCAGTGGAATCTTTTCTTGCTTGGAGTTGTTGTCAGCAACTCCTATTTTCCCAGAGAGGTTTTGAAATGTTCCCTCTGATCGTTAATGTGTTTATAACATTTCTCAAATGGAACTCCACACTTCTCACAAACATTCAGCTTTTTGAAAGGGTTCACCGCACCTTTTCTACCCCTGGAGACAAAAGAACACGTCTGTGCGGAGCATGGAAAAGGCCGCCCAATGGTGGCCGAAACTTGCTTTCTAAGCAAACTCAGATATCATCATTTTCTTGTCAAGAGCAGCATTTTACTCTGAGGTTCCTAGCCTATTTCTGGGTCTGATAGATGGTTCCTTTTTGGCTGCCTGGAGATAAGCCCGGGTCAAGGAAACAGCTTGCACTTGTCTCTTCAAGTCTAGCTCGGCCTCGCCGTATCGTTTCATGATTTCCTTTCTTGTTATCTTCAAACATTCCCTCAGAGCTGAGCTTGACAAGAACAGGAAGGTTGGCAAAGGTCTGGCAGGGAGGTTGTTTTTCTTCGTGGAGGAAAATGGACCCTTTCCTTTCCCCGCCCCCAGCCCATCCTCTCTTTTATGGCCGCCTCCTGGCCCTCTGCAAAGCTGATGGAAAAAAAGCTAAGAACGCCTCCTTCCCTCTTTACAGGAGGGTTTCTAAGAGGTTTCTAATCAGCTCACTGTCAGCCTGTTTCCTCTGATCAGCTTAAATAGGTCCACTTGAAGTTCACAACTGCCAAAGCGGGCGTTCAGATGGAAAGCAAGGGGCACCATAGGAGCAGTTAGGCACGTCCACCCGAGATTATCCAGGAGACTGTAATCCCACGGAAAGTGCTGGCTCCTCAAACCCTTTTCTCTTGATTAAATAAGCATTTCTCCACCAAGGCGACAAGGCCTGCCAGTCCACAAGCTGATTCCTTTTCTCTTTCTACCTCTCCCCTCCCCACACTAAAATGTAAACTTGATGCCTGTGTCCTTAGCAGGAGCCCATCCTAACCATCTTGGTACGAGTGAACCTTTTAACCTCTGGTGGACGGCTTTCTGTCTAACTCTGTGCAGGAACAAAAAGCCCAAACAAAAGCAGGACACGTTTATCTCAGGCCGACGGGAACGTGGGGGCAGGAAGTTGGGGTTTCTGCCCTGTGGCCCTCAGGTCCTCTGCTGAGATTTTCCTGCTCCTTCTTCAGAAAAGGACGGCTTTGTTAACCATTAGCCACTGACAAGAGTGTGTCCATTTCAGCAAAATTAATAAGAGATAGCATTTTTCTTCCTTCTAAATGGCCCATGTCAGTAATTAACATCGCCTTTCATTACTCAACTTGAAAGCTGCCTTCCCCGGCCCCCTGACCTCGCCCCAGCTTTGTTAAACTGTGGCCTCCAGCCTGTGAGAGACCTAAACGCAGAAAAAGCACACGGGGGAGGGGGGTCCCTCACAGAGGTGCCTTGAAAGAATCACTCCACAAATATTTATTGGGTGCCCACTGCATGGAGCTACCAAACTGAATCAGACAGGGACCCTTGTGGGAAGGAGACAGTGAGCAGGGATAAAGGGTTGTTTAAAAATCACAGCAGATACTGGAATTGTCACAAACCAGAGCAGACCCAGTGAGGAGGGGGACACTGGCTCAGACATGACCCAGGCGGGAGTGTTCTGGGGGAGGTGATATTGGAAGGGAACATTCCAATGTTAGAGGTCATTGTATTTAAAAAGAATGATCTTGCCTTGCACTTTTTTTTTTTAGAAAGAAGGGAAGAGCACTTTCATAGTGAATATATAAGTTGAGGGCGCAGGAGAGAATTTTTCCCTCTTTAGGTGGATTGTTTCCCGGTCTTTGTAGCCAATCAGCTGTTGATATTTTAATAACAGCACCACTCCTAATTTAGTCAACTTCCCCCAAAGTGTGTTAAATATATCCGTGTCACTTTTCTCCATCAGATCTGTGCTCCAGGAGGATTCTTGGTCACAGAGCTGGATGTGTTAAGCTTGGAGATGAGTTAAGATATACTTTACATATGTTGTTCACATCTTTTTACCATGCATTTCATGCTTAAAAGAACCACCAAGCAAAATTCAAATGCTCTGAAAGGGGGATCGGCTGAAAAATTATGGGGCATCAAGGGATGGGATCTAATTGCAACTATGATGGTGAAGGTTTTTAATGATATATGGAGAAGTAAAAGGGGCATGTTCTCTTTGTTGTGAAGAACATGAATCAATATATATGTCGAGAAGTACGGGCTAGAAGACTCAACACTGAAATCTTACCGGTGGTTATTTCTGTAGTAGCACTTTATTTATTTATTTTAATTAATTAATGTATTTTTGGCTGTGCTGGGTCTTCATTGATGCGTCGGCTTTTCTCTAGTTGTGGTGTGAGGGCTTCTCATGGTGGTGGCTCCTCTTGTTATGGAGCACAGGCTCTAGGGCATGTGGGCTTCAGTATTTGGGGCATGTGGGCTCTGGCATTGCAGCTTGCAGACTCTATAGAGTGCAGGCTCAGTAGTTTTCCACATGGGCTTAGTTGCTCTGCAGTGTGTGTGATTTTCCTGGACCAGGGATCGAACTCATGTCCCCTGCACTGGCAGGCAGATTCTTAATCACTGAACCACTAGAGAAGCCCAGTAGTGGTTACTGATGGCTGCTGAAAATGAGACATGATTTAAATTTCTCTTCTCTGTAATTTTCAGTGTTTTCCAACATGGTGTATGTATATTACTTTTGTAGTCAAAGGAAATGCTCTTGAAGAATGAAGATGCTAAGGGGGAAAAGGACTTTATTAAGGTGAGAGGATGAACACGACCAGGAGGTCATTCTCCCTTCTCAAGCCACTTTGGTCGTGTCATCAGCTGTAAAAAAAAAAAAAAAAAAGGAAAAGTATACCCATGTAGCAATCAGAACCAAACACAAGAGGTTTTAAGTAACAGTGCACAGCATTCAATAGACCCCATGGAAATATTCTCCTTTACCTCCTTTACCTGCTTGAGTTGAAAATTTGAGAGTTAATTCTTCTAGAAATTTTTGTAGTGAGAGAACCACTTCTGTCTCTTTCCTATGGAATTTAGATCTAGGAGACTCCAGGTTCTGAATTACTCAAGGGTCAGAAATCTCTTGCAGAGGCTGGCCTGATCACTTTTTCTGGGAGGCGGGTAAATCCCTTGTTATTGTTCTCTTGTTCAAGCCCAGTGATATAAAAATCTAAAAACCAGTTATTCATCTAGCGACGGCCTTCACAAATGCACAAGGAACCTCTTTATTTTTATCTATTATTTTGCAATTTTCTTTTACTCAAGTTACACACAGCAGGTAAGCTTATTTATTTCACCGTTGGTGGTAATAAGTGTGCAGAGTGTCTCAAAGTAGGATGCTGCTGTCTGCAGGTCTGGGAGCAGAGCGAATAGCTAGGCTTCTTCTTTAAATCCTATGTCTGATTATTTGCAATAGAAAAGCCTAGTTGGAGGGTATTGGGTGTGGATGGTGGGGCTGGCGACTGGGTAGGGAAGGCAGAGAAATGGAAAAAGTGCAAACCTGTAGTTTAAGTTCAAATGGGTTCCTAGCTGCTTTTGGCATTTTGTATCATTGGAGCCTCACAACTTGAAGAGCCCCTAAATTAGAGCAACAGTCCCGCCCAGGGACCCTCCTCCACAACTGAGACGGCGCTCGACGTCTGAGTCACTCAAAATTGTGGGGCCAAAACATATAAACAGACAAGAGAAGCTGTTTGCCCCGAGCACACAACTTTAAAACTGTTTTGAGTCTTTGAGACAGGGTTCCTCCCTTCTTTTCTCCTTACAAACATTCAGAAAAATAAAGAAACTCCAGGAGATGCTGTCTTTGTGATGAAAGATTTCAGGACCCCGTCTGCCCTTTGTGGCTTGATAACAATCTAGCTGCTGGCAGAGAAGGGAACGAGGAACAACAACTCAGAACAGAGAGGCTGGTTGTCAACACAGAGCCTGCTCCGTCTCCCTGAACCCCGGATGGGGCTGCGTGGAAGGGGCGGAAGTGAGCTGAGTGACCTTGCCCTTGTGAATCTCAGGAGTTCAAGGGAAAAGTCCTTTTCAATCAGCTGGTTTTCCACCAGCTGGTGTCCTAGATGCTTTAGAAACACTTCCTCCTCTTCTGTCTGTGCCTGACTTCTCAGGAGATCAAGACCTTTATAGCAAATACAAATTAGAAACATAAAGAGCAAACTCTGCCTCAGGTACGTGAGGGAGGGAAGAATCAGAGTAAGGAAGTCGCTGTGGCTGACTGAGCAAATTAACTCTGAACTTTCTGACAAGAAATGCAGAAAAAAGGCCGGTGGGAGGAAGGTGCGGGGCATTATTCTGGTTCCTTATAAGGAAGAGACAGAGACCCACAGGGCCACCGGGACCTTTCCTATCTCCAGGAGTGAAGAAGCTTCTGTGTGACTTTGTATATAAGCCTCTAGAACTGTGGTTGAAAATGCTGTCAAGGAGGCTTTCTAACCATTTTGCTTTTCCTTTAAACTTTCTGGCTTATGTA
This sequence comes from Neotragus moschatus, assembly GCA_006410615.1. Lineage (NCBI taxonomy): Eukaryota > Metazoa > Chordata > Mammalia > Artiodactyla > Bovidae > Neotragus > Neotragus moschatus. The sequence continues at coordinate 955,570 of SJYA01001905.1, read as the reverse complement.
TCCATTTGCTTTGGTTATTAAAATTTGTCCATTGATATTTCATTCTGGAGCTTTTCCTACAGAGGTGAACAATGCTGATAAATTAATTCAACAGGGAGGACGGGAGACTCAGGTGGTAAACCAATGCCTTAAGCCAGGGATGCCTTGAGGCTGAGAAACTGTTGCCCGAGGACCACCAACGCCAGCAGCCAATAAGCTTTTCTGAATGAGGCACGTGCACTGCTCTGGCCAATCACATCTCTTGTTCCCTTTGCTGTAGCATCGTTGTGTCAAAGTCTTCTGGCTCGCAGTTGGTGGAGTGCTCCAAACCCCTGCTTGTTTGTCCACCCCATTATAATTGATTTTTGCTTGAATAATCTCTAAAGACTTTTGATATGCTCCAGTTTATTTATTGTCTTTTCTAGTTTACTTCATAGTTCATGATTCACAATGCTATGGGTGTCAAGCATTTTACTGCAATTAACACACTTGCATACATATAGTAAACACACATGCACTGACATGGAGATATGCCTACTTATATTGCATGATATATAAATAAAAGGTCTTAGAAAACAGTGGAAATGGCAACCCACTCCAGTATTCTTGCCTGAAGAATCCCATGGATGGAGGAGCCTAGTGGGTTACAGTCCATGAGGTCACAAAGAGTCGGACACGACTTCACCTTCACGTTCACCTTTTCTATAGTAGGTGCAGTCTCATATTTCCTATTCTACTATATCTCATTTAATTCTGTTTCATTTTTAAAAGCTGTATGCATTTCACAACATTAGTTTGAAAACTGGTGTTTAAATACATATTATCTCGTGTGCGTTAGTCGCTCAGTTGTGTCCGACTCTTTGTGACCCCATGGACTGTAGCCCTCCAGGCCCCTCTGCCCATGGGATTTCCCAGGCAAGAATACTGAAATGGGTTGCCATTTTCTTCTCCAGGGCAGTTTATCTTTTAACAATACAAAAATCAACAATTTGTATACCTATAGTAGAGTTAGCATTGGAAAAGGAAACGGCAACCCACTCCGGTGTTCTTGCCTGGAGAATCCCAGGGATGGGGAGGCCTGATGGGCTGCCGTCTATGGGGTCACACAGAGTTGGACACGACTGAAGCGACTTAGCAGCAGCAGCCGTAGCAGTAGAGTTAGGATTGCAGGATGCCCCCTTAGTGAGCATATAACAAATACTTGCTGGATGAATGGATGAGAAATCAGTAATCCAATGTGCTGTCAATAAACAATCAGAGGATGACATGAAAATATTTTAATGAAAATAGTAAAAAAAAAAATCTAGAAATAAACCTAACATGAAGAAAACTATAACGTTTTATTGAAGGACCAAAGGGAACTTGAGTAAGCCGACACATACTGCATTGAATGGTAGATTCAGAATTATGAAGTTTCTTCCTCCAGATAACTAATTCAGTGTGATCCTAAGAAAAATTGCAAAGGGTTATTTTGTGAAACTTGACAAGCTGCACAGATTAATGAAAAGTTATTGGAAAAGGGTGAACACTGATAGGAGATTTATCCTACTTTATATCAAAACATACTTTAAAATGGTAGTAGTTAAAACAGTGTGTTCTTAACATAAGAATAAAGAAATAGATCAATGGAACAGAGTCTATAAATACATCTATGTATGTTTGCGTTGGAATTTAGTATTAAGACAAAAGTCTTAAGTCTTAAAGACTTAAGACAAAAGTAACACTTTGAATTATGACTAAGCCAGAACCTATTCAAAAAACAATGTCAGGATAAGAAGAAAAGAAAATTTCAATCTCACCATAAATACAAAAACATAATTTGTATAAATTAAAGAGCTAAATCTAGATAAAAACCATAAAAGTACTAAAACTAAAATAGGAGAAGTTTTGTAATTCTTAGATGAGTAATTTCTTTTTTAAGCAAGATGTAAAACTCAGAAACCATATAGGATACAGTTCTTTTGCTGCTATGTCACTTTAGTCATGTCCGACTCTGTGCGACCCCATGGAGGGCAGCCCTCCAGGCTCCCCCGTCCCTGGGATTCTCTAGGCAAGAACACCAGAGTGGGTTGCCATTTCCTTCTCCAGTGCATGAAAGTGAAAAGTGAAAGTGAAGTCGCTCAATTGTGTCCGACTGTTAGCGACCCCATGGACTGCAGCCCCACCAGTCTCCTCCATCCATGGGGTTTTCCAGGCAAGAGTACTAGAGTGGGGTGCCATCACCTTCTCTTAAGGCTGCATTAAATATCTTAAGCTTTAATATAGTGAGGCATAAAAACATGAGCAACAGTCTATGGTAAAATATTTTCAAGCTACACAACAAACATTAGAATTAATGATATATAAAGAGTTCATACAAATAAATAGGAAAAAAGAAAGATAGGAAAAATTATGAACCGTCCAGTCACGGATCTAAATAAAAATGACCAATTTACATAGAGAAAGATGCTTAATGAGTAAATAATGAACAAAGATCAAAGTAATGATGGTAGAAGGAGTACATAAAGGCTGTATATTGTCACCCTGCTATTTAACTTCTATGCAGAGTACATCATGAGAAACGCTGGATTGGAAGAAACACAAGCTGGAATCAAGATTGCCGGGAGAAATATCAATAACCTCAGATATGCAGATGACACCACCCTTATAGCAGAAAGTGAAGAGGAACTAGAAAGCCTCTTGATGAAAGTGAAAGAGGAGACTGAAAAAGTTGGCTTAAAGCTCAACATTCAGAAAACAAAGATCATGGCATCTGGTCCCATCACTTCATGAGAAATAGATGGGGAAACAGTGGAAACAGTGTCAGACTTTCTTTTTTTGGGCTCCAAAATCACTGAAGATGTGATTGCAGCCATGAAATTAAAAGATGCTTACTCCTTGGAAGAAAAATTATGAGCAGCCTAGATAGCATATTCAAAAGCAGAGATATTACTTTGCCGACTAAGGTCCGTCTAGTCAAGGCTATGGTTTTTTCAGTGGTCATGTATGGATGTGAGAGTTGGACTGTGAAGAAGGCTGAACGCAGAAGAATTGATGCTTTTGAACTGTGGTGTTGGAGAAGACTCTTGAGAGTCCCTTGGACTGCAAGGAGATCCAACCTGTCCATTCTGAAGGAGATCAGCCCTGGGATTTCTTTGGAAGGAATGATGCTAAAGCTGAAGCTCCAGTACTTTGGCCACCTCATGCAAAGAGTTGACTCATTGGAAAAGACTCTGATGCTGGGAGGGATTGGGGGCAGGAGGAGAAGGGGACGACTGAGGATGAGATGGCTGGATGGCATCACTGACTTGATGGACGTGAGTCTGAGTGAACTGTGGGAGTTGGTGATGGACAGGGAGGCCTGGCGTGCTGCGATTCAGGGGGTCGCAAAGAGTCAGATACGACTGAGCGACTGAACTGAATTGAACTGAATGCTTTACCCATGAGACTTAAATGTTTTAAAAACTCTATTGCTTTCAATGTCGAGAGAGTATAAAATGGAATAGTCTTTTGGAGGTCAATTTGAGAGTATATATCAAAAGTAAAAGTGTTCATATTATTTGAGCTATCACTTCTATTTTCCTGTTTCTGTCAAAGTGATTCTTTCTACATGTGTACAGAGAAGCATCAATTAGGATTTTCAGTGTAGCACTGCTTATAATGACAAAAAATTAGAAACCATTTAAACATCCATAATTAGGGAAATAAATTGTGATTCATCCAATATTACAGAATAAAATGATGAAGTAAAAGAGAATAGGGTAGACTTACAGTGCTCACATGGGAAGAGTTATAAGATATATGTCTATAAGATATATGTCTATGTAAGTTATAAGTGAAAAAGTACAGATGGAACAATTCATACAGTTCACTCCTATGTTCAGATAGACCTTGGAGATGCTGTGGATTCAGTTCCAATAGAACCAATATCACAATAAAGTGAGTCACAGAACTTTTTGGTTTCCCACTACGTAGAAAATTTATGTTTATACTATACTGTAGTTTGTTAAATGTGTAATACATTATGTCTAAAAAAGCAAGGTAAATATTTTAATTGTTGTTGTTTAGTTGTTAAGTTGTGTCTGACTCTTTTGTGACACCATGGACTACCAGGATCTTCTGTCCATGGGATTTCCCAGGCAAAAATACTGGAGTGGGTTGCCATTTTCTTCTCCAGGGGATCTTCCCAACCCAGGCAGACAGATTCTTCACTACTGAACAATCAGGAAAGCCCTCATACCTTAATTAAAAATAATTTATTGCTGAAAAATGCTAGTTCAGTTCAGTTCAGTCACTCAGTCGTGTCTGAATCTTTGTGACCCCATAGACTGCAGCATGACAGGCTTCCCTGTCCATCACCGTCTCCTAGAGCTTGCTCAAACTCATGTCCATTGAGTCAGTGATGCCATCCAACCATCTCATCCTCTGCCATCCTCTTCTCCTGCCTTCAACCTTTCCCAGCATCAGGGAATTTGGAANGCCTGTCTCTTATACACATCTAGATGTGTATAAGAGACAGCTCCTAGAGCTTGCTCAAACTCATGTCCATTGAGTCAGTGATGCCATCCAACCATCTCATCCTCTGCCATCCTCTTCTCCTGCCTTCAACCTTTCCCAGCATCAGGGAATTTGGAAAACTCAGCAGTGGCCACAGGACTGGAAAAGGTCAGTTCATTCCAATCCCAAAGAAAGGCAATGCCAAGGAATGTTCCAACTACTGCGCAATTGTACTCATCTCGCATGCTAGGGAAGTAATGCTCAAAATTCTCCAAGCCAGGCTTCAACAGTGTGTGAACCATGAACTTCAAGATGTTAAAGCTGGATTTAGAAAAGGAAGAGGAAACAGAGATCTAATTGCCAACATCTGTTGGATCATAGAAAAAGCAAGAGAGTTCCAGAAAAACATCTATTTCTGCTTTATTGACTATGCCAAAGCCTTTGACTATGTGGATCATAACAAACTGTGGAAAATTCTGAAAGAGGTGGGAATACCAGACCACCTCACCTGCCTCTTGAGAGACCTGTATGCAGGTCAGGAAGCAACAGTTAGAACTGGACGTGGAATAATGGACTGGTTCCAAACTGGGAAAGGAGTACGTCAAGGCTATATATTGTCACCCTGCTTATTTAACTTATAAGAGTACATTTCACAGGGTATATCATGCTAAATGCTGGACTGGATGCAGCACAAGCTGGAATCAAGATTGCTGGGAGAAATATCAATAACCTCAAATATACAGATGACACCACCCTTATGGCAGAAAGTGAAGAGTAACTGAAGAGCCTCGTGATGAAAGTGAAAGAGGAGAGTGAAAAAGTTGGCTTAAAGCTTAACATTTAGAAAACTAAGATCATGGCATCCAGTCCCATCACTTCATGGTGAATAGATGGGAAACAATGGAAACAGTGACAGACTTTATTTTCTTGGCCTCCAAAAGCACTGCAGATGGTGACTGCAGCCATGAAATTAAAAGATGCTTGGAAGAAAAGCTATGACCTTGGAAGGAAAAAGCTATGAAAGGAAAGCTATGACCAACCTAGACAGCATATTAAAAAGGAGAAACATTACTTTGCCAACAAAGGTCCATTTAGTCAAAGCTATGAGTTTTCCAGTAGTCATGTGTGGTTATGAGAGTTGGACTATAAAGAAAGCTGAACACTAAATAATTGATGCTTTTGAGCTGTGGTGTTGGAGAAGACTCTTGAGAGTCCCTTGGACTGCAAGGAGATCCAACCAGTCCATTCTGAAGGAGATCAATCCTGCATATTCATTGAAAGGACTGAGTTGAAGATGAAGCTCCAATATTGAACCTCAGTGAGTCACTCACCATATCAAGTGTAATAATGATGAAAAAGTTCAAAAGATTGCAAGAATTACAAAAATGTGATCCAGAGTCATGAACTGAGCAAAGTCTGCTGGAAAAATGGCGCCTTTAGACTTGCTTGACGCAGGGTTGCCATCAACATTCAGTTAGTGAAAAATATAACATTGCAAAATGCTGCCAAAGTGCCTGTAATTGTGTACTGTATGAACATTTAAAGGAATATATTCATTCTTAGTTATTAAACATTGTTTTAAAAAGTTAAAAATAGTTTTAGTTGGTGTGCGTTTCAGAAAGGAGACATTTAATCCAAACTTACTTACGCAACAGAAAGGGCCTCAGGACTTCTTAGTTATCATGGTAAATGGAGTCATTTTTATGCTCTTTTCTGGAAGAATTTATTCCTTTCAATGTAACAACCTCTGGTCCCCCTCCCTCGCCACTCCAGGGCCATTCTCCTTTCTAAGCAGGGAGGCTCTTCCCAGGAGATGCTATGCACAGTCTCTGAAGTAATGGAAGATCAAGGGCTTGAGCACAGTTTCAAACCCTCTGCCCATAACACCACTTAGCTGGTGGAGTTACTTCCTCACTATCCAAGCTGTTATTTTAAAGTCTCACATTCTTTCCTCTACTGTGCTCTTTTCGGGTTGATGTCATTGTACAAAGTGGTCAATGGGGAAAAGAGTTTGGGCAGCTCACACCAGGACAGTTAGTTCTTGCTTGATTGAAAGCTGGCTAGTTGGATTTAATTTTCCTTAAAAAAAAAAAAAAAGTTGCAAAAAGTTACACTTGGTGGTCTGGTGCATAAATCAATATCCGACAAAGCTCCCCCTCCTTACAATGTGTAATGCTCAAAAAACGAGACACATTTGTAGGCCTCTTGGGTATCTCTGTTTGAATGACCCTCTTTTTTTTCCCTTCTGACCTGTACTCTCCACACTGTATATCAAAGTCCAGAGGCTCTTTCATCCCCCCCCCCCACCTTTGGGAAATTCATTTGGGTTTCATTCATGCCATGCAAACGTTACTTTTCTGTTCTAAGCAGTAAAAGAATATAGTGTCTGAAAAATAGCTCTTGGGCAGGACAGCACGGAAACCAATGCCCATCCCTTCTGCCAGCCTGAGGAGTGTTTCTCTTACAATTTATATGCCGTCGTTAAAAATCAGAATGATCTGCTCTGAGATCCAATAAAGTCACACTTGATTTACATCCCTGGGAAAATGTGTTTTCCAACATCCCTTCAAATAAAATTTTAAGTTAACACTGTTTCTGGGGTCTCTCTCTCTGTATGTGTGTGTGTAATGGGAAACTTCCTTAAACGCACTGAAATAGCTGTCATAGTTTGAGGACATTTGTGTACAGATATACTCTGATGCCAATTGCATATCACAGAGAAAACCATTTTTATTATATTAGGGTGAAGATCTGTCAGCAGATTATCTCTTGCTCTTTTGTCTGATTGTCCTTCCCTTTTCAGACTTAACTCTTGCACTCTGAACTGTTTTGGTGCGTGTGTGCTTTTGTGCTTAATTGTGTTTGACTCTCCAACCCCGTGGACATAGCTACTAGGCTCCTCTGTCCATGGAGCTTTCCAGGCAAGAATACTGGAGTGGGTTGCCATTTCCTACTCCAGAGGATCTTCCCCACCCAGGGATCGAACCTGCCTCCCCTGAATCTGCTGCATTGGCAGGCAGATTCTTTACCACAGCGATACCTAGGAAGTCCCATTTTGGTGGTTCAGTCAATTTAGTGCTTGCAATACCACTCTCACCACAGGGTGACATGTGACCAGTCAGGCCAGACTTTTGTTGTCTTTTTCAGAGACTCATGTGGAAGCTGAGAGTGAATGATCTCTGCAGGGGAGAAAATTTTCAGAGCTGCTTGGGGCCAGTTTTCTGGCCATGTGGGTAGAATCTGCCTGAGAATGACATCACTACAGAAGAGAGCAGAGGCAGGAGATGTGTAGGTGGCTGGAGGAAGGAAGGAAGGATGGATAGATGGATGATGAATGGATGGGGAGCTAGATAAATGGAAGGATAAATGAGGGATGGGTGAGTGGGTGGATGAAGGGAAGGAAAGATGGATAGATGGATAGATGATGGATGGGCAGGTGGAGGAAGGAAGGAAGGATAGATGAATGAATAAGATGGATGGATGATGGATGCTTGAGTGGATGGACGAGTGGGTAGATGAATGGATGGAGGGATGGATGAATAGAAAGATAAATACAATGTCACACCTGCTTTCCAGGTACCAAGTGATTGTCCAGGATTCAGGGAGTGAACCAAAGGATCGAAATGAGGGAGACCTGGCCTGTAAGGAATTCTGCCCAACAAGATGGCTCCTTACTGGATGGAGACAAACTGGCCTCAACAGACTTCTCTTGGATGGGGAAAATCAGTGACGTAGGCCCAGAGCTCAGGGTGTTCTGAGCAACACTGAGTGAGCCTTGCTTCAGCACTGAGTGAGTTTGCCTCTCAGACTTAGAGCACTGTAATTCTCATACTTCTATAGCTGCTGAGACTGCTTATAAGTTGGCTGACTTCCCAGTGCATCCATTCTTAAACTCAAGTCCTATCCCTAAAGACAATCCATGAGTCTTACCCCTGCAACATCAAAGAGTCTAATTCAGGAGGTGACTTTTAAAAATGTTTTATAAGCTTAGTGATAGTTTGGAGACACTGCAAATTATGGATTTGGGAGATAGAGATCAGAGAGGAATAGCTGGGTGCATTGCAAAATAGGGAGTCATTTGAATGTGAAGAAACACTAGTGAACACTCTGCCACCTCGGGAAGGAAAGTCAGCTAGGTTTTGAGTGAGGGCTGGGGGCAGATGGAGTGAGCACCAGTTTTCCCCGTCATGAGCTGTGAGACCTGCTTGGCCCCAGCTTCAATTCCAGTCTTGTTTTATGGAGTCCTTTTATGGACAGGAGCCCTGTTTCATCAGGCTCTGGAGGAGTCAGGCCTGGAGGGGTGGAGAGGCTGGGGCTTCAGGGATAAGCCTGAGATAAGTCTGCCTCAGGGAGAGTGGCCTGAGATGCATGCATGTTTATGGTGAATTAAGTGCTGCCAGATGCCTATGATGACTGGTGGGTCTGGAAGTGTGTCTCCAGCTCCTGGTGAATTGGCAGCTTTTGCTTTTCTCTGCTTGAAGCAAGGGTTATTTCCATCTGCTTCCTGATACTGTAGAGGTAGAAGGCCCGCCAGACACGGGTCCCAGGGCTGGAGTCTGTGAGCACCAGTGAGTGCCTGTTTGTATTCAGGCTCACAGAGCCTGTGAAAGATGTATGGACAGTTGTTGCAGGGAGAGGAGATGTGGGCGGCGCTGTGCCCCTTTGAGAGGGAGCTGGTCTCATTCAAGGGAAAATCTCCCAGCAGAGAACTGGATCCTTCCTCCACTCAGTGTACTTAAAATGTGGTACGACTTTGCTCTCTCCTCTTCCGGTTCCCCTCTTCCCTTCTTATCTATTCTTCCCAGGACTTTAAAAGAGACAAACAGACCTTGAAGTTATGGGATTTCCTCCGCTTTCCTCCTCATGCTGGGCAGAAGCACACTTCTTAATAATCTCTCCATCCCAGTCTGTCTGTATTTCCTAGCTTCCTCTCTCTCTCTCTTTCTTTCCCTCTCTTTCTCTACTTCCTTCTATTTTTTTTCCTTTCCTCATTTAGTCTTCGATTCTCCTTCCATCCCTCTTCCCTATAAATCACAAAATCTGAACACCCAGATTATTTTATCTCTGAAATTTGCAGACAGCAAATGAATGAATCTGATGAAAGAGAAATGAAACATTTTCATGTCATTTCAATTTTTATCTTCTGCTGTGTCTTCTCAAACATGTATTGTAAGTAATAAAACATTAGATTCTGTTTCTTTTGATTTTCAACCACAGGCAGCATATATAACTTTTTTCTTCCCTGTTGAGTCCCTGACGGCTTCATCCAAATGCTTTCCTTAAGCAAGAGTGCTAATGTGTCTCCTTAAAATCACCATTTTTTCAAAGGCAGGACAAGATGCTTCTTCAATGGAATAGAGGAACAGGATACATCCTCTTGGCTCTGCTTTTCTAGGTTATAAACTCATGGTTTTGTTCCAGGAAAATATATTGTTTTCAGAAAAATGTAAAGCCACAGTGGGACTATATAGTTTTCTTTTCTCCCTAAAAGCTACTATGACTGGGTGTCTGTCCACTTGAGCAGTCAGTTTGGCTGGCTGGCTGGATTCTTCCACCCATTCACAGGCTATTTAAACAACAATTTATTTAGCTACTATGAAGGGTAAGCTCTGTGATAAAGAGAGGTTCCCAATCACATGGAGTATCTCCTTATCAGTGAGACAAATAAAATAATCACAAAATGAATGAACAGGATGGTTTTAGATGGGGAGTGGGATGTTAATTTAGAGGGCAGAGCAGGAGGCCTCTTGGCAGAAGAAAAAGCACATTCTAAAAGCTTCAGGTGAGAAGGAGCTAACACACAGCTATGTAGGTGAGAGATGGACCGTGGAGAAACTAGGCATCCTTAAATAAAAGTTTTAAAAGGAGTTTAAATGAATTTGACTTAAATTTCTTTTCTTTAGCAAATGTCTTCCTTCTTATCTTCCTCTTCTCTCTCTGATGAGGGGCTGACACACGCTACTGGTCATCCTCAACCCCGACCGTAAAAGGCCCGTTTCTCTTTTACCACTTGTGGCCAGAAAGTCAGTTTCTGCACAGAGATTAGTTATCTTTCTGTCTTTTGGTTTCTTCCCAAAGGCCCAACAGCATCACAATTCATAGCTTGAGGAAAAGACTGCAGTGGGTTCATTTGTCCCCTGGGATAAGTTTTCCCCCAACATCAGGGGGATGTGATTTTCAAGGTTACAGAATGGAAAGAACCCCATATCAGCTGTCTTATTGACATCTTGGAGAATTTTTTTACATTTCTGTGTCTTTGATTAGCCTGAAAATATGTTGAGTGAAGAAGCCCTTTCGATAGTGTTTTAATCAAGATCAGAGAACTCCATGTGGCTCCAAGAAGTTTATTTTGGGTCTCAAGCTGGCCAATGATTAGCCTGTGCCCAACAACTTAACTTAAGAGGCACTTAAGTAATGGAGAGCGAATAAAAAATAAAAGCAAATTACAGAGCATGGAGATAAGGGGAAAGCTGAAAAAAAGAAGTGGCATTTCACCCTTCAAAGTTGGTGGAGATTGTGATCAAGCTTTAGATGCTGTCTGCCTGATAGGTGGCTTTGAGTTAATTTTATTACTTAACTTGTTCAATACACTGGAATCCTTAGTGATCATGTGGATGGGGCCAGATCAGGACAAACTATCTTTAAGTGCAAAAATAATTTATAAGTGTTACAGTGTATTGGTAGAAGTTTCAATTAAACAGGAAGTTCTGATTTTAAATTTGTAGGGACTGGAGAAGGGAATGGCAAACCACTTCAGTGTTCTTGCCTTGAGAACCCCATGAATAGTATGAAAAGGCAAAATGATAGGANAGCCCTGGGTGTTCACTGGAAGGACTGATGCTAAAGCTGAAACTCCAGTACTTTGGCCACCTCATGCGAAGAGTTGACTCATTGGAAAAGACCCTGATGCTGGGAGGGATTGGGGGCAGGAGGAGAAGGGGACAACTGAGGATGAGATGGCTGGATGGCATCATTGACTCGATGGACATGAGTCTGAGTGAACTCCCGGAGTTGGTGATGGACAGGGAGGCCTGGCGTGTTGTGATTCATGGGGGTCGCAAAGAGTCGGACACGACTGAGTGACTGAACTGAACTGAAATGAGTGCTTCCCTGGTGTCTCAGTGGTAAAGAATCCACTTGCCAATGCAGGAGATGTAGATTCGAGCCTTTGGTTTGGGAAGATTCCCTGGAGAAGGAAATGGCAACCCAGTCTAGTATTCATGCCTGGGAAATCCCATGGACAGAGGAGTCTGGCGGGCTAGTCCTTGGGGGTCACAAAAGAGTGGGACATGACTGAGCCACTAAAGAGCAACACAGTCATACATAAAGCAAAAATTGCTTTCAGGAGATATTTGATAATGGTTTAAAATATGCCTCTCAATTTACTGAATTGATAGATTCAGTAAAATCATCATCAAGAACGTAGATACTTGAACAGCACAGTTGTGTTTACTTACTGAGACAGAAACATACACTCATATGTGTGTATATACGAATGTATTCCGTGTGTACGTGTCCTCTGTACATGGCTATTGGAAATTACACAATCTTCTTAAGCACATGTGGACTAATTAAAAAAATTATTACTTCATAGTCATAAACCAAGCTTACAAATTTCAAGAGTCCCTAGCCACAATACAAAAAAAAAAAAAAAAACCACAAAAACCTAGAAATTAACAACCAAAAGATAAACTTAAAAAAAAAAATCTCATATTCTTGGAATTTAACAACAAAAAAGGGCCTATGACTCAAAGAAGAATTCATTATGGAAATTGAAAGTAGTTTAAGTTAAATGATAATGGATCAGGAATACTAGGTATAGAAACTTAGCAAGCTTGGCTAAAGCATATCTGAGTGCCATTTGTGGCTTTAATTGCTTGTTAGAAAAGAAGAAAGGCTGACAAGAAATTAGCTATGTGTCCATCTTTAGAAGATAGAAAAAAAGAAAAGTAATTGAATAGGTCCAAAAAATAGTAAAAAAAAAAGATATAAGTACATAAAAAAGAAGAATAGAAATAAATGAAATGAGAAATAAAACCACAAAATTATCAAGGCCAAATTTGCTTAGAATGACAAACTTCTGACAGAGCAAGAAAAAAGAGAAGTCTCAGTTTCAAGATGAATAAAGCTCATAAGTACTAAAGTATCAGAGATTAGATCTTAAAGGAATATTATGACCAAGCTAATGTCAAATACATATAAACGCCTATGGAGCTGAAAAATTCCTAGAAAAGTACAAATTATTAAAGTTGACTTAAGAAGTAATAAATATCTGAAGGCTCCTGTCATTTTGAAAGAATTCAAGTCAGTAGTTAAAAATCCTTCCACAAAATAAACACCAGTTCCAGATGTTTTTTGAGTTGTTTCTACTATATATTCAAGGAACAGATAGTTTCAGGCTTAGACAAACTATTTGCAAAGAATAGAAAAAGAGAAAACACTTCTCACCCATAAGACTAATACAACCTTGAGTCCAAAAGTTGACAAGGATATTTAGTGGGAAGGGAAATCACAGACCAGTCTGGCTGTGGACCTAGATGCAAGAATCCTAAATAAACTATTCGCCGACTAGAGCTAGCAATAATCAAGTAGCATTTATTTCTGGAATGATTGATTTAATATTATAAAACGTGTCATGTAAATCATCATATTTATAGTTTAAAGGAAGAAACGTGATCATAATAGATTCAGATAAGCATTTGATGAAATTCATCAAACATGCATAATAAAACCTCAACAACCTAAGTTTAGAATGGTGTGGTGGTGGTGGTTTAGTTGCTAAGTTGTATCTGACTCTATGATCCCATGGACTATAGACTGCCAGGTTCCTCTGTCCATGGGATTCTCCAGGCATGAATACTGGAGTGGCTTGCCATTTCCTTCTTCAGGGGATCTTCCTGACCCAGGGATTGAACCTGGGTCTCCCACTTTGCGGGCAGACTCTTTACCAATGGATCCACCAGAACATGGAACTTCCTTTATTTACACTAAATATCTTTTTAGTGGAAAAGCATGAAAAGTCATGCCTTTAACATCAAGGATGAAACAAGGACTGTGACTGCTCTTACCTCTGCTAATCAACATTGCTCTGGAGTGCAAGCCAACACAGTCAAACCAGTAGTCAAAGTACAAGGGTCAGAAAGAAAAAAACAAACTATCACTGTTGTAGATGATATAACTTTCCATATACATCAGCTTCCCTGGTGGCTCAGACGATAATCTGCCTGCAATGCAGGAGACCCGGGTTCGATCCGTGGGTCGGGAAGATTCCCTAGAGAAGGGAGTGGCAACCCACTCCAGTATTCTTGCCTGGATAATCCCACAGACAGAGGGGTCTGGTGGGCTATGATTTTCCATATAGGAAAAGCAAATCTACAAATTATGGGAAATATCATGAACAGAGCTCTATCTAACTGGAGTCTCTACAGGAATCAGGCAGCATCCTTGATATAGCTAGCCTTCGATGACTAGACAGATGTAGGCAGAGTGCAGGGGAGCCAGTAAAGATGGTCAACCCCTGTGGCAACACTGAGGACCCTCAGCTTTGTGCAGTCAGAGGGGAGGAGTGAGAGGAGGGCATGGGGAGCTGAACCTGGAGAGGGAGTGGCCAGCTGTAGGCTTCTGAAACGGGGAGGTGAGTGTTTGTTTCAGGAGAAGAGCACAGCCCTGCTGATTGCCTGCATGAAAGCCAGGGAGTGGGGAACACCCCATTTTACTTTCTTCCTGTCTGCTGCTCTTCTCACAGAAGAAATAGCTTCCTATTTCTGACTTTCCTGGGAGTCAGGACACAGGGAGTCCCTGATGCAGAGTCTACAGAGTTTGTCTCCCGGGCACAGGGTGTGGTGGGAACAGCGGTGGGCACACTTGAGGGCAAAGACACGACGCCTAGCAAACATCTAACAAGGGGCTGTGAGGTTCCCTTATGTAGGCACATATGACTGTATTCAACTGTAATAAGGGACGCTGAAATGGAGAAAGAACCATGTTCATGACAGAAAGACATAAAAACGTCAGTTCTTTCTCACATGATGAGATACTGAAAACAATTTTAATAAAAATTCCAACAGGATATTTTTGCAGGACTTGATTCGCAGATTCTAAATTTTAATGGAAGAGTAATTGATGATAATAAGCAAGACAGTCTTAAGAGGAACCAGGGTATGTAACTCTATAACATATCAAGTCTTCTCATAAGGTTTTAGCAATCAAGACACTGTCTATTACCACAGTGAGATCAAAGGAATAAAATAGCCCAGAAAGAGGCAAATCAAGCAGAAATGTCATATATGGCTAAACTCATAACTGCAGGTTAGCGTGGAGATGATTCAGCGAGTGTGCTGAGCTTGGTTATGCGTGGGGGGAAACCATAAAAACCGTCTTATAGTCTACATTCAAATGGCAGTTCTGAAGTTAGAGGGCAAAGTGGATTAAAATCTAAGATGTAAAAGGTAAAATTTTAACAGACTTAGAAGAGAATATCGAAGAATATCTTTATGACTCTGGGACTAGAGTAGGATTCCTGAACAAGTACAAAGGGCATAAACCATAAAAGAAAACTGGATAAATTCAACCACAATAAAATGAAGATCCTCTGTCCTTCAGAAGACATCAGTGAGAGAGTGAGAAAGCAAGTCATAATCTGGGATATTTCAACACATAGCTGACAAGGATTAGTATTCTGAAGGTATGCACAATTGTTTACAAATTAATGAGGAAATGATAAGCAAACCAATGATAAAAGAGGCAGAAAATATGAATGGGTGAGACACAGAAGAGGTCTGAGTAACTAACGAACACATGGAAAGTGCTCAGCCTCATTAGTTACTGGGACAGTTGGCAATGAGATGTTACCACACACCCTCCAGAATGCTCCAAATTAAAATGTCTCAGGACAGCAAAGGGCTTCCCTGGTGGCTCAGATGGTAAAGAATCTGCCTGCAGTGCAGGAGACCTGGGTTCAGTCCCTGGGTTGGGAAGATCCCCTGGAGGAGGAAATGGCAACCCACTCCAGTATTCTTGCCTGGAGAATCCCACAGACAGAAAATCCTGGCAGGCTACAGTCCATCCGGTCAGACACGAGTGAGCAACTGACACAAAGGACAGGGAGTGTGGATCCAAAGGAACTTTCAAACACTGCTGCACCTGTGCAAGCCAGTGAAACTACTTTACAAAACAATTTATTAGGAATTAGGTCAAACACATGAATATCCTGCAAGCCAATCACTTGCCCACTTTTGATTTTCAAAAGTGACCATTTCATGTGGCTAGATCTAAGTCATCTCCTCAAGGAACACTCCCAGTTTTTGGATGGGAGACATGTATAGGGTGATTCATAGCAGCAGGGCCTGTGACAGCTCTGAGATAAAACGCCCTACACCCCCCGCCCACTGACAGCGTGGGGGATGAGCATACGGGGTTCGCTGAGTAATGGAAGACTTTAGATATGTGGAAACGGTGAATCCTGAACACAGGTCAGTCGGACACACAGTGTTGCAAAAGCCAAAACAGGACAAAACAGACGAAATAGTGAAGTGTGGAAGAACTTATATGCAAACCAAAACCAGGCAAAACTCAAGAGTGAGCTGTTTAAGGATGCCCTCACATCTGGAAAATTTAGAAGGAAAATCAAGGAGTGATTTATACAAAACTCAGAAAGGGAAGGTGGACGGATTCCCAGGGCCTCTGGGTAATCAGGCATATGTGTTTCTTAAGCTGGGTAATGGGTACATGGGCATTTGACTCATTCATTCATTTTAATTTAAAGCTGTACTTATTTCTGGTTGCACTCTATCTGCAGTGGGCAGAGGCTGTGCTCTAGTTCTGGTGCACAGGCTTCTCTCTGTGATGGGTTCTCTTGTTGCAGAGCGTGTGTTTTAGGGTGTGTGAGCTCAGTAGTTTTGGCAGGTGGCATGTGTCCATGGCATGTGGCATATTCCTGGACCAGGGATCGGACTCATGTCCCCTGCATTGGCAGGCGGATTTTTAACCACTGAACCACGGTGAAGTCCCTGATTCATTAGTTTTTAAAGTATAGTTCTTTAACATGTACATAGTAAGTCCCCTATATTTGAACCTCCAAGTTAAAAACTTTCAAAGATGCAGAAGTACATTCCATCAATTTTAGGTGTGAGTGAAATGGCATCCTGCCCTCCATCTCCTATTGCTGATGACACTTCAGCTCTACCATCTCCCTCCTCCAGCAGTAACTCTTCTTGCCTGTTCACTCGATGCCAGCTCCTGGATGCCAGCTGTGGCACTGTACTACTGTACTTTTCAAGGTACTGTACTGGCAGACTGAAAATATTTTCTTTATTGTCTGTGTTTGTTTCTATGTATTATTTGCATGAAAAGTATTATAAACCTATTACATTTTTTCTTGCTTTTTACCACACAAATTGACATTTGAAGAAGTATCATTGAAAGAATATGAGGAATCATATATTGTTGGTGGGAAGGCAAAATGTAAGTGGTGGCTAGTTCTATCATAAGTTTGAAAAGTCCTGAAAAGGGGGGTTCTTTGATGTAGTAGGTGTACCTATGAGAACTTATGATCATAATACCATCATAGATGTGTGTACAAATTTCCTTTTAGTGCAGTACTTTGTATAATTACATAAAAGGCATATGCTTGACAATCATGGTTTGTTTAAATAAGCTATGGCCCAGCTATACATTTAGTGGAAAAGCACATCACTATTAATATTATGTAAAATAGAAGATGAAGTAAAATGTTCTTGATATATTATTTAATACAAATAAGGTTAAAGTCCTATGTGGAATATAATTTCATGTTTTAAAGATATGCATATTTATAAAGAGCAGAAAAGGATATATATAGTGCTAAATAAATAAATGAGTAATAAAGAAATAAAGGAATGAGTGACCTGAACCAGGATCCTAATACTGGTTACCTCTCTGATTACTCTAACCCTCTAAGGTTAGGGGTGACAATAGTGTTTTCCTTTTTGCATACAGGTATTTCCTAAAATTTTATATCATGTTCATGCATTCTTGTTGCAATAAGAAAGTTTACAAATAATTAGAATTAAAATGAATGACTACTCCCAAGTAGTAGTAGTCCAGCACTGGTATTTTTATCTCCTAATAACAGTTTATACATATACAGTGTTCAGTAAGCCTATAATAAAAGATCAGTACATGGAAAAAAAAAAGAAAGACTAGTATATCTACATAACCATCTTGTTTTGTATCATAACCAGCACAACATGATCACTAATGGGGTCACTGAATATTTTTGAAATTGAGGTTCATATTCAGATCTTTTTAAAAATCTTAAATACCTTTTTATCCTACAGGTTGCTGCTAACTCACTTCAGTCATGTCCGACTCTGCGAGACCCCATAGACGGCAGCCCACCAGGCTCCCCCATCCATGGGATTCTCCAGGCAAGAATACTGGAGTGGGCTGCCATTTCCTTCTCCAATGTATGAAAGTGAAAAGTGAAAGTGAAAGTGAAATTGAAGTCACTCAGTCGTGTCTGACTCTTGGCGACCCCATGGACTGCAGCCTACCAGGCTCCTCTGTCCGTGGGATTTTCCAGGCAAGAGTACTGGAGTGGGGTGCTATTGCCTTCACCCTACAGGGTAGAAAACTTGAAATGATTATGTGTTCAGACCTAGCTTCCAAAAGCACCCACTTTAAGGTTACTATTCGGCTAAAATTTAACTAGCTGACCCCACATATGCTTGCTCTTGTGGGACTGCCAAGCTACGTCAGCAGAGAGAGGATGGGGAGCCAGTTACAAACCCAAAGATCCAGCTCTAGATTTCTACCCAGAGGGTGAAAATGGCCCGAGGACTGAAAATTTCAACCAGGACTGACTCCCCCCAGTGCTACTGGTCTCAATACCCACATCCCCCTCTGTGAATTGGAAGTGTAGAGTCTTAACCACTGAACCAGCAGGCAAGTCCCTCAATTAGCAATTGAGTGCTGTCAAACATTGCTTAGAAGGCTTTATATAAAGGTCTACTGCTGCTGCTGCTGCTGCTGCTGCTGCTAAGTCACTTCAGTTGTGTCCGACTCTGTGTGACCCCATAGACGGCCGCCCACCAGGCTCCCCCACTCTCTTAAACTCCCTAACCTGGATACTCTTACAGCATCCTGGGTAGGTCTTTCCAGATCTGATTTCGATGAATGTGGCTATTGTTTTCAAATACATTCATGGCAAGACTTGTGAAATGTTCGATTCTTTCTGAGACTGTGTTAATTGGAAACTTTTCTGGGCTGTTGGACACACAGAGTCAGGAAATTTAGCAAATCATTGTGGATCTTAAGATCTGTCCTTTTTGAAGATGCCCTGTGCACACCCTTGGGTGCTGCCTTCTTCCTGGAATTTTTGTCGGTTTGAGGCAGGACCAAATGCTTCCACACCACCCACAGGTTTCATGCTCATTAGCTCCATTAATTGGAGTCTTCCAGCAGTTTACTTGTGAAGAGAAGAGGAAAAGACAGGGACTCTGCAATATTCAAGATTATGGGCTGTCTTGAGCAGTAGGAATTCCCAAACTGGAAAGGGTGTTCTTGTTGGGTGGTTGCGAACTTACGCTCAACATCTTGAAAGGGTTGCACTTGTACTATAGTATCTCAGAAAACTTGACTTTTTTGATGCTTTTAGTATATCTTTTCTGGTCTTAAAATGAATCCCTAACCTAAAAGCCAAACTCAAGCAATGCTTGTAGTCAATGATAAATCTAATTGATGCCTTCCAAACACCTTTTGAAAGATCTATGAATTTTCAGTTATTTTTAGAAGCATGGAATTATTTTGGACATTAAGGAAAAAGCAGCACCGTAGACACTGTGGGTGAAACACTAGCTGAAAAACACATTTGTCTTATAGGAAATACAAAAAATATTAGCCTCCAAATGGAAGCCACATCAGGGACTGCGTCCACTGTGATAACTTGCTTTGATGAGCATGGGAAGACACACTTGGAGTCTCCCAGGATCCTGATGATCCATGATAATAATTTCCAGGATGAAAACTGCAGGGATGTGAAGAGAGGAGAACTTTCCAGTGGGTTTTATTTAAATAAGCTAACATTTAACAGATTATCTGAGCCTAGTAAAACATGTTGAAATACAGTTCCTACGGCATGGTCTCAGATCTTTGCAACTCGTTGGGGAATATAATTAAAGCCAGTTTGTGAGACTACTGGGTGGGGCTGGTGGAGGATGCTGGATGAGGGGCTCTGGCAAGATGGAACTCCACAGGCAATTAACATTATACCCCAAAGGAAGCGGTGCTGAGGAATTAACAAATGCATCTGTCTACTCGTGAGTGGTGATGCATTGAATGGTCCATTTTTCTTTTCTAAATCCAGGGCTGTGTTTTGCTTCTTGTGGAGCTGATGGCACATCTGAAAGGTAGGAGTCTGGGTTTTGCCTGTGGGTGGATATTTGCAGTCACATCTGGCTTTGCTTTGCCGTATTGTTAACCCCCCTTTTCCCTGCTACAGTTGTTTTCTTTTTATTAAATTTCCCGTCTGGATCCCTGCGTCTGCATTTCTAATGTCAACAACTGCTTTTATCACAGATAATAACTTCCTTTTACAAAAAAAGGGCTGTATCATCCTACATGCATTTCAAATTACGTTTTATGAACAAATACTGAAATATAGTATTTGGCAGTATGCATAATTGAGTATATTTATAGTTATCTAAATTTCAGTTCTGCCAGAGCCAAGAACCAAGTTGGTTGCAGTTTTCTTAATAATCTATTTCTTGAGAATGTTGTTGCTTCTCACCAGAACTTAATTAAGTTCACATTGTGATGTTTATGAAGGAAATTATGCGGTATGCCCAAACATGCTGTACAAACAATTATCAAAACACCAGCAACTCCTTAACACTCCAGAGTTTTCACAACCACAAGCGTGAAACTCTCCCAAATCGATTGTTTGCTAATAGATGGGCTAGGATCAAATTAAAAAATGGCTGATGAATCAGAAGGAAAGCTGGACTTCTGCAGTCGTCAAGCACAGGACCAAGCTAGTGCCAAGGTCTTTTTGCCTGATTTAATGTCCTCATGTGGTGTAGATGCCCACTGGGAAGGGGGCCAAACTCAGGTTCTGGGCTCTACTGCTGACCTGCTGTAAGGTTATGCAAGTCTGTCTGGTCCTTGTACACTGCTTGAAGACAAATAAAGGACATTTAGGAAGCTACTGGCCAAACTGAGGTTAAAATGAATTTCTTGTTCCTACTGCTAAAGGTGTTTAGTGTTTATTTACTGTATAGTATATTTAACCTAGTGAATAATTCTTCAAAGCCATGTGCTGCTGCCTGTAGCCCACACAGAAAACTGAATGAATGATAGAAAATTAGATTGAAAATTTTAATGATAAGTTTCTGATATTTCCAGTTTTGAGACATGGCATGACAGGATAATGGTGATCATACAGGGAAAAAACTACATAAGCCATTTCAGTACGGAAATAGAGTTGGCAAAACAGATGACATATTTTTAATCTCAGACATATAATAATGTTTCAAGTGCAGACTTCTGGTTTCATTGCTTTCTTGATGGCAGTTACTTCTGGGATGGAATGTTTGGACACGTGACACTGGACAGATAGATGCAGGCTCTGGTGTCAGTTTTATTAAAGAAGACATGTACCTGGAAAGGACTGCACTGTGCAAACAAGAACTTAAGTTTCAGTGGCCATCAGGTTAGTTCTCAAACACATTTGAGTGTGATTTGTTTTTAATTATAAAGTCCAGTGATGTATTTTTACCTGGCCATCCTAAATCCTGGGCTTCCCCAGGGACGTAAAGAATCTGCCCACAATGCAGGAGATCTGGGTTCGATCTCTTGGTAGGGAAGGTGCCCTGGAGAAGGGAGTGGCTACCCGCTCCAGTACTCTTGCCTGGAGAATCCCATGGACAGAGAAGCTTGGTGGGCTACTGTCCACAGGGTTGCAAAGAGTTGGACAAGACTGAAGTGACTTAGCATGCCTAAATCCTGGTATAATTTAGAATGTAATAGCTGGTGTCTTGATTTATTTTGTGGACTGTTCTGGGTACATTTTAAGTGTCCAGTCTGGTGGCTATTGACAAGAGAGCTGTTCTGTGTATACTTTATCTCTACACTTTTAAAGAAATGAAGACTTAGAAGAGTGATGGAATTTGTCAGGAAGATCCCCTGGAAAAAGGCATGGCAACCCACTCCAGTATTCTCAGCTGGAGAATCCCGCGAACAGAGGAGCCTGGTGAGCTACAAGTCCGTAGTGTCACAAAGAGTTGGACATGGCTGAAGTGACTTAGCACTTACTCATCCAGACCTCAGTGTTTCAAGAGGGAATATCTCTCTTCCATTCTATGGAACGTGTAAGGCACTTTAAAAAAATCTGTTTAAGTTCTGCCATATTCTAGAAAATAATCTAGTTAAGCAGCCTTTCTTAAACACTCATTTCACACAAAATTCCAAGTTGGATGTTGTAAAGGAGATACAAGAAAAGGGTGCAGCTCCCTCGCCTTCAAGTTATTTACCACTTAGAGGGGAAAGACAGAAGGGGCCTATGGGAAAGACTTAAGAAACTCTTGCTACCAGCTAAACCATGTAAGTGAAGGATAATCTGTCAATCAAGTGGATTATGATAGGAATTTGATAGAAGCAAAACACATAGCTGGTGGATCAAAATAAAAACACTACAAGGATAATAATGAATGATGCCTAGAAATTCAGCTATTGACCTTGGAAGACATCAATCACAGAAGTAAAGTTTCATTCTGACAATTGGAATTATGGATTGAATTTTACATAATCTACCCTTAGAAGTTCTAAGTTCAGTAGTGAAAGTAACAGGTGCCTGGTTGCCATGGTGACATGAATCTCATGCTGGGGTGAATCCATCTCAGCTTGGAACTTCTTCTCCTAGGACTGGGAATCATGGGGAGATTGAGTCTAGTCTTGGGTTTTAGAATGAAACCTAAGAGTCAGACACAACTTAGCAACTAAATCACCACCATGGAGGATTTCCAGAGAGGAAACTGGAATATTGAAATACCAGTCTGATTTAGGCTCATGTTGGTCTCAAGCTTGGAAGCCAATAATCTTAGAAAGACAGAAAAGCCACGGAGTTGGTGGCCAGAAGGAATGCGAGGTTCAGGCTTCACTCCCCGTGGATCCCAATGGTCATTTCTCTTAGTGGTCCTGGACAGTTTCCATAAATTACAAATTATGGTTTATGTTAATGTTATTAAGTATGATTTTTCATACTCCTTGTAATGAGTAAGGAATCCAAACTGTGTCAAGATCAACTCAAGCAGACAATGTGTGCTATTAATGTAACTTCTTCTGCCCTCAGAGAAATGTAAACATACTTGGAGACATAAAACATATCAGGGTGTGAAGATTCTTCTTTATAGGGATGAAGAAAAATCTCCCGTTTTCGAGCCATCCTTTTATATCAGTTCTACAAAACTGGATGTAACTTTATATTTTTAAAAGATATAGTTTTATAAATATTTAATATTCTGCTAGTTTGATTTTGAATTGTGCATGTCAAGTACTCTATTTTGGGAGGTTTTATGTTTTATTACACTTAGTTAAAAAGGAAAAAAGTGTACATTTTTAGAATTTTTATGAGTAAATTAATGTACTAAATATAAATATTTAAAAAATATCAGGGTATAAATTAATTTTGAGGTATCAGAACCACTGACTAGTGAAGTACTAAGTAAATCAGGTGCGTGGGTGGTGACCTCTGTCCTCTGTCACTTACCTTGTGTCCCAGTCTTAGCAGTTACAACTCCTCCCAGCTCCAACCTCCTCCTCTGCCCACCAGCCAGGGCTGTTGCAAGGATCAAAGGAGAAGATTTATTCCATTTTGATAAAGAGTTTTGTTGAAACTCAGGTGCACTGTAGGAGTGAAGCACCCTTGAGTCTAAGTTTCTTGGAAGAGGCAGACACTTGAAAGAAAGGATTTAAGCCCCAGGTGAAGAGCGTAAGTAGGAAATGATAGATTCTATCTAAGGGAGACCATGTGTTTGAATACTCTTTACAGAATCAGGAAATACTATGAATGTGGGCAGCTGCCAATGCATGTTGGTTTCATCAGATTATTTTACAGTAATAGAAATGATTCTCATCGTCAGGAAGAAGCTGGGAAATTCCCAGCTGGGATGATGCTTATTTTCTGATAGGTATTTACAAGGAATCTATGAAAACATGTCATGGGTAACCCCGCTCTCTGGTTATTTTAGATCAGAAGCTGACCCTAGCTGTTTTTAACCTGTGAACTAGTCTTAAAGAAGTTTTGGGGAAATCTACCCTTTTAAATGACATGTGGTACAGCATTTGAGTTTCTGGCACTGTGCCCTTTAGTTGAGCCTAGTGCTGAAGTGAAAAAATTAATAATGTAAATGTTGTGTTTTGAATTAGAGCTGAAGCTAGACCTGGTTGGTAGGTACACACACACAATAAAAATAAAAATGGAAAATCAGGGTGAAAAGTAATTTTGAGGTACCAGAATAACTGACAACCTAAGTACTAAGTGATCACATGTGTGGGTGGTGGCCTCTGTCTTCTGCCAACTACCTCATGTTAATGTAGAAGATAGGTGATCAGCTGTGGGCTTGCTGATTGCCTTTGCTCTGACAGTGGTACCAGGGACTCACTGAGACCACTTCCTCTGATGCAGTTGAGGTTGATTATTGTGGAGGGCTTCCCCCATGGCTCAGCAGAATCCACCTGCACGCAGGAGACGCAGAAAACTTGGGTTCTATCCCTGGGTCGGGAAGATCCCCTGGAGAAGGGAATGGAAATCTATGCTAGTATTTTGACTGGTAAATCTCATTGACAGAGAAGCCTGGTGGGCTACAGTCCATGATGTCACAAAGAGTTAGACATGACTAAGTGACGTTGCACACCCACATGCATTATGGAGTGTTTAGCCGTATGTTCTGGAAGCCAGGTTAGAATACCAGGTGGAGGCTCTTCTAGAGGTAGCAGGAGAACTGGGACAACGGTCTCTCATCAGTGTGAAGGCCATGGGGAAACCATTGCTCATGTCTGATGAGAAGTAAAGATACTTTTGCTGACAGAGGCTCTGAGAGTAAAACACTGATTTGGAATTTGATGCTAGGCCAGGATGTGGGTGAAATTTGCTCTCCACGTTAATGAAAAAAATGCCAAGGGAGGCCAAGCCGGGGGAGCAGAGGAGGGANTAGCTCATGTCTCATGAGAAGTAAAGATACTTTTGCTGACAGAGGCTCTGAGAGTAAAAAACTGATTTGGAATTTGATGCTAGGCCAGGATGTGGGTGAAATTTGCTCTCCACGTTAAGAAAAAAATGCCAAGGGAGGCCAAGCCAGGGGAGCAGAGGAGGGAAAGGGCCCGAGATCACGCAGTCTCCTCTGATCTCTGGGCTGCTGAGGACTCATNTTGCTCATGTCTGATGAGAAGTAAAGATACTTTTGCTGACAGAGGCTCTGAGAGTAAAACACTGATTTGGAATTTGATGCTAGGCCAGGATGTGGGTGAAATTTGCTCTCCACGTTAATGAAAAAAATGCCAAGGGAGGCCAAGCCGGGGGAGCAGAGGAGGGAAAGGGCCCGAGATCACGCAGTCTCCTCTGATCTCTGGGCTGCTGAGGACTCATCAGCCTCAGTTAATTAGAGAGAAGAAAAGGAGCCGCTGCCAAAGTAAACAGCACTGGGCACACATGCGCTTCCTGATAAGAGCCGCCCTTATCAGAGAGCAGAGCTTCTTGGGGAAACGTGGAGTCCCTGACGGCTCAGTGCTGGCACCTGGGGCCTTGGGAGCCACGTGCACTCATTCTGGGGCTGCTCCAGTGCGGTCTGCTGCACTACGTCCCCACGAGCCTCTTTCTTGGTGCAAGTTCTGTTTCTCTTCCCGAGAGAAGAGATGGGGAACTGTTCTCTTTCATCCTAGAATCAAAGTTTCTCAAATAATTCTGGGCTTAGATGGATTTGTACCACCCTTGGTGTCTGTGGAATGCTGTAACCACGGCCCTGCTGTGTAAAATGACTTTCCTGGTCCTCTGATGGGGGAGTGATGGGGAAGTTTTGACTTCAAAGGTTTGACAGAAAACAGCAAAATTCTGTAAAGCAATTATCCTTCAGTAAAAAATAAATTAGTTTAAAAAAAGGAAAAGCCTAGAGAAGGCACTCCCAATTATCGTTGGTAAGAGTTGAAGTTTTGACCTTTACTTGCCTATTTAATTCGGAGTCCATGCAAGACTCTCCGAGCCCTTTCTCAGAGCTGTCTACCCAGCCACATGCTGTGGGCTCCAGGGAGGGTACCTGGCCCCCCAGGGAGCCCCACCTTGAGATGGGAGAGGGAGGACAGACTGTAGGTCCTGACCAATGCTCCCTCTCCTCAAATATCAATATTTAAAAAAAAAAATTCTGCCATAACATGCATGATGAATTCATATGAGATTTATTCTGAAAGGTGAATGGATTTGAGAGATACCATCTTCTGTTAGATTCTTTTTTTAAAAAATGTATTTATTAGCTAAAAGTTGTTTATCTGCACTGAGTCTTTGTTGCTGTGTGCAGGCTCTCTCTAGCTGTGGTGCACGGGCTTCTCACTGTGTTGGCATCTTGTGTTGTGGGGCATGGGCTCTAGGCACTCGGGCTTCAGTAGTTGCAACGCGCGGGCTCAGTAGTTGTGACACACAGGCCTAGTTGCCCTGCAGGATGTGGGATCCTCCTGGGCCATGGATTGGACCTGGGTCATTTGCACTGCAGTGTGGTTAAGGTCAATTCTTAACCACTGGACCACCAGGGAAGCCCTGACAGGTTCTTAATACATTAGAAAAAAAGATTTTAATACAGGTCTGTTAAGAGATGATTTNGCAACGCGCGGGCTCAGTAGTTGTGACACACAGGCCTAGTTGCCTTGCGGGATGTGGGATCCTCCTGGGCCATGGATTGGACCTGGGTCATTTGCACTGCAGTGTGGTTAAGGTCAATTCTTAACCACTGGACCACCAGGGAAGCCCTGACAGGTTCTTAATACATTAGAAAAAAAGATTTTAATACAGGTCTGTTAAGAGATGATTTTTGTTCCATAAAATGAGTTTTAAAGTGATACTTAAACTCTTTCATTCAAAAATTGGATTCAATGTCTCTGGCACCCTACACTGGGCCTTGGATAGTTCATTGGGTTGAAATCGGGGTCATTTATTGGCTTTACTTTGTATTTTTTGCTTTAATATTAAATATTTTTCATCTCTTGGAAGCTCCACATCTGTTGTGGATAGGTAGGGAGGTGTTTATCTTTTGTTGTTTCTGGGTGTACCTTCTGCCGCCTTTGCATGCTGTGACTTTATTTTTCTGGGCTCCAAAATCACTGCAGGTGGTGATTGCAGCCATGAATTAAAAAACACTTGCTCCTTGGAAGGAAAGTTAACAAAGGTCCGTCTAGTCAAGGCTATGATTTTTCCAGTGGTCATGTATGGATGTGAGAGTTGGACTATAAAGAAGGCTGAGCGCTGAAGAATTGATGCTTTTGAACTATGGTGTTGGAGAAGACTCTTGAGAGTCCCTTGGACTGTAAGGAGACCCAACCAGTCAATCCTAAAGGAGATCAGTCCTGAGTATTCATTGGAAGGACTGATGTTGAAGCTGAAGCTCCAATACTTTGGCCACCTGATGCGAAGAGCTGACTCATTTGAAAAGACCCTGATGCTGGGAAAGATTGAGGGCAGAGGAGAAGGGGACAACAGAGGATGAAGTGGTTGGATGGCATCACCAACTCGATGGACATGGGTTTGGGTGGACTCTGGGAGTTGGTGATGGACAGGGAGGCCTGGCGCCCTGTGGTTCATGGAGTTGCAAAGAGTCAGACATGACTGAGCGATTGAACTGAAGGGAACAGAGCTGAGCAGTTAAAATAAGATGTCAGTGTTAGAATCAGACATTAACCCTGTGACCTGCTTGTTATATACTGATCATAACTTTTGCTTGAATTTCTGAGGTGAGTCAAAGCAGATATATGTACAGTCTGGAGATGGCTGTGTATAAGTTGAAACATTTTTGCTCGCAATTGCTGATAATACATTCCTTCAGATGAAAGCCTCCAAGAAAACTAGACATGATATTAATGGAGGGGATTTCTGAAAAGCTTAAGGGGAATTATTAAACTTTTGTACTACTTCCATTTACCTCTTATTCTGTAACCTGTTGGGGGAGGGGTCCTTCCCTACCCCAGCTTAAGTGCATGGTGGTGTCATTTGCTATGAAGAGGCACCAATGGATGAAAAAATGACCGTGTTTTTTGTTTGTTAACACTGAAATATTCTAAAATAAGCACTTGCTCTATTAGCCCTTTAGGTATTACGTCTGGCATCAGGAAGTAGAAATATGTGATTTAAAATGAATTGTATGTGCAGAATTTTCTATATGCACATGAATCAAATTATTAGGCCAAGTTATAGAGTGTTTATCATTATTGGGAAAATATTAGACAAAACTTGAAAAAAATCACACTGGTATTGTTTTCCTAAGTGAAAAAACAAAACAAAACACTTAAGGCTTGTAAATGTCTTTCCAGAATGGATGTCTCCTATATTTCCAGAATACGTTGTTCATAGTTTAGGGAGAGATTTTTTTCTTCTCTTTTTAAAATGTTATGAAGTATATCAGTAAAATGTTGTATTAATTTCTGCTATACAGCAAAGTAACTCAGTTATACATATATATTCTTTTTCACATTTTATAGAGTTCCCTCTGCTATACAGTAGGACCTTGTTGTTTATTTGTCCCATGTATAATAGTCGGCATCTGCTAACCTCAACCTCCCAATTTAGGGAAAAATTTGATCCACATTAAAAGACAGGCCAACTACCAACTCATCTAGAAATCATAAAAACAGATTGTTGTTAATGGTTGGCTTCAGTTTTTATATTGTATTTAAACTTTTTAAATGGAAGTAGAGTTGTGCAGTATAGTGATTCACAATTTTTAAAGGTGATACTCCATTTTTAATTATTATGAACTCCTTGCCACATTCCTTGTATTGTACAATATATCCTCATAGTTTATTTAATACATAATAGTTTGTACCTCTTAACCCCCTACCCCCATATTGCCCCTCCTCCCCTCCACCTGGTAACCACTAGTTTGTTCTATCTGTGAATCTGCTTCCTTTTTGTTGTATTCATTAGTCTGTTGTACTTTTTAGGTTCCACAGATAAGTGATATACGGCTTCCCAGGTAGCTCAAATGATGAAGAATCTGCCTGCAATGTGAGAGACCTGGGTTCGATCCCTGGGTTGGGACGATCCTCTGGAGAAGGGCATAGCAACCCATTCCAGTATTCTTGCCTGGAGAATCCATGGACAGAGGAGCCTGGTGGACTATAGTCCATGGACTCACAAAGAGTTGAATATGACTGAACAACTAACACACACATAAGTGATATCATATAGTGTTTGTCTCATCTGACTTATTTCACTTAGCATAATGCCTTCAGCATTGCTGCCAATAGCAAAATTGTGTTCCTTTCTAAGGCTGAGTAATAGTCCATTGTATACATAAGCCACATCTTCTTTATCCATTTATGGATGGACATTTAGGTTGCTTCCATGTCTTGGCTACTGTAAACAGTGCTGCTATGAACTATTTGGGGGGCATGTATCTTTTCAAATTAATTTTTTTTTTTTTTCCAGATCTATTCCCAGAAGTGGGAATCCCTTTTTACCAAGGAATTGAGTGGCTCTTCACGTGAGGAAAGAAGTTGAAGTAACTAAGTGAGCATGACTGAATGAGGTGAGAAGGTGGGGCCTTGGAGAGATTATTACCCTGTATGAAAATGCTAGGGAGAGACCAGAGATGTGTTAGAGAGGGTGCTAAAGAGCCAGGGGTTGCTGTTGGTGAGAAAGGTGGGGAACCATGAATGGCAGCGGTGATGTATGAGGACATGATTAAGGCAGAAGGGAAGGAGAAGGATATGGAAGGGGGAGGAGGAGGGTGTCTCCAAATACCTCCAGGTCTAGTGTGTGATGACTTCAAAGGACAAATGGCCATTATGTGAAGGGGGAGATGGCACAGCATTCTCAGGGAAGCACCAATTTTTGTGAGAACAAAAAGGAGCAAGGATTATCTGGGGATTTGATTGGAGAATAGGGAATTTTGCTGTGAATGGTCCACAAATTCCAGGAGATGCAGTGGAAGGGTTTCAGGAGCTGGGACTAGATGGGAAAGTCTTGTAGTCACTGGACTGTGGGGTGGAGGGTAGGGTATACTGGAAGACAGCAAGAAAGGGCAGGAGGCAAAGCACTTAGCCTGGTGTCTGCAATGTTGTGAGGTCTCAACAAATGTTGGCTTTTAATCATTTTGTCAGGGATCGATGAATTATTGAAGAAAATGTTATCAGATAAGGATCAATAGCAATGCTTTTGCAATCTAGACTTTCAATCAATGTTATCAAAATCTGTTAGTTCAAAGGATTAGATAAAACTGTCCTCTGATCTAAATGGAGAGAGCTCCTGAAAGAGCCAGGAGCTATAAAACTCAGGCAATATGGGACTTTCCAATAGTGCTTATATACTGACTTGCAAAGTCAGCATTAGAGCATTTTAAATACTCACATTTCCCATGAGGGTAAAGAAAAATGGTTTTATTTTTGCATTTCCCCTTGAGTTAATGTGCTTTATTTATTTTTTTATAAACTTGCAACTTTACAAGCTTTTTGAGGAATACCAAGGGGACACAACACAGTTATAACTCTTGGCTTCTTACAGCATCTTCCTTTTGTACAATGAGCTATGTCTTACTGTAGTTAATGTTATGAAGAGTAGAATATCTCTCCAGAAATCTTTTCAGATCCAAGGCTCAGCGCTCCTGGGCTGGGAATCTGATCTGATGTATTTTACTACTTGAGTAAATCCGTAACCTCAGAATGATTGAGTGAAATTTGTTAGATTCAAAAATAGATTGAAAAATATTCTGGAGGGGATTTAGCCTGTCTCTATTTAGGACAATTTCTGACATTTTCAAACCTCTCTGATACTGAAGTATTCTCTTTCCCCAGTTATGATTTCAGATTGCCCACAGAGATCCTGGCTAGTATTTCACAGGAAAGGGTATTTCTTCTCAGTTATACAGTTCAGGGATATGAAAGGTACTGACCTCATTACAGGAGTAGCGTCTTCACCTGGAGAAGCATCTGACATTTCCTTTCACCTGAATTCTCTGCAGCACTGACCACAGGGCACTGCTTCTTTCTTCTTGGCTTTTGTGACATTGATCTCTTGATTCTACTCTTATTTCTTAATTTTCCATCTTAGTTTCCTTCATTGGGCTTCTTCTTTGTGTCTCTGAAATTTCTTAATTAACCCATTTAGTCGTGACTATGGGCTGATTTTGTCCCTCATCAATTTCATACCTGGAAAAGTCCTAACCCCCAGTGACCTCAAGTGTGACTGGATTTGGAGATGGGTCTTTAAGGAGGGCAGTCAAGTTGAAATGAAGTCATTAGGGTGGGCTTCATCCAATAGGACTGGTGTCCTTAGAGGAAAAGGAGGTGAGGATGCAGATATAGGCAGAGGGAAGGCTGTGTGAGGACACAGAGGGAAGATGGTGTCTACCAGCCCAGAAGAGAGGCCTCAGAAGAAATCAAGCCCACCAACACCTCGA
Source organism: Neotragus moschatus (assembly GCA_006410615.1). Taxonomy (NCBI): domain Eukaryota; kingdom Metazoa; phylum Chordata; class Mammalia; order Artiodactyla; family Bovidae; genus Neotragus; species Neotragus moschatus. The sequence goes on along the minus strand of SJYA01001905.1, from coordinate 924,488 downwards.
TCACAGACTTTCAGCCTGCACATCTGTGCGAAAATAAGTCCCTGTGTTTAAGCCCTTTGTCTGCGGTACTGCATGAGGGCGGCTCTAGCAAATGACAACAGTCGTCCATTTGATATATATTTTTAAGGCCCTGATGAAAAGATCCACAAGGCATGTCTCATTGATGAAATAAAGGTGTCCTCTCCTGGGGAGGGGGTCACAGATGTGTGAGGAGAGGGGTGCTTAGTTCACAGTTCTGTGGCTGGAGGTCAGCTTAACAGCTTAACAAGCTCTGGAGGTACCCTGTTTCTCCATTCCTAGTCCATCTCAATTAGGCAGTCAGGAAATCAGCTTGGCTCACGTGGTTGATAACTACACCCGATCATGACTACTTCTCCCCTCTCCCAGCTGTCACCCTGCCAGGAGCCCCGGTGCCTCCTGCCTGGACCAGTGCAGCCTTCTCACTGGTCACCATCCTCAGCATCCTCACTGTCCTCTGCATGACCACCTGGGGTCTTACAAGTTCAAGTACAGTCAGGTTGCCCCTTTAATTGACAGCCCCACAGTGGTTTCTTTTGCTGATACTGGAAGCTGTGATTTCGCTCCTCTGCCAACCCCTCCTGGAGCCTCCCAACCCCCAACTCTGTGCTGACTCTAATATACCAGGCCCACTCCTGCCTGTGGGTCTCTCAGCTGCTTCTTCTGTCTGGAGTTCTCTCACCTTCCTCCCATATGTATTTGACATACTCCCTCAATTCCTGAAGTCTTTGCTCACATGTCACTTTCTTGATGAGGTCCATCTTGACCGCCCACTTTCATTTGATGACCTGATTTCTGCCCAGTGGCCCTGCTCCCCCTCCTGACCTCCTTCTCCAGTGATTTTCTTTTCTTCCTCCTGGGGGCTCTTGCAGTCTAAGTGCTTTGTATTTTATGGGTTTATTTTGAATCCTTCCCCACCACTGAGAATAGATTCCACAAGAGGATCATGGCCTGTTATGTTCAGTGGAGGTGCCACAAACACCCAGGGCATGACTGGTATGTGCAAGGGGCTGGATGCAGGTCTGTGGACTTGGTGACTAGATGACCCAGATCCCATCTCTGGAGGGGGAAACCTGCCGAGGGAACTCTACCTGCAAAGATCTGAGAGTCTTGTGGACGTAAATTGAAAAGAGCTTTTAGAGCCTTCAGCATCTTCAGCTTTCCAGTTGTGGCCATGCATTTCCTGGGCAGCAGGTAGGTGATGGCTGAGCTTATAGGGATTCTAGGGCCCAGCCCAGGGTACTACATTAGGGCCTCTAAGGGGCCATATTTGACTAAGACTTTATCAGCTCTGCATTGTGGGCTGGGTACCTCCTGCCCTGTTCTGGAACCCTCTGCTCTCACAGACCTCAGGTCTGCATCATGATCTGAATGATTTTGCTGTCCACATCTGTTCAGACCCTTTATCTTTCACAAAATCACTACAGATGGTGACTGCAACCACAAAATTAAAAAATGCTTGCTCCTTGGAAGAAAAGCTATGACAAACCTAGACAGTGTATTAAAAGGCAGACATCATTTTGCTAACAAAGGTCAATATATCAAATCTCCATATAGTCAAAGCTATAGTTTTTCCAGTAGTCATGGATGGATGTGAGACTTGGACCATAAAGAAGGCTTGAGTGCCAAAAAATTGGTGTTTTCGAGTTGTGCTGGAAAAGACTCTTCAGAGTCCCCTGGAAGCAAGGAGATCAAACAAATCAAACCTAAAGGAAATCAACCCTGAATATTCAGTGGAAGGACTGACACTATAGCTCCAATACTTTGGCCACCTGATGTGAAGAGCCAGCTCATTGGAAAAGACCCTGATGCTGGGAAAGATTGAGGGTAGGAAGAGAAGGAGGTGACAGAGGATGAGATGGCTGGATGGTATCACTGACTCAATGGACATGAGTTTGAGCAAACTCTGGGAGACAGTGAAGGACAGGGAAGCCTGGCATGCTGCAGTCCATGGGGTTGCAAAGAGTAGGACATGACTTAGCGACTGAACAGCAATAGCAGTCTTTCACAAGTGTCCCTCTGCCTCACGCCTCCCTCCCCCGCCACCCCAATAAACTTCCTGCACTCTAAACTTCATGGTGTCTGCTTCCTGAAGGATCCAGGTGGTACTCAGTGAGGTCCAGGGAGGAGGTAGTAAGATGGCCTTTGGAAGTGGATCCCCATCCCAGTTTTACTCAGGGCATGGATGATATCTGGCACAAGGTGGTAACCCAACTCCTAGAACTCTCACGGATGGTGAGTTGGGAGAAGCTTCCAGCAGAGGAAGTATCCTTGTCTGGAGAGAGGATTCAGGTGTCTGGGAAGGTGAGGAGATGCAGGGCACACAAGGACCATGGAGTTGGCTGGTTGTTACTGAGTGGCATTGATGCGCAATGGTGGGCTGAGGGGAAGCTGTGGGCAATTAGGGGAACAGTTGAAAACTAGATATGAAGGCCAGGGGGCCTCTTGCAGAGGCCTGTTACTGCACTCAGGGTAGAAAAAATAGAAGACCAAATTCAGTATTAAGGTACTTGCCCAGCTTCAAAGATAACTGAACAGTTCTGCCAAGGTCAGGGCCCTGGTTGGGAAAATATGGGACACCTGGGTAGACACCTCCAAATATTGTGGCTCCCCAGGACCCTCTGAACTTTCAAGGCTTATGGAGGTAGCTCACCTTTGCTTATTATGGTCTAGACTCGTGTTCTCACAAGGTAAGAAGGCCTCTGTAGAACCTCCACATCCTTTTCTGGTTGCCAGGAGCTAAATCACACTGTAACCAAGCCAGAAACGGTCTGGTGAGCCCAATAAGTTAGAAAGAGATGATACCACTGCCCCTCTGAACTGCAAAAATTAGCCAGCATACACTGGCAGGGACTGGGACTGGATTTTGAGTGTGTTGATCAAGGGGACTGGAACACTAGACTGAGTAAAGGAAAATTTATGGGTTTGGGAGCACTTTCTCAGGATGTTGGCAAAGACCTCAGACAATGGTGGAAACTTGCTGTTGGCTGGTTCTTAAAAGACCGGAGAAAGGCCCGTGCTGAGCAGAGCTGAAAAGTCTAAAATGTTGTGGCAGAGAGTGTAGGGAGGGGTGGAAAGGCTCAGGAGAGTGGATATTCTGGAGGGGATATACCTGAGTGGAAGACCCACCCAGGGTTACATTGTGGGGCAGACCAGGCAGTGGGAAATTCAATAGTGGCTCCCCTCTGCTGACTATGAGGGATGGGAAGGGCAGTCACTGAACTGAATCCGTGGGCAGCAGTGATAATGGGAATCTGGTGAGAACACTTCTTAATGTGTCTAATCAAAAGAAAGCAAGAATGGAGGCCCAGGGTGGTGACCCTGTCACACATTTGCAATCCCTTGTCTAATTTTGGAACTCCAGGCAGTTTAAATGTGGGACCCACTGATCAGAAAGGAGGCCAGGTTCCCAGGAGAAAGGACTCAACAACCACAGCAGATCTGCAGTGGAGTAACCCCTTAGCCCTCCTCCAAAGACTGTTTATTCAAATGACTCTACTCTGAGGAGGAAACCCTCAAACATCTGGATGATTATTGGATACAGATTCTGAACAGGCATTGGCATGTTGGAAGCTTGAAGCTTTATTATGTCCCCACAGTTAGAAGGGTGGCATAGGAGACTCAGGTAATAAATGGAGTTCTGGACAAGGTCCAGCTTATAGTTGCTCATGCCCCTCCTGTCCGTAGTGATCATTTCTCCAGGTTCTGAATGTACAGTTAGTCTTGACACATTTGGTCACTGGAATAAACCAGCCATTGGGTTAATCTTTAGTTATAGTAGGGAAGGCCAAGTGGAGGTTGCCAAGGTTACTCTTTGGGGCCAAAATAGTAAAAAGGAAACAATATTGTATCCTAGGGTTATATTGAGGGCTTCCTAGGGGGCGCTAGTGGTAAAGAACCTGCCTGCCAATGCAGGAGACATGAAACATGGATTTGATCCCTAGGTCAGAAAGATCCCTTGGAGAAGAAAATGGTGATCCACTCCAGTATTCTTGCCTGGAGAATCCCATGGACAGAGGAGTCTGGTGGGCTACAGTCCATAGAGTCACACAGAGTCCGACATGATTGAAGTGACTTAGCACACACACACAGGATTATATTAATCACGGATTTTGTTTTCTGTATTCTGATGCTTTGACCTCTTGGAGCCTGGAGGGATGGACCTTCCCAAGGGTTTTCCCGTTCCTAAGACAATAAACAATGTGTTTGTAAGAACGATTCTCAAATACAAAACAACCAATCCAGAGCCCAACCATCTCCTTTCAGGTGTTTACATTCCAGGCTAGTATCCACCTACTGTGATCTCTCCAGAGTGGGTACCACACAACCAGGCATGGCCTTGACATGGCAGAGCTGCTGAAACTCTCTCTTAGCCTCTGGAGCACAGCCATAAATAAATAAATAAATAAAATTGTGTGTGTGTGTGTATATATATATATATACACACACACATCAAGCTGACTGGCAGGAGAACAAGAGGGGACTAGAATGCCAGGATTGGTGAGAAACATGTGCTCCAGAGGCTAAGAGACAAACCCTTCAAGATTTAGAGACCTGCAACTGCAGCAGTGTTGCTAACCTTCCAGCGGTCACATTCCTGCTCTTTCTCTCTGTATGTGTCTGTCTGTCTGTTTATCTGTCTCTATCTGTCTGTCTATCTATCATTTATCTATATCTATCCATCCATCCATCCACTCATCCATCTATCCTCTCTCAGCCATCAGAATCCCAGTAGTCTTTGAAGAACCCTAATGAAAACACGGCCTGTATGACCAGCTGAAGGAAGAAGTGCAAGCTTGGTTTCTGGATGGGTTGGCTCGGCAGTTGGGTTCAAGCTGAAAACAGACAGTGGCAAGAGACAATCTTTACTCTGCTCATGGGCAGAGCTTTGAGCACTGTATTTATTTATCCACTCTGTGCGGAAGAAGTGTCCTAAGGTGAGACTATATGCAGTTTCATGGGTAAAGGACTAGAAAGACAAAGACTGGAAAGTCAGACAAGAAAGCCTTGGGGGTAAAGCAGGTAGATGGACATTGGAGAGGGGCATAAAGTCTGAAGAACTGTGTACTACATATTAATGGCCACCAGAAAGGACTCACCCTGGAAGGGACATGGAACAACTAAGCCACCAAAATGATGTCGCCAGTTGACATTAGCCTGTCTCTGTAACCAGCCAGCCTAGAATGGCACAACTGGCATGTGGATGGGGTGGGTATGGTGACTGAGACAGAGATGTACATAGGCCTACCTCCATGGCCTTCCACTCACCACACCTGACCTAGTGACTCTTGTCTCTGCTAGCAGCAGAGACCATTGCTGAGCCCTCAATATGGCACAATTCCTGGAGAAGACCTGCCAACTACTTGGTGACAAGTTGACTATCTTGCCTTCCTTCCTTCTTAGAAGAGCCAATGATTTGCTATTACAAAAACAGTCACATATTCACGTGTGAGTTTGCTTTTCCTGTTCATAAAGGTTCAGGCAGCACTGTTATGAGATGGCTGACCTGCAGGCAATGAATCCCCCACACACAACTCAACATCCATCAGGGAACAGCTTCATGGCAAAGGAGGTCAGGAGTGGCCCGTGACACACCATTCACTGGTCTCAGTACCCATCACTCTGTCCAGAGCTGCTGCCTGGAGTTCAAGCCTGGAGATCATGCTCTGGGAAGAGGGGTGCCTTCCTTGCTGAGAATGCCAAGACCTACTGGACCAGAGACTTCTCTCTGGCATTGTGTCCCCAGCAGGAGGGATACGTGGGATCTGGAACTGAGGGATGGGTAGATGGAGTGGCCCCCCTTGTCGTCTTTCACAGTGACCCACTGGGCTCCTTTGTGCTTTTTATCCCCAGAAATCTGGGCCTTTCAGAGGTAGAGGTCTCATACTAGGAACATGATAGTGTTCTCACAAACTGTGAGCTCCAGTTGTTCCCTGGATGATAAAAGAAGTCACCATCTTGGCAAAGATAACTGAGTCTGATCAAAAGGCAGACCCCCACCGGTGGCAGAGAGGTGTGGAACTCAGGAGAATGACTTGGGACTTGGGCGCCTCTTGGTGCTTCTTAGACCACTCATGACCATGAATGGACAAGAGCAGTGACGCCAGCCTCAGAATCCTGGGTTCACCAAAGATCCCTCAGGAAATGAGAGTGTGCCTGAGGAAAGCCCCCAGGATCAGCGGCGGTAAGAGCTGAGAGCGAAAGGATTCAGGGCGGATGATGAAAGGCAGGGAAGAATAGCAGTGACCATCCTGAGGCCAACAGCAGTGACTGGGGCTGCAGTTGGACCCACAAGCTCCCACTTCAACGTTTCCGTTCAAGAGAGCCCCACTGGACTTGTGGAGGAGACACTCCTAACAGATGTTTGGAAAAGCAAATCCATTCAATGCAGAGAGGCACTTTGGCAGTCACTGGGGTGTGCTACTCAGACACCCATTCAAGAAAGAATACACTGCAGGGATGAAGTCAGCTAACAGCCTCCAGCATAGTGTCTTTAGGATCTGCCTCAGCTTTTGAGCCAAGACCACACTTCCTGGGCAGCATCCAGCCAATGATGGAGCATCTTCCGTCCAGTAGGTCATTGCTCCAGGGTGTTCCAGCTGGTTGGCCAAAATTTATCAGCCACCCCCAACCCTCCCTGCTGAGATCTGAGTCCATCCTTTCTCCATCTTCTTACTCTCTCATCTTTTCCAGGTGCCACATATGAACCATGGTCTGAATCACGGATAGTCGTCATTACTCCTTGGATGTTCTTCACAAACATCACTCCCACCTCCAATCTCTTGAGCTTCTTACTCAACCTCACTGTCTGCTTTCCTGGGGACCCATCAATACAAAGCTCTACTCAGCCAGTTGTAGTCTGTTTAGCCACAGATAAAGGCAGTGCGATGCAGTCAGTGGTGAGAGAAGCATGTGTACACATGGAAATATTTATGCCCATTAAAAAAGCTGATTCACAAAGTAGTACCAGATTTTCTTATTACCAAGTTTTTTTTTTTTTCTCATTCAGGGGCTTTTACAGTTAAAATATTCTGGAAGTTGAACAGGAAAACTAAATTGAAGATAAATCTAAGTTAATTACAGATGTAAAATTTTTGTTTGAAACGTAAGCACTGCCCCACTTCCTTTACCCAGAGTTAGATCAGTGTTCCGTGCACTGCACACACACTTTCCCTGCTTGTTATGGAATTTGCTTTATATAGTTTTGAAGCAGCTAAATTTAGAGGCAACAAAACTAAACTGGTCTCACCTTTAGATGAAGCACCTTCTGTGGCTGAGTTACTTCCTCTCGGAGGACTGATCATCACCGAAAATTAAATACGGTAGTGGATAGACTCTTTGCTTTCCATTTCAACCCTCTCTTGCTTTCCTGACTGCCTAGTACTATTTGTGACACTGCGGTCTAAACATTCAGTGGGTTCAGACAATGGCATTGAAAGTGGCTGCCACTCTTTTCTGTATGCGAGGTCCTTGGCAACAGCTCCCAGAAGATGTCACATGGCTCCTCACGATGCTCCAGACGTCGGTGGGAGAGGGCAGCCCTTCTTTTTGTTTCTTCACTCAGACACTTACTGACTAGATGAAATCGTTTTCCCAAATTACTTTCATACAAAGAACGTAATATTTTATCTCAGATCTTTTTGTTGACTTCTTGTTACCCATTTTCCTTTTCTTTTTCAGTCTTTAAGCTATGGAGTTTTAATCTGTTCAGGCTGCTGTTACAAAATGCCACAGACTGAGTGGCTCATAAATAATAGAAATTTATTTCTCATAGTGTGGTGACTGGAGGTCTGAGCTTAGGGTGCCAGCAGGGTGGAGTGAGGACCCTCTGCAGGGTGGCAGACTCCTGGTTGTGTCCTCAGATGGTGGAAGGGGTGAGGGAACTCTCTGGGGCCTCTTTAATTGGGACACTAATCCCATTTATGAGGGCTCCACCCTCATGACCCAGTCATCTCCCTAAGGCCTCACCTTTGAAAGCCATTACACTGGGCACTAGGATTTCAACATGTGAATTTTTCTGGGGGGATACAGACATTCAGACCACAGTGCATGGACTTTGAAATTTATCATAACTTTGTCACTCTTCTCCTTTTTTCTTTCTTTTTTGATTGTGGACTATTTTAAAAGTCTTTATTGAATTTGTTACAATATTCTGTTTCACGTTTTGGTTTTTTTGGCCATGAGGCATGTGGGACTTTAGCTTGCCGACTAGGGATTGAGCCTGCAACCCCTGCACTGGAAGGAGAAGTCTTAAGCACTGGACTGTCAGGGAAGCCTCCCTCCTTTATCCTTTATTAACATGTTTCCTCAGGCCTTACATTCCAGCCAAGCCAACAACTTCAGCATCCTTACCCTGTCTTTTCTAATGCTAACGGTGACCAGCCTGCTTGTCAGCCCTCCTTAATTTACCAACTTGCTTTTCAATCTTCAGATTCCTTCTTAAGACTCATTCCCTCCTAAAGGTCTAGTCTAACTCTCCAAATGATTTCTCCTTCTTTGGTCATTATGAGAATGCTTCCTTATCCTGAGCTTGTTTGTACAGGTGTCATGAGACCTGTACTTGGTAGGAGCATAATGTTTGTACTTGAGAGAAACAACTGGAAAGTTGGTCAATTTCTACTATTTCACATATATACAGTCAAACCACTCCATCTCCATCACCTTCCCACCTGTGTGAGTGAGTGATGAAGAATATGCTTGAAAAGCACCACCTTTCCATTTGTAGATTGAAGGAAATAATTTGGCTTCTTGTGTGCTGTCAGAACGAAGGGATTTATTTAAGTTAACAAACAATTACACTGTAAGTAGTCAGAGTGCTGAGTCAAAGACTAATACTTGCCCTGTGCTGAAGTATTAGCTGCTGTTCGTCCATAGAACACAGCTATGAGAATTTATATAAGGAAACATCTATACCAAGCTGTTGTATGTGCCCGCTTACTTATCTTCCCACTAACCCACACCTCTAGCATCCTTTGCTGCCTTTTTGCTCCTAGTTCCTGGTATTGTCTGCCATGGACTGAATATTTGCACCCCCACCAAAAAAAAAAAAAAAATTAGTGTTAAACTCTAATCCCCAAAGTGATGGTATGTGGAGGTGGGACCTCGGGGAGGTAATTAGATCATGAGGGCAAGCCTTCAGGAATGGGATTAGTGTCCTCATGAAAGAGGCTCCAGAAAGCTCCCTCCCCATTTGCACCACGTGACAACACAGCAAGAAGACCCATCATCTATGAACCAGGAAGATGGTTCTCACTAGACTCTGAATCTGCCGGCACCTTAATCTTGGACTTCCCAGACTTCAGAACTGTGAAAAATAAATTTTGTGTTGTTTACAAGCCCTTCAGTCTATGATATTTTTGTTATGGCAGCCCAAAGACATTGTTAAAGTCCAATGAATATTTCTAAGATATTTGGCTTTCATTCTTCTTTCATCCTTCACTTCAGAATTGTCTGAAAAGTCAGCTTTAAGTTTCACAGTAATGTACTCAGAATTTTTGCTCGTAGTCATAAAATCTGCATCTCAGGAAGAAAAGGCAAAAGTTTTCAATGTTCTATGAGCTGCAGCTGGATGAATGGATCAGTCATTCATAAGGTGGCTCAGTGATGCTCTTTCTAAGGCAGTTTCTGGATGACTATAATGCACACTGTTTCCTTTCTGGGTTTGTTCTTCTTTCAATAAAGAGGTCACTATCAGAGAGCTTTTAGCTCTGGGCTAAACTGTTCACTTTGCCTTTCAGCTAATATTATGATCGTTGCATTGGGTGAGGATTAAATTGGATTTGTATGTTGTGACCTATTTCAGAGCAAGAGAGGAAATGTTTCAACCTTCCCAGGAAGCACCACTCTGTGAGCCACTTAAAACTCTAGCAGACAAAGTGCCGGGGAACATTCCATAGAGGTCTGTCCAGAGTATTAAGTGGATCTATATTTTGCAGCCTTTAGGCTCCAGACCTCTTTTAACCCTCAATCCCCAAATCCTAATGGGACTAAGTAGTCTTTTATTTTTACAAGTATTTAGAAGCTGTTCCAAATGTTTAGACTTCATGGACCAGTAAATTTCCAAAAAATATTTTGAATACTTGCTGTAACCTTAGTTTTCAGATTAGAAAAGTTAAAATCATCAAACCTATGTATATATATAGGGCTTCCCTGGTGGCTCAGAGGATAAAGCATCTGCCTGCAATGCAGGAGACCCGGGTTCAATCCCTGGGTTGGGAAGATCCCCTGGAGAAGGAATATTTTTTTTTCTTCTAGAAATATCTATTGCATGCATGCATGCTCAGTCCCTCAGTTGTGTCCAACTCTTTGCAACCCATGGACCGTAGCCCGCCAGGCTCTTCTGTCCATGAGATTCTCTAGGCAAGAATACTGGAATGGGTTGCCATGCCCTCCTCCAAGGGATCTTCCTGACCCAGGAATTGAACTGGCATCTTTTTACATCTTCTGCATTGGCAGGTGGGTTCTCTACCACTAGTGCTATCCGGGAAGCCCAAAGCAGATGAACATGAAAATAACAGAAAAACGGAGTGGGTGTGGGAGAATCTGCTTAAGTAAAATGAATAGAGATACAGTTAAAAAGATTTGAAGAATGAAAGGAAACAGGAGGATCAACAATACTCAAGAGGACTCTGTTCTCTGCCTCCTCTGCTCTCGGTCCCTCTGTTATGGTCTCTTGTGCCCTACCCTCCAGGCTGGCTGGTTCCATGCACTCTGATCCATGACCTTGGACTGGGAACTCCCCACCTTTATCTCTATCTTTCTACCTGGTTTTATCCCTTAAGATTCTTTAAAATAGATGTTCCCATCATCCTTGAAACTCCACTGCCATCACTTTCGTCTTGTTAAAGTCATTGTTTCAGAAAACAATCATAAATTTAAAAAAGCAATCTATTCTAGTATAATATCTTAAGGCAACTTTATTTTCAAAAGCTCTTGTCTTTGCAGAAATATAGATCAATGGAACAAAATAGAAAGCCCAGAGATAAATCCACATACCTATGGACACCTTATCTTCAACAAAGGAGGCAAGAATACACAGTGGATTAAAGACAATCTCTTTAACAAGTGGTTCTGGGAAAACTGGTCAGCCACTTGTGAAAGAATGAAACTAGATCACTTTCTAACACCATACACAAAAATAAACTCAAAACGGATTAAAGATCTAAACTTAAGACAAGAAACTATAAAACTCCTAGAGAAGAACATAGGCAAAACACTTTCTGACATAAATCACAGCAGGATCCTCTATGATCC
>SJYA01001905.1:840162-907590 GCA_006410615.1 Neotragus moschatus | reverse complement strand
AATAGCCAGGACATGGAAGCAACCTAGATGTCCATCAGCAGATGAATGGATAAGAAAGCTGTGGTACATACACACAGTGGAGTATTACTCAGCCATCAAAAAGAATACATTTGAATCAGTTCTAATGAGGTGGATGGAACTGGAGCTGATTATACAGAGTGAAGTAAGCTAGAAAGAAAAACACCAATACAGTATACTAACACATATATATGGAATTTAGGAAGACGGTAATGATAAACCTGTATGTGAGACAGCAAAAGAGACACAGATGTATAGAACAGCCTTTTGGACTCTGTGGGAGAGGGAGAGGGTGGGATGATTTGGGAGAGTGGCACTGTAACATGTATGATATCATAAGTGAAACAAATCGCTGGTCTAGGTTCGACACAGGATGTAGGATGCTTGGGACTAATGCACGGGGATGATCCAGAGAGATGGTGTGAGGCGGGAGGGGGGAGAGGGAGTCGGGACTGGAAGCTCATGTACACTCGTGGCTGATTCATGTCAATGTATAGCAAAAGAAATACAGTATTGTAAAGCAAAACAAACTAAAAAAGTAAAAAAAAAAAAAAAAAAGAAAGCTCTTGTCTTTGGAGTCATCTGTCCTTTGTTGTGAATGCTTTCATGGCTGAGCCCCCCTTATTCCAGACTTCTGTCTTCTGGTCCCTCCGGACTGCTTCTCACTTTTTTGACTTTTGCCTTCTCCAATCTGATTCCCTTTAGCCTTTCCCTACCAACTTTCAGAGGGAAGGTGGGAAGGAGAAACAAGAAAACAGGGAGATGCCCCAAGGCTTGCTTTCCAATGAAAGCAAGGGGGACTGGAGATGAGAGAGAAGGTCTGTGAGGCCTGGTGTTTTCGTGATTCCATTAATTTACTGTTAGATTGGAGGGAGCGCTTGTTGTTTCTTCGTGGGTGAGCTGTGTGCATGAGTGACGCTGGATTTGGAGGCCATGGATGAAAATTATTCTATGAAAATTATAGAATAATCCCCTGATGGACCCAACCTAGTGGCTAAGTCAGGGAAAATGATCAGTTCATCCCTCGAAAATAAATTCTTTCCGTTGGGAGATAGTAAAAGGCACAGGAAGATACTGNTGAGCTGTGTGCATGAGTGACGCTGGATTTGGAGGCCATGGATGAAAATTATTCTATGAAAATTATAGAATAATCCCCTGATGGACCCAACCTAGTGGCTAAGTCAGGGAAAATGATCAGTTCATCCCTCGAAAATAAATTCTTTCCGTTGGGAGATAGTAAAAGGCACAGGAAGATACTGAATAAATGCTTTCTGATGGTGTGGGTGCCAGCCAGGAGCCACTGAGGTCTGGAGGCCCTTCCAGCTGTACGGTTGGAGGGCTCTTAAGCGAGAACACATGTGCTGAGAATCCACAGAGTCAGACATTTTCACTGTGAGGGAAGATGTTAAAGCGTGTGGCTCTAAAATGAAAAGACTCTGTCCTTGCAACGTCTGAGGAAAATAATAGCACTGAGAAAACATCCTGGGCTCTGCTTTGGGACGTTAGGAAGTTCCCTTAGTGTCTCTAAGCTTACAGTGTCTTTGCATCATGAACTAATCAGTCCTGTTCTGCCTATCTCTCTGGGCAGAATAGGATCAAGTACGCATTGGAAAAGACCCTGATGCTGGGAAAGATTTGAGGGTAGGAGGAGAAGGGGACAACAGAGGATGAGATGGTTGGATGGCATCACCGATTCAATGGACATGATGGGAGCAAACTCTGGGAGATGGTGAAGGACAGGAAAGCCTGGCATACTGCAGTTCATAGTGTCGCAGAGAGTCAGACACGACTGAGCGACTGAACAATGATAGCCAGTGATGACATGTAGCACTCTGCACACACACACACACACACACACACACACACACACAGGGCACTGAGGTTTTACTATTATGTGTGACCCAGTTGCACGGTCACCAGGGTTTGTGAACTTTGCCCATCAGCACCTCCTGCAGGGCTGGGATGGAGCCGGTAGGTTCCTACTGCTGGGGAGCTTAGCTTGGCTGGAAGTAATCACTTAAGCAAAGCTAAACACCAAGCAGTGTGAGGAAAAGGGGGTGGGGAGCACCAAGACAGCTTAGCCAGGCCATTTATAGAGATGCCTGCTTCAGAGAAGACACAGCATTTGATATATTTGATAATATGTGGTGTCTTAAAAATCGAATACTGGTTGTATAAGGAAATTTTAAGTAGGTATGTTTTTGATTCAAAGTCTGTTGCTGCCTCCTTTGAAGTATTTCTTCAATCCATCCACTTCTGTCCAGCGTCACCACTGTTCATGCCAGGCCTGCAACCCCTCCCGCGTTGATCATCACGTCACCCTCCAGCTTTGTCTCTTTCACTCCAGTAATTTTCATCCCCTGCAAGCTACTGCCCACACTCACCCAGAAACTTCTCTAAGACTCCACTCTGATTATATCATCTCTCTGCTTAACATCCTTCAGGATCCCCCCATCACCTTCTGCATAAAGTCAAGTTTTTCACCCTGTGCTGCAAAGCCCCAACTTAACTCTCTCACCCCGCAGCCCCCTCCACACTGGGGCAGCTTGGGCCCTCCCAGCCCCAGCCCTTCCATGCCTGGCTCATCTCTCACAGGCCTCTTTCTTGGCTCTGCTGGTCTTTGCCAGACTTCACTCTTCCTTCCCTGGTGTGTTCAGATGTCCTGGGTCCCCAAGGCTGAGCTAGGCTGCTCCTTTGTGCTCCTGGGCCAGGCTTACCCTACGTTCCCCACCCCTCCCCACACACACCCACTCTCAATTGATGCCTCACTTCATACTTCTCCAGGGACCAGGAACTCTCACACTTTCCTGCCAGATCTGTGGTCCGATGTTCTCGCCCTTCTTGCTTTCCTCCAGATGCCATTCCAGAGTGTCCCTTTCCCCATCGAAGGTGGTCTCCTCTGCTCCTGCTCTGGACATCACCCCTCCCCAACTCAAGGATTCCTGTCTTTATCACTCTGCTTCATCTTCAGCCACATCAAGCCCTCCTTTTCTACTGGGTCACTCCCATCAGCCTGCAAACATTCCCCATGTTCTTTTTGGTTCTTTCAGGGATCTCTAGCTGCCATTCCACATCTCCATTTCCTATGCCTAAAGTCCAGAACTGTCTGGACATGCTGTCTCGACTCTTCTCTACATCCGCCAGGCTTCCCCCTCTGCTGTTTGGCTGCAGTAGCCCTGCCTGGAAGCGGGCAGTGACTTCTGCTTTGCACACTGAGGGCTCAGCCACTCGCCCCTGTCAGGCCTCTCACTCCGCACCACTCACCGCCTTGTCTGGGCTGCCTTCTGGCTCCTCTCCATCTACCAACCCATCTCTGGCTGGTTCCGGTTCTGGTGCCCTTGGTTTTCATGCTACCCTTTCTGTGGGTGGTCTCAACTTGACCCAGAGCTTTAAATAACACTTATTTGTGGGTGATTCTTGGATTTATAGCCCTGAGCTCAGACTAGTTCTCTGAACTCCAGACTCTTGTATTCCGCTGCCTGCTTGCTCCACATTCCCACGTAAATGTTTCACAAGCATCTCAAATTTACTATGTCCCAGAATGAACTCTTCATTCCGCCCCTTCAGTCTATGGTGTTCCCATCTTACCCATCTCAATAAATCACACCTTCACCCACCAGTTACTCCATCCAGAAACCTAAATGACATACTTGTCTCTTCTTTGCACTCAACCTCGGAGTTGGTTTGTCAGACTTTCCTGTCTAAACATGTCCAAAACCTATCTTGAGCCAGTCCACTTAGCTCTACGCTTTCTCCTGTCATCGTGGTCCAGCTCTGGGAGTGGTCTCCTGCTTCCGCTTGCAGAAGGCAGCTCCAACCTGTGCTTCCATAGCGTCCAGGAAAAGTGTGGCACCTGCATAAAGCCCTCAATGGTCCCTGTTGCACAGCTCACACAGCCCTACGTGCTCTGGCTTTGGCCTTTCTTCCAGCCCTCCTTCTAATGTCTGATCCCTGCCCTTGTGGCTGCCCCCCTCCTTACTGCGCCATTGGTTCCATGATGGTTACTTGGTCTCTGGTTACTGACCCTGACACAAAGATCGTGAGAACAAATGTTTGCCTTGATTGCTAAATGTCTATTGCTGTGTGCCAGATCCTGGAGGAACTAAGATGAATCAGAGAAAGTCCCTGCCAGACAGGAGCTCTCAGTCTGGTGAGTGACACGCCTATATACACAGAGAACATTTACCATTTGATGTGAGGTGTGATCCTGAGGGGAAGCCGACTCTGGGGTCAGAAGAAGCTCAGGAAAGGTTTCTCAGAAAGGAAGTATTTGAAGTGAGTTGGTGGACCTCTACAGAAATCTAAAGCAGTTTGTAAAAACAATAGCTTCAGAATGTAAGACAATGGAAAAATATGCTGAAATATTAATATTGGTAATCTCTAGCTTTTGGCTTAGTAAAAGCTTTTTTTTCTGTTTTGATATTTCCAAATATTCCATCATGAATTCGTTATTTTTTTAATAGTACAAGTTAAAAAAAAAATTGGTGGGAAATAGTTCCTTGACACACATGCAGGTACCAGGAACGTTAACAACACGGATGGGTATCTTGCTATGAGTTTTCCCATCTGTTTTCGGAAGTTGGCTACAGGTACTAGAAGTAAAACTTCTTGAAATAAAATTTTCCCAAACAATAAAAAAAAGGTAGAAGAAAAAAAAAATGAGAAGAAAGATGAAATCCTCTTCCTCAGTTTATGAGTTGAGTAGGTAGCCGGCAAGGAATAGGAGAAGAAAAGAAAATAAGATTTTTTTGTCATGTTCCACTTGTAAAAGCCAATGGATATTTTTTTTACAGGTACCAGCTAGTCCTTCCTGAAAATCCTCTAATGGGGACAGGCTGTGAAGCAGCAGTAGGAAAGATAAATGCTTTTCTGGAGAGTAATTTTAGTGCAGGGTGGAAAATGTGAAGAGAAAAAAAAAGAAAGATCAAATGGAAAATTCATCCACAGGCCAACCCACACCACAGAAGCGTTGAGGACCATGTGTCCTAATTAGCCCCTGCACCAGGCAGGGGCCTCTCTTTGCAAATGCCCCTCCCATCGTGGCGGGTAGCCTGGGGGGAGCATTTGTTTGTACTGCACGCTTGAGGGTGGCTATCATTTTTGGGGGGTAGCAGAAGGTTTGGAAAATATAAAAAACCAAGACCACCAAGCTGTGACCTTCTTTTACCCCTGATTCAACAATACAAGTGTATTTTTCTATAATATATATGTAGACATTTCTGAGCAGAGCATTCAGAATGCAGGCACTGTTGTGTGTGTGTGTTTGGGGGCTTTCCATCTTTGATCACTTTCCAACTTGGCTACTTTTTCTACCCTGGTTGACTCTTCTGTAACGATTCACTAAGTTTGCATCTCCTCCTCTTGCTTTTTCTCTAGGCTGAAACAGTCCCAATTTAGTGCCCTTCTGAAGTTCAGAGTTTTCCATGCTCCTCATGGCAAGCTTCAGTGTTTCCAGTTGCCCTGACTTGCAGTCTCTGGTAACCATGATACTGTGAGAAGCTGAAAGGGAACTGATGCTGTGATGAGATAAACTACTCAGGACTTGGTCTTGGAGCTTCCTCCCCTCCCTTTTGCTCATGTGTCTATTCTTTCTGTAGGGGCTTCAGAGTCAGAGAATCTGAAATGACATGATGGACTAACCCGAAGATTTCCTGAGGCTCTATATTTGGACCTCCTCAATAACCTGAGAAAAATCTGGGGACCTGTGACGTCTTTCTAGGGACTGGATCATTGGATGATACAGTCCTGCTCTAACAAGGGTAACCAGTAGCTGAAAAGAGTCACATCCCATACTCAGAGCTTGGCAGTCTTGAGCATTGAGGTATTTTTCTTCCTGTGAAAGGACTTTTCACTCTCACCAGGCAATCAGTTCATTCTAATGGTTGACTTTTAGGGCACTAAAACAATAAAATTCATGGGAATGATTTCATACTTAATTTTAAACAGGAGATAATCCCAAGGGAATAAACATGAAGGCGGTGATCTCTGGTCTGGTCTTAAGGCACCTGCTGTATTTATCCCAAAGCCTCTTTTTGGTGGAGATTGTCCTGGGGATAACTGGCAATATTTGCTCCCCTTGCCGTTACCCCCAGCCCAAGGTATGTCTGTTCTTTTGTTTTAATTGTTATCTTTTGAGAAGTTTAATTAGGTCTGGTTAGATGTAAGATTAAGTTGGGTGTTGTTGTTGTTGTTGTTTTTTTCCTTCACTTTGGGTGTAATTAAAAATAGTACATGGGGGTCAAAGAAAAGTAGACAAGATTGCGGTTTTGTCCTCTTGTTGCTAAGAGCCTGGCTTCAAAAAGTAGTGATTTGAGATGACTGCTTTTAAAATCATGAATTCAGGGGAGCTTCCTTAGACAGAGCTGGCATAAGCCTCAAGAAGGTCAGAACCCACACCTGCCCGACTGACTTAGGGACATCAGTGGTCTTCCTTTGCCTGAGACTGTCTCAGTTTTACAACTGAAAGTCTAGAGTCTTAGAAAACCCCTCAGTCCTGCGAAAATCAGGGTGGTTGGTCACCTACTGGAAATGAAAGTTCAAATGAATCAAAACAATGAGAAAAGTAGGAGACACACTTGATATGCAGCTTTAATTTCCTTTGTGAGTGAGGTGGAACCTGCTCCACTCATAATAATGGGCATCAAGGCGGAGGCAGGAGGAAAAGATGTAGAGAAAGGGAGTGGGGATGACACATTTCTTTGCAATAAGACTCTGTGTACTCACGGCAGCTAATTTTTAATAGCAGCCAAATCTGGATAACCAGTAGGATGTGTGATAGCCACAGATGCTGGGCCTAAGCTAAAGAAAGCAATCTCTGCCCCCAAAATAATGGGATGGAGAATGAGGCTCAGTGTAGAGAATCTTCTCGAATTCGGCAGACATAGATACATTTGCTCTGTGTGTCCACTGCATTTTGTACCCTGTTCCTGACAGCAAACTCCCAAATTTCAATTTATGTCAAAGAACACCCCGATCAAAAACTGGGCTGCTGCTGCTACTGTTAAGTCGCTTCAGTCATGTCCAACTCTGTGTGACCCCATAGACGGCAGCCAACTAGGCTCCTCTGTCCCTGGGATTCTCCAGGCAAGAATACTGGAGTGGGTTGCCATTTCCTTGTCCAATGCATGAAAGTGAAAAGTGAGAATGAAGTCGCTTAGTCGTGCCCAACTCTTAGTGACCCCATGGACTGCAGCCCACCAGGCTCCTCCGTCATGGGATTTTCCAGGCAAGAGTACTAGAGTGGGGTGCCATTGCCTTCTCCAAAAACTAGGCAGAAGATCTAAATAGACACTTTCCCGAAGAGGATATACAGATGGCTAACNTGGAGTGGGTTGCCATTTCCTTCTCCAATGCATGAAAGTGAAAAGTGAGAATGAAGTCGCTTAGTCGTGCCCAACTTTTAGTGACCCCATGGACTGCAGCCCACCAGGCTCCTCTGTCATGGGATTTTCCAGGCAAGAGTACTAGAGTGGGGTGCCATTGCCTTCTCCAAAAACTGGGCAGAAGATCTAAATAGACACTTTCCCAAAGAAGATATACAGATGGCTAATAGGCACATGAAAAGATGCTCAACATGGTTAGTTGTTGGAGAAATGCAAACCAAAACCACAATGAGGTTTCATCTCACACCATTCAGAATGACTATCATGAAAAAGCCTACAAACAATAAATTATTAGACAGAGTATGGAGAAAAGGGAACCTATGATTGGTGAGAGTGTAAACTGGTACAGCCACTATGGAGAACAGTATGGAGGTGCCCTAAAAAACTGAAAATAGAGCTACCATATGATCCAGTGATCCAACCTTTGAGCATGTATCTGCAGAAAACTATAATTCAAAAAGATATATGTACCCCTTTGTTCATAGCAGCAGTATTTACAATAGCCAAGACATGGTCCTGGATCATCCGTCCTCTTTGGGGAAAAGCTTGCTGTACCCTGAGCTCATCCTCTGCGTCCCTGGTAGGATGAACGTCACACTCTGATAGCATCATCCTAGTCACTGTGCAAAAGGTGTGCCCCTGTCAAAGGAGGATGTGCTGCGCAGCAGTACAACCCTTTTCTAGTCTCTAGAACGCTGACTGTTGATTTTTAAAGTAGAAATCCAGAATCGGAAAAATTAAATTGCTGTGTNTAACAGCATGCCATTGCCTCCCCCAGCCCCTGGCAGATGCGAGCTGCCTCCTGTCTGGGTGAATTTGACTATTCCAAGCAACTCATATGTGGAATCATATAGTATTTGTCCTTTTGAGTCTTATTTCACTTAGCGCAGTGTCTTTAATGTCCATCCATATTCTGGCATGTGTCATAATGTCATTCCCTTTACAGGCTGAATCATATTTTGTGGTATATAGTATCACATATTATTTATCCAATCCTCTGTCAATGGACATTCAGATTGTTTTCAGCTTTGGTCTATTATGACTAATGCTGCCTTGAAGATTGATGTACAAATATCTGTTTGAGTCCCTGTTTCCAGTTCTTTTGTTTATATACCAGAGGTGGAATTTCTGGATCATATGGTACTTCTGTGTTTAATTTTTTGAGGATGTAAATGATATTTTAAAAAATTTATTTTCAACTGTTTGTTGTTAGTATTTAAAAATAAAAATAATCTTAAAAAGAAAGTATATATATGAATCACTTTGCTGTATAGCAGAAATTAGCACAATATTGTGAGTTAACTATATGTCATAAGATATGGTTTCACTATGGTCTCAGGAACAAAGGATAATCCTTTACATAGAATATTTCAGCCTATGGAAAACACATTTCACAGCTCTTGTTTTTCTCATTTTGTTGTGGATGGATAAACATTTCATTATGGATATTCATCCATTCTTAGGTTGGAAATCAGTCATTTTAGGGAATGGCTAAGTTCTCTTGGTTATCAGGCANAAAGGATAATCCTTTACATAGAATATTTCAGCCTATGGAAAACACATTTCACAGCTCTTGTTTTTCTCATTTTGTTGTGGATGGATAAACATTTCATTATGGATATTCATCCATTCTTAGGTTGGAAATCAGTCATTTTAGGGAATGGCTAAGTTCTCTTGGTTATCAGGCAGTGGAAGTGTCACTTCCTTCCTCCCTGGTATTCTTTGGAAACAGAACAGAAAGATCTCACATGTGTCAGGGCTACACACAGAGCCAGGCACAACCTTGGGGAAAACAAATGTTAGTTCCTACCTCTTGCTTCGTCATCCTTCTCTCCTTGATCCCACTTGTAAATGTCACAGCTGAGTATTTGTGCCTGAGACTACATGAGGAGGTATCAGATGGTGATGACAGCTGAGCCTAGAGTCAAAGCTCAGGTCTCTCTGGGGTGTCGGAGTGGAGAACAGGCAAGTTCAAGATCTGGAAGGAGAATTGAGCTGGGATCCTGAGACATAAGCCTTGTTGACAAACATGGGCAAGAGATGTTTGAGTGATGGGTGGTTGTTGATATTAGAGATCAATTGACTATCAGGAAACAGGTGAGCGGTGGATACTAGCCAAGGACAAGGATGGCATTCAAGTCAACAAACATTTGTAGAGTCCCTGAGATTGCAACTAAGTGTGCTCTGAGTTGAGGACAGCCTAACATGCAGCAACAGGGACAATCAATCTCTGCTATGGTTTTAGTAACCTAATTTGGGCAGATGACTTAGAATGAGAACTGTGATGAGGGGATGGAGAGGGGGGAAGATCAATTCCTACCTGTGCTGATGATTGTAAGCAAAGGCAGGGCCCCTGGGAGAACCACAATTTAAAGGCAGAATTCTTTCCTTTTGACTTTACTCAACGGAGGTCTTAACCCAGAGTCTGGATGGAAGGGAGATGCTGCCATACTTTGGGGCTATGTTGAACTTGACAAGCAAGTTCTTGATTGACAGTGAAGTTCCATTAACTTGATTGTGCACCCTCCCCCTCAATCACTTACCTGTGAAGCAGGCATTGATTTTAAGACATTATAGAATATTAAGCCCATGAAAGAAAGAGGCCTGTTTTCTTTCCTTCTTTTTCTTACTGGGTCAACAATTAACCACTTTGGAAGGAGTAGAGCTGAAGTAATCCATCAGAAATTGACACTGGGTTCTGGGAGCCCCAACTCCAACAAACTTCATCACTAGTGTGTTTATCTAGGAAGTGGGAAAAAAGAAGCTTGAGTGATGGTTTATTTTATGTTCCCAACTAAGTGTAACTGTATAAATACTAGAAATTTTGAAAGAGCAAAAAATCCTTTATTTTCACTAAATGATCAATGTAATAGAAGAGATAGGTAGATGTGCAGAGATTAGAATGGAATATTTTGGACTATTTGCCTAGGGTACTGATTTTTTTTAGGAGCCATCCCCAAAGTGTAGGAGTTTATTTCTGGTAACAAATCTAGAATTCAAGCTAATGTCGCATCCTTCTTATGGAAAACCCCACAAGTGAGTGACTGCTGCATGTAAAAGTGCCTTCAACCCTGTATAGTCAGCCCTCTGTATGCACGTTCATGGATTCAACCCGCCTGAGATCAAAAATATCCTGAAAAAAAAATCCTAGAAAGTTCCAGAAAACAAAAATTGAATTAGGCACAGGCCAGCAACTAGTTACATAGCATTTACATTGTAAGTAATAAGTTTACGTGCTCAGTCATGTCTAACTCTTTGCAACCCCACGGACTGTAGCCTGCCAGGCTCCTCTGTCCGTGGGAGTTTCCAGAATAATGAAGTGGATTGTCATTTCCTTCTCCAGGGGTTCTTTCTGATTCAGGGACTGAACCGTCTCCTGCATTGCAGGGGGATTCTTTATCCACTGAGCCATTGCATTTGTAACTGTTTATACAGTTTTTACACTGTTTTTTAGTATTACAAGTAATGTGCTACTGCTACGGCTAAGTCACTTCAGTCGTGTCCGACTCTGTGCAACCCCAGAGACAGCAGTCCACCAGGCTCCCCTGTCCGTGGGATTCTCCAGGCAAGAACACCGCAGTGGGTTGCCATTTCCTTCTACTTAAAGTATACAGGGTGCCTATATCAAATATTATTTCATTATATATAAGGAACTTGAGTATCCTGGATTTTGGTGTCTCCAGGGGTCCTGGAACCAACCACCTACACCTGTGTGAGGCCAGCCAACCTCTGAATGAGGGCCCACCTAGACATGCTCCTCTAGGCCAAGAGGTCTGCTGTGTTTTGAGGAGGGGAAACTATTTGTAATATCTCTTTTATGAAGCAATATACCGCATTTAGGGTTCTGAAAATGAAATGGAAAGAAAAGCATTCCACAGCTTGAGCTTTCGGATGGGGAAGCCCCCTCATATCCCCGTGGCCCTCCCTAGGTGAGGTTCAGAGAGAGCCTCTGAGAACCCCTGAGGACAGGCCTGGGTCCTGGGAGACTGGCCCCGGGCTGGGGTCCAGGCAGTGGGGGTACCCATCCAGTCCTGGAAAGGTATGGCTGGTGGCAGCCCCAGGCAGAGGTTGCCTGGCAGTCAGCATCCCCGGGAGCCAGCATCCTGGTCCTCACCAAGCGAGGCCTGGAGACGGTTTCCAGGGGCAGTTCCGTTTCAGCTTGTTTCTATTTTAAAGCCTGGAGACAATGAAAGACCAATGTCTGGTGCCAGTATTTTTTCTTTTTTTTTCTCCACAGTTCACGCTATTCTTAGAAACAGTTGAGCCAGTGGTGGTGGAGGCTGAAAGCTCTGGAATCTTTTCGTCCGTGTGGCAACCACTTTTCTTTCCTGCGGAGGCTCAGTGGTGCTTTTCTTGGGCTCAGCAGTGCAGCCGATGCGGCTTGGATTCACTTCTTCCCCGGGAGCTCACACACTGAAGCCTTTGGAAACGGTGCGGGAGGACAGGCATGGGGCGGCAGCCGAGGAAAAAGCTGGGCCGGCTTTCCGTGGGCGGCGCTTTATTTATAGCTCCTGAAATGGTGTTTGTTCAACTCTCCTGAACTTTTGTGGAAGTTCAAATATGGGAACTGTGCTCATAAAAATGCTAATTATATATTTTCAAAGTATTTTTAACCATCTGTGACGCTAAGGCTGGGTTTGACAAAATAAATTGCTTTGAAAATGGACCTATGGAATTAAAGGAATTAATTCCGCCAGATTTTGTTGAGCACTTACTGTGCATGACGGGCTTCCTCGGTGGCTCAGACGGTAAAGAATCTGCCTGCAATGCAGGATATGTGGGCTCGATCTCTGGGGCAGGAAGATCCCTTGGAGAAGGGACTGGCTATCCACTCCATTATTCTAGCCTGGAGAATTCCTTGGACAGAGGAGCCTGGTGGGCTACAGTCCATGGGGTCGCGAAGAGTTGGACACGACTGAGCAACTAACACTTAACTAAGCATGACAGGAGGCTAAGAAAGGTATAGCTTTTGTCTTCATGGAAAAGAAATTAGACATGCACTTGGATTTCTATTATAAGAATAACCAGGGAACATTATCACCCTAGGTGGTTCAGCCTGGTGGGGGCTGCAGTCCATGGGGTCGCAAAGAGTAGGACACCATTGGGTGATTAATATGCTTAAATCCAATATAACCCCAAAGCCTGTATTAGAAAGGCCATTGCATGTTGAGCTAGGAACATTTCAGAAGGATTCAAAATTTGCTTCTGTATATATTTGAAATTCTCCACAATAAAAATTAAAAGCTATAAGAAAAAAAAAAAGAATAATATATATTTTGAAATCATTAAACAGGAAAAACCCCTGTGGAGTGTCAGTTGAATGTTACTTTAAATGAATATTTATCATCTCAATTGCATACATTAGAAAATGAGAAAAAACCATAAACCCATGAGCCAGTACTGTCTGCAATACAGTGAAAACAGAACTGCAGAGCCAGCAGAAAGAAAGCCGAAGGAAGGAAATCATAAAGATAAGGGTAGCAATTAATGGGCTAGAAACAAGCAGTAATACAGAAAATCCACCAAACTCAAAGCTAGTGCTTTGAAAAGAGTGATAAAGCAGTCTCTGGTGAGAATGACCAAAAACAGGAGGAGGAAAGGCATGCAAGAGAAACAAGACTTAACTATAGAAGGAGATTTCCAAGCTTATCAGAGAATGCTATGAATATCTTCTTGAGAACATGTTGGAAACTTCAAGAAACTGGACAGTTTCCTAGAAAAATGTCAATTACAAAAACTGATGACACAAAAAAATGGAACCTACCTATAAACCACAAAAGAAGTGAATCAAATTAATAATCTACAGCTTTCCCCCAACTCTGTCCTCTCCCCAGAAAACAAACCAGACTCAGCCAAGATTACGAAATCTTCAAAGAACAGAAAGGCACGTCTTTGAATAAGCTTTTTCAGAGAATAAGAAAAGGACAGCTCTCCACATCATTTCATATGTATAATCTTGATAATAAAACTGAACAAGTAAGGCAAGACAAAGCAAAACTGTAAGGCACTGACAATTATGAATATGAAGGCAGTGATCAGAAATAAAATATTAGAAAACTAAATCCATTGAAATACTTTTCAAAGATTTTTTTGCCCAATGAGTGTTTATCTCAGTGTTGCAGGATGACTTGCATTAGGAAGTCTTTTAATGTAATTTACCACATTGGAACATTTAAAGATATGCAGACATTACTATGGGACTTCTCAAGTGGCTCAGTGGTAAAGAATTCACCTGCCAGTGCAGAGATGCAGGAGACTCAGGTTCCAGCCCTGGGTCAGGAAGATCTCCTGGAGGAGGAAATGGCAACCTACTCTAGTATTCTTGCCCGGAAAATTCCATGGACAGAGGAGCTTGGCAGGCTGCAATCTGTGGAGTCACAAAGCGTTATATATGACCGAGCTACTGAGTGCACACAAACATTACTATACATTGCTTAAAATTTTGTGTCTATGTAAAATATAAGACATAGTCAAGTTATTTTTCATCTCTGGTGATGGAGGTTGAGAAGTGAAGTGGGTGCTTCAGCTGTCACCAGATGTTTTATTTCTTAAAAAAGAAAAAAGTAACTGAAACCAAAATTCAGTTAGGGAGAATATTTCTTAGAACCAGTGGATGAATTCATGTTTTTTTCCTGAATTTTAAAAATATTACACTACTAAACATTTTAAAATTTAAGACATAAATAAAAACTGAAAAATTTAAAACTAAATAAATTAGAACTTGCACTGTTCCATTGATATTTTCCATTTTTATTTACTCACCTACTAGAAAATGTTCTGTTTATAGCAGATTTTGCTTGTTAGATAGGCAGGTCTTCTTGATTTTCCTTCCATAAAATGTGTACTAGTTTCTGTGGTTAATACTTTAGATTTCTTGTTTACCACTTATGAAGAAAACAAAGTGGTAGATATTTGAAGAGAAAAAAGATTAACCCACTTATCAATAGCCACCATAATTCTGTTCCAGATACAGTTAGTCCTACTCGGTGCATTTTTACTTCTTTCAGTCCCCCTGGGGTCATCAAAGTGCTTCTGAGTTGGAGTTCACTTCTGTCTGCTTTCTGATCCCTGCTTAGATTTTATCTACTTGGTCTCTTCATCATTCCCCACACCCAGTGTCTCCTTTCCTAACCATCACAGCAAAAGGGATTGACCAGTCACATATATTAGAATATATTACCTAGTTGTCAAAGTGAAAGTTCTGGGAAGTATATTTGCACAGAGTAGTATTTGCACATCTGAAAAAAAAGAAAAGGAAAGAAAAACGAGCAGTTGGGGACGTGGCAAGTGATTATGAGTGAGTGAAAGTCACTCAGTCATGTTTTTTGTGACCCCATGGACTATACAGTCCATGGACTTCTCCAGGCCAGAATACTGGAGTGGGTAGCCTTTCCCTTCCCCAGGAGATCTTCCCAACCCAGGGACTGAACCCATGTCTCCCGCATTGCAGGCAAATTCTTCACCAGCTGAGCAAAGGAAGTGATAGGATGGTGTAAAGGGCATACATTTATAGACTGAACAGAGTGGGGAGCATTCTCTCTGCTGAAGAGATGAAGGAAGAGGCATTTGGACTGAAGAATGAATGAAGTAGAGAAGGCAAATGGCCTGGAGGAACTTTGCCTGTGGTAGTCAGCAGTGGAAATAACAAGAGTTGAGACCAGAAAACAAAACAGAAGCTCAAGATGCTGTAAATAGTTTTTCAAATCTCTTCAACCAGGAAATCTCAGTCTCCTCTCAGGAAGCCCATTTTATCTCTGTCTTTAATATAGATGNTGGCCTGGAGGAACTTTGCCTGTGGTAGTCAGCAGTGGAAATAACAAGAGTTGAGACCAGAAAACAAAACAGAAGCTCAAGATGCTGTAAATAGTTTTTCAAATCTCTTCAACTAGGAAATCTCAGTCTCCTCTCAGGAAGCCCATTTTATCTCTGTCTTTAATATAGATGGGGCTTCCCTGGTGGCTTAGACAGTAAATAATCTGCCTGCAATGCAGGAGATCCAGGTTCAATCCCTGTGTCTGGAAGATCCCCTAGAGAAGAGAATGGCTAGCCACTCCAGTATTCTTGTCTGGAGAATCCCTTGGACAGAGGAGCCTGGAGGGCTACAGTCCAGGGGGTTGGGAAGAGTCAGACATAACTGAGCAACTGACACTTATTACATAGGGTAAATAATTCCTTCTCTTGAGCCCAAACCCACTTTTCTGAAACTTCTTGGATCTAGCTTTGGCAATCACAAAGAGACAGTTCCATCCCCGGAGAGGTCACTGTCTGACACTGCTCACACACTGTCTTCTCTTGTCCAGACCTCTTCTCCTCTCTCAGCTTCAGAATAAGAACCCACTGGGCAGGATCAGATTGCAGTGCAAATGCCCACCATTTCAGGCGTGTTGGAAGGACAGCTTTCTTTCATGTCTCTCTTTTTACTTGAGTGAGGGCTCTCGTGAAAGAGCCTTTTGTGTTCCTAATTCCTAGTGCTGAGATCTAGACAGCTCTTGCTTGCAACAGATTGTTTCTCAATGTTCTTAAAAATGTTTCTTAACTAGCTTTCTGTCCCACACTTATTAATGTGACAACATCCAGCATTTGCCCAAATTAAAATTGATTATAAGCATCTTTCCATCTGCACCCCTCCCTCAAGAATGTCACCAGCCAAAATTTTGCTGTTGACAAGTTTGTTGGTCATTAGTGGGTCAGTGGTATTTTTTCTGGTGGAGCTTGAGGTCCTGGGTCCTCCTCTACTCTGGTTTCTTGGATGTTGGAAGGAGGAAGCTGATGGTGGGACTTTTGCTCACCAGAGGTCACAGAAGACAGAGGACACTCCTCTAGCCAAGGTCAGAGGTTGGCTGCCCATGTGGGATAAAAGGCAGCAGGAGAAAGGACACTGTAATTGGATAAATCTGTCAAATTTTCACATTTCCAGTTTCCTAACTTTTCATTTAGATAAAATCTGCCCTTCTCTTTCTCAGCTAATTCACATCAGGTTCTCTGAATCACAGCCAGATTTCTCTGCATTTTGGGGTTCAGCACATATTCCTTGAGTGTACTGTTATCCAGATACTGTGCTAGGCTCTGAAGGTGCCGAGGAGATAAAACCAGGCCTGGCCCTTGAGCAGTTCATGCTTTTACTGGGAAGTCAGACAGGCATGAAGGCAGAGGCCATCTCGGCTACTGCTAACTTGATTCTTAACACGTTTTCTGGTTTGTATTTTTCTTACATCTTAGTGCAGCAATCTTTCCGACCCAGGAATCAAACCCATGTCTCCTGGCTCAGTGGTAAAGAACCTGTGCCATCTGGGAATCTATCATCCGGTTACTCGTGACAGTTCCATGAGGTTCACATATTCCCCACATTTTACTATGAAAGAGATAGGATTAGGACTGAAGTGAGGTCACAGAGCCAAGATGTGGGGTCAGGGAGCAGACCCAGATTCCCTTTCACATTGCTGAGCTCCCCCAAAACCATGCAGGACAGATTCATTAAGAGCCAGGTCCAAGTGCCCAGTAATGACATGAATGACCTTCATATATGAGCCCAAGGAAGGTAAATCTAGGAAGTCTTCCCAAGGAAGCTGGAATCTGCACTGAAGTGAAGAGTGAAAACGTTAGTCACTCAGTTGTGTCTCTATGGACTGTATAGCCTGCCAGGCTCCTCTGTCCATGGAACTCTCCAGGCAAGGTTACTGGAATGGGTAGCCAAAGGTGAGGAATACGTGAACCTCACAGAACTGTCATGAGTATCTGGATGGTAACTTCCCAGGTGGCGCAGGTTCTTTACCACTGACACTGAAACATCAGTTTGATCTCTGGGTTGGGAAGATCCCCTGGAGGAGGAAGTGGCAACCCACTTCAGTGTTCTTGCCTGGAGAATCCCATGCACAGAGGAGCCTGGTGGGCTATAGTCCATGGAGTTGCAGAGAGTCAGACACAACTGAGGACACATACAATGTATATGAGATATTGTATTGTGATCTGCTTCAGAGTAAACTATCAGTTCCCTCCCTATTTTTCCCTCCATATCTTTGTTTCTTCATTATTAAGGAGTTAGTCTATATATCATTTCTAATTTTTCACCTGCCTTTAAGATGCTGAGATTCTGATATACTGACAGTAATTGCAAAGATAGTTATCTCATATATTGTTTTATTTTTTGAGTAATATTGTAAGTTTCTTGAGAGTTGTTATAATTTGGGGCTCTAGGAAGTGGTGGGTTTTCTGTGTATGCAGTGAATATCATTCATCTATGTGTCTTTGTATATCTATTATGTCTGTCTTGTTTTCCATTAAAAAAACACAGACTCCTTGAGAAAACTTTCTGACTCTATCCCTTCAGCATGGTACACTGCTGTACAAAGAAGTGACTAATAAATTCCAAGAGTGGATGGGGATTACAGGTTATCTTCCATTGCAGATTCATACTTTCTTTAAAGATTATCTCTGGAATTGCTTTGTTGTTCAGTCGCTTAGTCATGTCCGACTCTGCAACCTGGTGAACTACAGCATGCCAGGCTTCCCTGTCCTTCACTGTCTCCCAGAGTTTGCTTAAACTCATGTCCATTGAGTTTAAGATGGTTGCCACCCAACCATCTCATACTCTGTTGCCCACTTCTCCTCCTGCCTTCAATCTATCCCAGCCTTAGGATATTTACCAATGAGTCAACTTTTCCCATTAAGTGGCCAAAATATTGGAGCTTCAGGATCAGTCCTTTCAATGAATATTCAGGGTTGCTTTCCTTTAGGATTGACTGGTTTGATCTCCTTGCACTCCAAGGGACTCTCAAGAGTCTTATTCAGCACCACAGTTTGAAGCATCAGTTTTTCAGCACTCAACCATCTTTATGGTCCAGCTCTCACATCCATAAATGACTACTGGAAAAACCATAGCTTTGACAACACAGACTTTTATCAGCATAGTGATGTCTCTTCTTTTCAATATGCTGTTTAGATTTGTCATAGCTTTTCTTCCAAGGAGCAAGCGCCTCTTAATTTCATGGCTGCAGTCACTTGTCTGCAGTGATTTGCTTATATTCACAATAATTAATCTTCCATAGGGACTTCCATAGAACTTTCATTCTAAAACTTCAGTTAGTACAAAGTTTTCTTTAGATATCCTTTTCTGATAATAACATGTTTCCGAGTTGTCGTCATTTTTTTCATTTGATATACTCTTGAAGAGTTTACTCACGAGCTATTGAAATTCAAGTACTTGCCATAATTGAATTCCAAATCTTATCTTTCTGTTATAATCTGATATGTATTCCTACTGTGCTTTGGCTCCAAATATGAAAAGAATCACATTTCAGAAATCCAAATTTTACCTCAAGGGAGATTTCTGCTCTCATTAATGAAGAGTTTGTGTACATTGAACTCTTCAGAAAAAGTTTAATCAAATGGTCCTCAAGCCTCCTACTCTTTGAAAGCTCATTATAGTATATACTAAATGCAAAGCAAACAGCCAGCTCTTTGTTATTGGAAATTCTCCCTGAGACTGAACAAGTTGAATATTTAAAGAGGACACTCTGTGCCATTGCTCGGAGACTGAATTCTCTCAGTAAACACATATTCACTTATTGTTCTCCAAGACTGCAAATACGACAAACATATTACTGGGTTTCCTTATTTGTACTCAAGTGGTAAATGTACTACCTCTTTAAATGAGATCTTATCCCAGTTAACAATTTAGTTAATAAGTAGTTAGTTTAAACCCCTTCTAGCACTTAACACTTGACCTCAGTACATCCGTGCCCCGCTGGTAGTCTCAAGAATAGATCTGGAGACTTTCAACAAAGCCCTAAAGTTTAGGAAAGTCTAGGAGAGTGCTGTTGTGCATGAGCTTTCCCACCCTTTTCTTTTTAAAAGAATGTTTAAAAGTTTGGTAAATAATCAAACTGTATATTACATCTCCATATAGCTTTTAACTCACTCAACTTGTGTCAAGGACTAATTCTAAATACTTCGGTTTCTAATGGCTATAGTCAATAGCTTGACTAGATTCTGGTTCTTTGTATGTGCGCACATATGCGTGTACCATATATTAAAGTATATGATTTTGTTTCCTAGTAGCTTCTGGACTAGCTTGAGATATTAAGGATTAACTTATGCAGTCCAATTAAGCATGCTTAACTCCAGGTTTCTGGGGTTTAAAAGAAGGCTATTTATAAGATAAGAGAACGAAAAATCCTGGCTTTCTCCCACCTGCCGTCCCTCTCTGCTCTCATGACCTGAGAGTTCTTTTCCAGAGTGGAGCACGGTCCGGAGCACCCATGGTTTTTAAGCCTTTGTCTGGTCTTATAAGAAAAAGGTATGTGTATATATATATTCAGTTCAGTCGCTCAGTCGTGTCCAACTCCTTGCGATCCCATGAATCGCAGCACGCCAGGCCTCCCTGTCCATCACCAGCTCCCAGAGTTCACTCANTTTCCAAATTTGCTGGCATATTGAGTGCAGCACTTTCACAGCATCATCTTTCAGGATTTGAAATAGCTCAACTGGAATTCCATCACCTCCACTAGCTTTGTTTGTAGTGATGCTTTCTAAGGCCCACTTGACTTCACATTCCAAGATGTCTAGCTCTCGATGAGTGATCACACCGTTGTGATTATCCAGGTCGTGAAGATCTTTTCTGTACAGTTCTTCTTAGGAACTATGATTTTCCCCCCTTACTATAGGTGAGAAAACAGAGGCTCAAAGAGTCTAAGTGATTTGCCTCAATTACTAAATATTGAAGCTGAAATTGTAAAAAAGTGAATCTTGCCTCAAAATCTTCGATTTTAAACATTTGTCATATGTAGCACACGATATATTCTAGCTGAAAGTATCTTCATAACACAGTTGACATTCCCTTGGCCCCCGCCTCACAGAAACAACTGCTCTATTTCCCAGATCTTTATTTTTATGGATTTGGAATAGATGGATACATAATGTGCTTTTTTATGGTGGGATTTAAAAATACAAACTGTATCACACTGTATGTCTTAATGGACTACTTGTTTATCTTAAGATCAATGCATGTTTAATAGATTTTTTTCCAGTTCAATCAAAGGTTGGGTTTTATTATTTCTTAATGGTAGTGTAGTATCCTTTGTTATGGATAAACTCTAGAATATTCTATCATTTCCGTGGTGACATTTGATTAGATTTTTTGTGTGTGTGTGAAACAAAAGTACTACAAGAAGCATCCTTGTGTAGCCCAATTACATGTGCTTTTTTCTCACTCCTCATACCCTTTGGAATCAGGTACTATGAGGCTCTTCCGTCCAAGACCACCAGGAGGAACACAGAGCCCCATGACCGAAAACATCCCGTACTCCACCCCTTCCACGAAGAGAACAACACACACACAGTCCCCAAGAGACCGGGCTGAGACGCCCTTCCAGGTGTCGTGACCTAAGCAGACAAATCCCAGCCTTTCTGACCCATGGAGGGCAGCCACACCACTGTAACTGTGAGTTTAACATCTTTGTGAACAATCTTGGCAAGAAATCTCCTGATGAGACCTTCATTGGTGACCACACTGAGACGNCTCTTGTTGTGTGTGTGTCAGGGGTTCTCTGGGGGCTGAGACGCCCTTCCAGGTGTCGTGACCTAAGCAGACAAATCCCAGCCTTTCTGACCCATGGAGGGCAGCCACACCACTGTAACTGTGAGTTTAACATCTTTGTGAACAATCTTGGCAAGAAATCTCCTGATGAGACCTTCATTGGTGACCACACTGAGACGACTCCTAGGGCACTTTTGTGATGTGGGGCTCAGGGCAGGACCCCAAGAGGTGGGGTCTGGGGAGGGTGGCCAGAAGATGCAATCAGGCTTTCCAGGCCTGGAGCCCTCCTTCTGGGCCTGCCATGTCTTTCCCTGGTGCTCTTTCTTTCCTTTCTCTTTGCCGAGATGTTAGAAGGGCTGATGTCTTTGGGGCCCTTCTTATGCCTCCTTCCTCTGTTCTATCTGTTCATGTTGATTCATCTTGGAGAAGTATTGATGTATCAGTGGCTTCCAGGGCAGCCTGGCTGGCCCAGCCCTCACCCTGGCTAGCTCTTGCCAGGTAGATCCCTGTGGTTGCCCTGCCCAGCAGGCACTTCTGCTCCTAATAGTGGAGAGTCTTGAAAGGAAGACGTACTGAGAAAAGGAGGCAAGGAAATAGAAAAATGATCAGAAGAAACTGGCACTCCTGCAGCTTCTCACTGGAACTTTGGCATCCTTGGGACCCTGCCTCTGCATGGATTCTGAGAAGGACTGCAACTAGGCGATGCCTTGCTTCCAATTGTTCATGCAAAGTTTAGGAGGAAATGCAGCACTCTAGAGAAAAGGGGGAAAAACATGTATATGTAGTCAGATAACTTTTATCCAATCTCTCCTGGGAGTCATCTGTGTGTGAGCATTTCTATTCAATATTGACAATATTATAACCACATTTTTATAATGACAATACTGACAGCTTTTAAAATAACTGACAACATTATAACTGCATCTTCAATTGCATGTTTTTCTCCAGCATGACTACAAAAAGAAACTATTACTGGCATGAATTTGACAGAGCAAACTAAGTGTACTTTCCTAGGACTAGCATTTTATTCTTCAGGCTGTAATTAGACAATTATTGCTCCTGGTCAGGGGAAGCAACCTTTCACTAAGCACATAGCAATGTTTGAAGGTGCCGATGTGGGCTAAAATTCAATGTTTCTTTAATTAATATTAAACCAATAGCCTGGAGAATTCCATGGAGAGGAGCATGGTGGGCAATAGTCCATGTGATCATGAAAAGTCAGACATGATTGAGCGACTAACACACACACACACACACACACACACCCCCCAATAGTCACATTATGCAAAGCATTGCCTCTGAGACTGCTCCTAACTCTTTACTACTGAGTCTGTTTCCTGTAGCTTGTTGCCCCCCCAAACCCTCTCTGTCTCTCTTTTTAAAATTTATCTTTCCCATTGAACTGTAATGTGTAGGAAATAGTGTATTCACCAGTTACTGCTTTTGAGGTAAAATTTAAAAGTGAAACATGGTTTCTTTGAGACTCTGGGAGATTCACTGTATTGATTTGCCTTTACCATGTAGTGAAAAGGCTTTGATATATTTACCTTTTTAATCTGCAAGCCTTGGCCTCAAATAAAAGTGACAAGAGAAACAAGCTTTGAAAGGATAGTTTGGGTTTTTTAACCGAATGTCCAGGGCATTTTTCCATCCACTTTTGGGCTGTGTGGGGGTCAAGGTCTGAGGAAAACAGATGCCTTCTGAGTTTTGTGATGACACTTGGAGCTGAGTGCAGGGCCTGGAGGGTTGGGGGAGATAGGCTGTTCAGACCTGAGTGTGGTTTGTGGACTCAAGGAAGGAGAGCTGTCTGCCCTCAAGTTTTCTCCTATCAAGTCCCACAGGGTCTGAAATGTGAGATGGGATCTTCTAGGTTAAGGACTTCTTCCCCTGGGTTCTTAGCAAAAGGAGGAAATTCCAGATCTTAAAATGTCTTGTCAGTAACACTTCAATGTGAATTTATTCCTCATCCTCAGTAGCTGAAAACATCATGGGAAGTTTTAATGGATTTGTCTATGAGTCTAAAGAAGACCCCCTAGTTGTGCAAATCAAATCTTATTGGATCACAGCCATGCCCGTTAGTTAATATAGTGCCATGACTGCTGTTGCTTTGCAAGAGTGGAACTGAGTAGCTTCCCAGTGGCCACGTGACTCCCAAAGCCTAAAATATTCATTATCTGATCCTTTATAGAAAACTATGCTGACCTTTGGCCCAGAGTTGTGATGTCTAATACAGTAGCCACTAATCACATGTGACGATTCAAATGTCAATGTCTTAAAAACTAAATATAATTAAAAATCCAGTTTCCCATTGGCACCAGCCACCCTTGGCTGTTAATGGCCACCATATTGACAGTGCAGACAGATGATTTCCATTGTGGAGGAAAGTTCTTTTGAAACATAGATTAATTGATAAGTTATATATTCACATATAAGAATCCACTCACAACCCAAACAGATCAAGTACTTCCATCTCTATCACTTTTGTTTTAATCAAAACTATCTCAAGGAATGATGGTTAAACTCATTGCCTATCTCTGGGAAGTATAGTATACACTGTTCTGTGAATAGTCGTCCATGTAGAATTCCCTCCTGTATATTTATGATCTGATCAGTTCCGTTTTCTTCTCATAGTGGAATCTAAAAGCTAAAGGCATGCTGGCAGCATCCACATGTTTCATGACCTGGGCATTCACGATTCCTTGCTGGCCTCTGGGATGGAGATATGAACTCCCAGGACCATGGAGTTGGAAGGAAGGCCCCTCTGCCCCACAGCCTGAGAACTCTTGTCTGCAGCCACAAGATAAGGCAGCAAACTCGTTCAAAGAAAGTGCTAGAGACACCACTGTGGCTTCCAGGGACCTGAAATGCTTCCCTGAGGAAGGATTTTGAAGCCTGGGGGAATGATTGCCCTTGGTCTTGGCAGAGGTTTGACTTTCTGCCAGATGCATGTGCTATCTTGAGACCTGGTGGGGAGGGAATAGGACTTGGGGAATGCTCTTCTGATCTGATCTGAGAATCATTTCTCTATTAGGACAAAAGGCTAAGTTGATGTTCAGAGAGATCCAACCATGCAGTGGCTTAAAAGACAGAGAAGTTTCTTTCATACAACAGTCCAAGTTTCCAGACACAGGCTGTGGCTCCACAGCTGTTTAAGGATACAGATTCCTTCCACATCCCTGCTCTTCATGGAAGAACTGTCATCTGCACTGTTGAAGCTGGTTATAGGCATGTCCAAGTGTCCACTTGGGAGAAAGACAACAAGTATGTGGGAGTGGGGGTGGGGTCATGCCCGCTCCTGAAGCCTGCCCCCTATGATGTAACTCGTGACTCTGCTCAGGGGCCTCTGGTCAGTCATGACACCTAATAGCAGGGTGGCTGGAAATGCAATCTGGACTAGTGTTTGGGAAGAATTCAGATTTTGGTAGACTGCTGGCACTTTCTACTAACCTTTCCTCTGCTCAGTTCTTAATGTTTTTTTTTTCCTTTCAAACATCAAGACTCCACCAAGAAAATATGTGCGCTTATATCTCTTCTTCTTTCCCCTCTTTAGCTCTCTTTCTACTTTCCAAGAAAAGAATGAAATAATGCCATTTGCAGCAACATGGATGGACCTAGACATTGCAAACTGAGTGGAGTAAGTCAGACAGAGAAGGAGAAATATTGTATGACATCCTTTATATGTGGAATCTAAAAAAATTATATGAATGAACTTACAAAACAAAAAGGGATAAACTTAGAGAACAAATTTATGGTTGTAGGGGAGAGGATCAGGGCAAGGGACAGTTAGGGAGTTTGGGATGGACATATACACATGGCTATATTTAAAATGGAGAGCCAACAGGGACCTACCATATAGCATGTCGAACTCTGCTCAATATTATATGACAGACTGGATGGGAGGGGAGTTTGGGGAAGAATGGATACAGGTATACATATGTATGGTTGAGTCCCTTTGCTGTTCCCTTGAAATTGTCACAGCATTCTTTGTTAATTAGCTATCAGTTCAGTTCAGTCACTCAGTCATGTCCGACTCCTTGCAACCCCATGAATCGCAGCACACAAGATCCCCCTGTCCATTACCAATACCTGGAGTTTACCCAAACTCATGTGCATTGAGTTGGTGATGCCATCCAGCCATCTCATCCTCTGTCGTCCCCTTCTCCTCCTGCCCCCAATCCCTCCCAGCATCAGGGTCTTTTCCAATGAGTCAACTCTTTGCATGAGGTGGCCAAAGTATTGGAGTTTCAGCCTCAGCATCAGTCCTTCTAAAGAACACCCAGGACTAATCTCCTTTAGAATGGATTAGTTGGATCTCCTTGAAGTCCAACAGACTCTCAAGAGTCTTCTCCAATACCACAGTTCAAAAGCATCAATTCTTTGGTGCTCAGCTTTCTTCACAGTCCAACTCTCACATTCGTACAAGACCACTGGAAAAGCCATAGATAGACCTTTGTTGGCAAAGTAATATCTCTGCTTTTGAATATGCTATCTAGGTTGGTCATAACTTTCCTTCCAAGGAGTAAGCGTCTTTTAATTTCATGGCTGCAATCACCATCTGCAGTGATTTTGGAGCCCCCCAAAATAAAGTCTGACACTGTTTCCACTGTTTCCCCATCTATTTCCCATGAAGTGATGGGACCAGATGCCATGATCTTCGTTTTCTGAATGTTGAGCTTTAAGCCAACTTTTTCACTCTCCTCTTTCACTTTCATCAAGAGGCTTTTTATTTCCTCTTCACTTTCTGCGGTAAGGATGGTGCCATCTGCATATCTGAGGTTATCTATACTTCAGTACAAAGTAAAGAATTAAAAAAAAAAAAAGAAACAAAGAGAATTAGCTTTTGCGATCTTTTTATTTTTGTTCCAAAAATGTCAAATCTCCAAAACCCATTCACTGGGTTGAAAATATATTACTTTTCCATAGGGAATGATTTTTTTCTATATAAACACTTGAACTTTCCCAGAACAGGAGCTACTGAACATTTTCCTGGAGCAGGGGTGGTGTGGGAAGCCAGGCCCTCTCATCATATCTTCAACAGCCGGAAGCAGAGCCACCACCAGAGTGTTCTTCAGAGCCAATCAGCTGTGTGCCAGTCCCAGCGTACCTCATTACTGTGTTCCCTTCATTCCACTAGAGCAGCTCTGAGTCCTGACAGCCAGTGGGGGGTCACTGACATGGAAATGCTCAACCCCGAGTGCCCTAGCTTCCCCGAAACAATTGCTGGATTGTTCTGGGGACCTGTTGATGCAACAATGCTCATGCTGAGAAGTTTGCCCTGTAATTAGCAAGCAGCAGCTGTCAAGCTCATCAAATGGTTTTATGTGATGAAGTGAATGGGACAGAGCAGTTTCTTCTCCTTCTCTGGCAGGGATGACAGTGGGTTTTTGAATGGAA
Source organism: Neotragus moschatus (assembly GCA_006410615.1). Classification (NCBI taxonomy): domain Eukaryota; kingdom Metazoa; phylum Chordata; class Mammalia; order Artiodactyla; family Bovidae; genus Neotragus; species Neotragus moschatus. Next base: position 881,262 of record SJYA01001905.1, on the reverse strand, counting down.
CTGACACTTCTGTAAAGGAAACTAAGTGAATTTGGCTTCCATTTCACACTTGTGCTTTCCAGAATGATATAGAATCTATGAGGCTCATCTCTTGAGCCTGGTCCCCTGGTACCTGCTTGATAGGGCGGCAAAATCTTGGGGGAGCTCAAGGAAGGGAATAAAGACTGAGGGTTGTGAGCCCCATCTGCTCTGTGCCTGAACAGCCCTGACTAACCTTGGAGAATTCTCAAAATAGAGACTGTTCTGCACTCCTTCAACATGGAAAAGAAGTTCAATATGTGATAGTTTTAACCTTGACATTTAAATTAACAATGAACTAGGATGAGACCAAGGTAACTCAGTGCCAGAGAACAGTCATTCCCTGAAGGCCTGTAATTAAAGTAAATAGGAATTTCATTTTATCTTCTATCTGCATTGAGTGAAAACATACAGCTGTAGAGAGACACTGTGAGTGGCTGGAAGAGCAGAAGAGGAGGAGAAACCAGGGAGAAGCTGTTTAACTTCTGTGAGCCTCAGCAGCCTTGCCTGAAAATTGGGAACATTCATTTAATAATCTTTAAGATCTTATTCAACTTTAAATATATATGGATAGTTGCATGGCATCGTTTACCAAGTATTGTAATAATGTAGTGTTCTTAAAGGATTGTTCTTAAAATGGTTTTAGGTAAAAACCTCTTTCTCTTAATACACATATATTAATATTTATACATTTAAATATATATTCACATGAGATATAATGAAGCTTTACAGACACTCTGATGCATTAGCTTTTCCCCCCTTATATTCATACTAGTTAGAAATACAAAGCAGTTCAAAATGTGGTTCTCATGTTCCTGAGTTGAATGAGAGTGGAAACGCATACTTCCTTAGCATTTTATCTCTATCGAAATTGATGTACTGTTGTTAATATCATCATACTTCTAACTGTGATGATGCCAATAGCACTATGAGTGAGATAAAAAGCGGAAATTCTATCGACAATTTCTGTTTGCCGAAAGAACCATGATGGGAAATCTTTTAAAATGGAAACATTCCCATTTGCTGTAACTCTCTCTGTAGATTTAATTTTTAAAAAGCCTTTAGCCAATTGTGTCATTACAGAACTGAGGAAAAATATATAGTGCATAATTGTATGTTGCTTATTATATTTTCCAAATCATGCCATCTCTTGGTGGGCTTTAAATTGTAACCAGGTGAAATGAAATTCAAATGTTGGCATCAAGAACACATGGTTACCTGGGAAATAAATTGAATATGAATATGTATTTGGGAATTTTGCTCAATTTCAGATTATCCAATAGCACAAAAGAGCAGCTGCTACACAGCCTCTGAGATAATATAGTGAAGGAAAACATGTTATTTATCTTACAGAATGATGCAGTTTGCAGGTTAAAGGAATAATTTTTTTTTTCAATTATTGTACACTTTAGAATCTAGATCATTAAGAGCCTTAATGCCAGAGCTGAGAATAAGTTAATACAGATAGTTAGGCAATAAGCTCTTCTATTATTTCTTTGCTTTTGTTTGTCCCCTATTGGATGGGGCTGTTTCATGTGGATTGAGATGGGTCTATAATGTTTGTGTCCCTTCTCAGTGTAGACTGGCTCCCATTGCCTCCTCTGTCCTGAGGATTCCAGGCTGTTCATTTATGAATTGCTACTTCTTGTCATTTTACACTGGGCTTCTCTCTTTCTCATTCCACTGTGAAAACAGAACACAATCCTGGTATTACTTCTATAACCTTCTGTACCTGAAGCAAATTTATAGCTCATTGGAAATTTCCAAGATTCTTTTCTGTAATTGCTGAAAACAGGAGGGCTTCTGTGCACATGTAAGTACTTAAAAGTTGGGTGTAAGACCAGACTTCCTTTCATGTTCTTAGGTTGGTCTTAGCTTGGTCTTTTCCATGTCAAAGATTTAATTTTGTTAAACCATAGTTTTGGGGGTTACTTCGTTCAAAAGAAAAAAATACCATGTGTATTTCAGAGAAAAAGAAGACATGAAATGAATGCCCTGGGTGAAGAGGATTGTAGGGTGTGTGTGTGTGTGTGTGTGTGTGTGTGTGTGCGTGTGTGTGTGTGTGCATGTAGGACTTATGAAGAAAGCACTGGAAAGCACTAAGAATATTGCCTTTAAGGGATGGGGTCAGTAAGTGTAGTAGACAAAAACAGAAGACGGCAAATTTCTTGACACTACTCCCTTGAGAGCTGGCGTCTGTGTCTTCTCGAATCTGGGTGGGCTTGCGACTTGCTTGTAGCTGGTGGAATCCTGCATGATAGTTTCACAGTCTGGATGGAAAAGATGATACAGCTTTTCCTCTATTGACTGGGACACTTGCTACTGGGGTCCTGAGTAGCCGTGCTGTCAAGAAACCCAGGTGATGGAAGATGGCACCCAGAAGTACTCTGGTTAAGGTCCCAGCTGACTGCCAGCATCAACCACCAGACTGGTGGGTGAAGGCACCCTCAGAAGATTTCAGTTTCCAGCTGTTGCATCATCCTCAGTTTTTCCAGCTGAAGTTCTAGATGTAGCTGAACAGATGTAAGCGACTTTCCTTGTACTCTGACCAAATTCTTGACTGATACAGTTTGTGAGCGTAAAAAAAAAATGGTGGTCTTGAGCTGTCAAGTTTTGGGGTAATTTGTCAAGCAGCAGAGGTAGCTGGGGGCACGGGGAGAGGATGGGGGAGGGAGGACAGGACAACGTTACCCTCCCTTTTCCTTTGGTATCATGTGTTCTGCCACCGATGTTTGCCCTGAACAAACCCTGGGGCAAAGCAGACTGGGCATGTGGGTCCAGAAGAGACCTTAGCATCAGTTTCAAGGGAAAAGGGAAAGAGATAGAGAGGAAGTTCTTGTGGCCAACAGCTCCAGGCAGCCATTTTCAGGCAAATGAACCTCAGTCCAGTGTAAACACATCAGTGGGTACTTCTACAAAAGATCCTTTATGAGAACCAGAGTTTGGGGGATGGCAATTCTGCTTTTGCAAATACAGAGATATGCACCCGTTTCCTAGTCAAGATTTCGCAGAAAGACTATTTCTATATGGACTATGGGAATGGTTATGCTCTTGAGTGCCTGATGACGGAGAGGAAAAGCACAGGTGAAATAAAATCAGGGTGCTCTGGGCAGGCCAAGTGAGTTCCAGGGGATCACAGTCAGTGCGTCGGCATTACTGACAGTCCTGACCCAGAGTGGAGCTCAGCCACTGAGATCCAGGGATGCTGCTCCGGAACCCCCATCCCGAGATACAGCCTGCATCTCACAAGGCCTGCAGATAACCTGCTACAAAAATAAAAGAATCCTCAGAGATGGTGCTCACTAGAACCAGTATGAGGTTTTCCCCTAGGATATAATTTATAGATTAATCTATTTTTAAAAATAAATAAAATGATCTCAACTGGGGTAAGAAAAGGCTTGCAACCCAGAAGGTTTCTTAAAATGTTCTTATGAATAGACTGTTTTTCTAATTTCTGCCCTCAGTTTGTATATGATATATTATTACAGCAGAATGTGAAGCCAGCCAAATGAGCCCCAGGAAAGAAATATTGCTCCAAAGTAAATATAGGAACTTGGTTAATACCACATGATCAGATATCTTGCAAATAAGACACACAATTAAAATATCATCGTATATGAGATTGAGAGTCACAGATTGGACCAGATAGTCCCACCAAGCTGAAGTGGAAATATGATATGCTTTCTGAGCCTTGAGAGGAATTCTGGGAAAATAAAACTTTGAACCTAGGCAGGGAAGTGAGCGTGATTATTGAGAAATATGGCTGAAAACTAGGGGACACAGAGGAACAAAAGTAGATTATAAATCTTTAATGTAGAGCAAATGTTTAGCAAACCATTGCAGCTGCAGGAAAGGATATGACATTTGGGGACATGAGGCTACTCTTAAATTTGAGTTAGCACCCTCTGAACAAAGCAGGTTAAACACTATTAAAGCATATATTTATAAGCATATTAAAAAGGATATTAATATTTTTAAAATATAGTTTAAAGAATCTTCTCATAGGAAAGAAATTCAAAGTGAAACAAGGGATCTACTTTCTTAAGCAAAACAGTGAAAGGCCACTAAACAAAAGAATTAAGGATGGGGTGGCATTTAAAAAAACTCATTAGAATGTGATTTTACCTTGCCAAGTACATAATTCAAGAGAAAGTAAAGGGTTGCAAAATGGAAATTACAAACCAAGAGACAGTGAAACAAACTAAGAAAACATCTTCTTACTGCATAGCTTAAAAGAAATTATTGCTTGGAACTGGAAACATTTTTATTGTGAAAACTTTTTACATTGTGATATTACTTTTTTTAATGAGGCAGCTCAGACAGCTTGAGATATATGCTTGGAGAAAAGCTAGGAAGAGATGAAGAGTCTTCAAATAAATAAGAATTGTTATGTACAAGAGTACCTAACTCAAAGATATCCCTAGAAAATCAGTCTGACCTTTTTAATCTTTTTTTGCTGGGGGAAAGTTAGTGTAAATACCTTTTATGGGTAATGAATAATTTTGTTCTTTGCTTAATGTAGACAGGACTCTGCTTTCCTGAAAAAAATTGTGAGTTTTTCCATTTTTAAGGGTTTTCCTTCTCTCAGATCTTACAAATGATTGACACAAGCCCAGCAAAGTTGCACACCCAGTTTTAAAGGATCAAAGATTGAAACGGAGCTAATTGCCTGCGATGATTCTACATCCTGGAGAGTTAACTAAATATCACCATTTATTGAACTAATAAAAAATAAAAACATGGCTTTCAATAAAAAGTATATCTCAGAGCATGATACTAATTATTATTATTCGCTTTTGCCCCGAAAAATATTTACCCTGACCTTTCTCTTTTGAAGGTTAACTGAAGCTTAGTACATTTTGTTAATTGGTATATTAACTTTTCTCATCCTGGACTAATTCATTCGCAGACTTTCTTATGTAGGCTCACATTCATGTCCTTGTATAACTCGTGGTGTCAGATCATATTTTCTTACTAAAAAGAGAAGTGGTGTTGGCAGAGAGTTTGAAAGGTGACCTGGTTTTGCCTTCTAGCAGGTATATTCTACACCAATAATGAAGATGAGTAACCTTCAGACTGGGAGGAGGTTGAGTTTAGATCACGGGCCACCAGTGAGGTCCTGATGGGTTAGAATCTCATTGCCCAATTTCACAACCCAGAAATCCAATCTTCTCCTTCAACAGTAATCATGCCGTGGGGGAAGAGGGCACTGATCCATGATCAATTTCCATTAGAATGACAGTTGTGGGAATCACATTCATCTGTAGAGTGCATTTCCGGTGACCTTTGATTGTAGACTTCTTCTTTACAACTGTTCTCCTTTGAGGCCTTACAGGCCTTATATTCACCTTCTACAGGAGTTTTATTATTATTATTATTTATTTCATTTTATTTTACTTTACAATACTGTATTGGTTTTGCCATACATCAACATGAATCTGCCACGGGTGTACATGTGTTCCCAATCCTGATCCCCCCTCCCACATCCCCCCATACCATCTCTCTGGGTCATCCCAGTGTACCAGCCCCAAGCATTCTGTATCCTGCATTGAACCTAGACTGGCGATTCATTTCTTATATGAGTTTTTAGAAGAGATGTGAGTTAGGAGAGGGCTTCCCTGATAGCTCAGTCGGTAAAGAATCCGCCTGCAATGCAGGAGACCCTAGCTCAATTCCTAAGTTGGGAAGATCTGCTGGAGAAGGGATAGGCTACCCACACCTGTGTTCTTGGGCTTCCCTGGTGGCTCAGCTGGTAAACAATTGGCCTGCAATGTGTGAGACCTGGGTTCGATCCCTGANTGATCAATTTCCATTAGAATGACAGTTGTGGGAATCACATTCATCTGTAGAGTGCATTTCCGGTGACCTTTGATTGTAGACTTCTTCTTTACAACTGTTCTCCTTTGAGGCCTTACAGGCCTTATATTCACCTTCTACAGGAGTTTTATTATTATTATTATTTATTTCATTTTATTTTACTTTACAATACTGTATTGGTTTTGCCATACATCAACATGAATCTGCCACGGGTGTACATGTGTTCCCAATCCTGATCCCCCCTCCCACATCCCCCCATACCATCTCTCTGGGTCATCCCAGTGTACCAGCCCCAAGCATTCTGTATCCTGCATTGAACCTAGACTGGCGATTCATTTCTTATATGAGTTTTTAGAAGAGATGTGAGTTAGGAGAGGGCTTCCCTGATAGCTCAGTCGGTAAAGAATCCGCCTGCAATGCAGGAGACCCTAGCTCAATTCCTAAGTTGGGAAGATCTGCTGGAGAAGGGATAGGCTACCCACACCTGTGTTCTTGGGCTTCCCTGGTGGCTCAGCTGGTAAACAATTGGCCTGCAATGTGTGAGACCTGGGTTCGATCCCTGAGTTGGGAAGATACCCTGGAGAAGGGAACGGCTACCCATCCTAGTATTCTGGCCTGGAGAATTTCACGGACTGTATAGTCCAATGGATCACAAAGAGTTGGACACGACTGAGTGACTTTCACTTTCACTCCACTCCACTGAGTTAGAAGAAGTCACAGGTGACCAAATCCATCAAAACCTCCTTATGTTCTATCTCTCAACATATTTGAACAGCTTTATTAGTCCTGGTGAGTGTATGTGTGTTCAGCTGTGTCCAACTCTTGGTGACCCCATCAACTGTAGCCTGCCAGGTGCCTCTGTCCATGGGATTTTCCAGGCAAGAATACTGGAGTGGGTTGCCACTCCCTCCTTCAGGGGATCTTCCAGAACAAGAGACGGAACCTATATTTTTTGACTCTCCTGCATTGGCAGGTGGATTCTTTACCCCTATCCCATGTGGGAAGCCCCTATAGCCTTGTGTAATAAAAGTGTAAGTCTTTGAGTAAGGAGCCCTTTAATTCTGATTCATTTGAGGTTCCTAAGTGGAACAATTTCTCATGAATATTTTCAGTTCTAATCAAGTTGCCCTGGCCTCAGAAGTGAGGTTTTCCTAAATATTTGTATGGGAAAGAGAGGAAACCCTGGAACAGTTTTTATCTGGCTCACTGAAAACTTTTAAGTCTTGAGTAAGATTGAACATTTCGTAGGCTTTCCTTTGTGTCTCAGAGAAAGTTTCAACAAGGCAGGCAGCTAGGCTAGATAAAAGAAAAATCCTGGCCTTTTTGGAGATGAAAGATTTCAAACTAGGGAACACCAAATTCATTGGAGATGATCTCCTCAAAGGGAATGTTTGCTTTCCTTTGAAAATTCATTGTTATAAATCTCACTGTGTCATTAGGCCAGATGTGTGATTATTGAGAAACAACTAAAAATAATAAGGGAATGCTTCATCCAAGGCCTCCTTTTACTATAAATATATAATCACCTAACACTAGATGATTTTTTTTTGTATTGAAATTGTGGGAGGTATATATTCTAGGGGTCTGGCTTTCTATGAAAAGACATAAGCCGTCCCCATCCATATTTCTAAACAGGAAAGTTCCCATGCAACTATGGCACGGAGAAAAGTTGAGAATTTTTTTTTGAAATGTGGAAAATATTTTACATAGAAATTTCAGAAGAAAGACTCGTTCTGCTCTGTTTTTGGCCAGACTGGTCTTTGCCCTTTGAAAAATGGCAATCACTTTGTTAACTGGCCCTAACCAGGTCTATGCCAAAGCCTTTGACTGTGTGGATCACGATAAACTGTGGAAAACTCTGAAAGAGATGGGAATACCNGAGAAGGGGATGATAGAGGATAAGATGACTGGATGGCATCACTGACTCAATGGACATGAATTTGAGTGAACTCCGGGAGTTGGTGATAGACAGGGAGGCCTGGCGTGCTGCGATTCATGGGGTTGCAAAGAGTTGGACACGACTGAGTGACTGAACTGAACTGAACTGTCCTTCTGTTCTGTTCTCTTTAATCACTTACTGTGTCTGACTCTTTGTGAATGTCCATGGGATTTTTCAGGCAAGAATATCGGAGTGGGTTGCTATTACCTCCTACAGGGGATCTTCCTGACGGAGGATCAACACTTCCTATGTCTCCTGTACCGCAGGTGGAATCTTTATCTGCTAAGTCATAGGGGAAGCCCAACATTGTCCTTGCAGCCTCTTTGAACATAGATTTAGACTTTAGCAGTTGTCTCTGAAACAGGTTTTGTTGTTGTTCAGTCCCTAAGTCGTGTCTGACTCTGTGAACCCATGAACTGTGGCATACCAGGCTTCTATGTCCTTCACGATCTCCCTGAGTTTGCTCAAACTCATGTCCATTGGGTCAGTAATGCCATTTGTATCAGTGTGTGGGTGTAGATGTATGGGAGGGTTTGGGTATGTGTACACATCATCAAATTATTCAGGTAAGGACATTGCAAGACCCAAAATATAGCTTGGCCTTTTCTTCACTTCACATTGGGGGACAGATTAGGAAGAAAAATGGACCAGATTTGGCCCAGTACCAGCTGGGTCAGAACACCAGGTAGAATGTGATGAAGAGCAGTGGATGGAAAGGAATCATTGATCACTGGGATGGGCTTTGCGGTCATGAAGGCTGCATGGCCACTGGTAGGTGATTTGAAGCTTCCTTCTGTAGGAAGACCCCTTTTCCAGTCACCCCTAGGGGGAAGTAAGTATGCCTGATCTTGATATCTGGGGCTGTGGCCCTGGAGCTGGATTCTGGGGTGGAAGGAGCCAGGAGACATATTGAGAGGAGGCCGAGCTGGCTGGGTCACATTCAAGTTGGCCAAGAGCAATGGAGAAGGCCCGAGGTTGGACCTTGGAGTCGTGCATCTCTAGAGAAACTACTTTAATGAGCACATAAATGTTCCTTTGAGTTGTAATTGTGTCAGTTCAAGCCTTCAGTGAAATTTTATTAAACCATCTGACTGTTCATTGCTGTGCTTTGAGGAATTAAAGGCAGGGCTGGGTCTACACTCGAGGTCCTTGCATGGAGGGCATAGCAGCCTAGGGAGAAGCCAGTTTCCAGTCCCCAGGTGATCTGCAGATTGTGGAGTGGGGTGGTGAGGGGTGGCTGGAGGAATGACCAGTGGTTCCTGGGGGTGGGGTGGGGGAATGTTTGGACCAGCCAGCCACGCTCAGCCTTCTTCCAAAATGGCCATGGGGGAGAATCAGGGAGAAGGTAACTCTAGAGTCATGGAATTGGGCTGAAAGTCACAGCTATTTGAGTAATTAAGGAAACATGATAATTTTGGTAATTACAGGTGGTGAGGTCTGGGACATACTGATTCTTTTTGGAAGAAGTGTAGAGCCAACAAGGGGATTACTTTGAAACAGACAGGATTACTGGATCTGTAAGACACCTGCTATCGAATAAAAATGCACACAGAAACAATGAAATTCCATATATTTCATGTATTTAGAGATTCTTATTATATTGGTGAAATAGTCCCAGTTTAACTGAAATGTTCAGTTTTTAGTGATGGTTGGATGCTTGCTCTCTGCTCTAACCGTCTTCCTCTGTCCTTAGCATTTCTCATTTCCCCTCATCCAATCCCCCAGCAAGTCCTTGCAAAGACATCTCAGAGCTGTTACTTTCCCCCCCTCTGCCACCATCTCTCCAGCCCAGGTCATGGTCATCTCCTTGGCTTCACTAAGTGTATCCTGATAGCACTGTCCCTTAAGGCAGCAGGGAGATCTTTTTAAAATATAATAATAATTTTAAAACATGTGATACGTGTATACACTGGCATATTACTCAACCATTAAAGAAAATGAAATAATGCCACTCATAGCAACATGGATGGGCCTAGAGATTATAATATATTAATAAGTGAAGTAAGTCAGAAAGAGAAAGACAAATACCATATGATATCACTTATACATGGAATCTAAAATATGACACAAAGGAACATATCTATGAAACAAGAACAGACTCACAGACATAGAGAACTGACTTGTGATTGCCAAGGGGGATGGGTTGGGGAGGGACGGAATGGGAGTTTGGGATTACCAGAGACAAGCTCTTATATACAGGATGGATAAACAGCACAGCAACTAAATTCAATATCCTGGGATAAACCATAATGGAAAAGAATATGAAATAGAATATATGTATGTGTATCCCTGAGTCACTTTGGTGTACAGCAGAAATTACCAGAACCTTGTTAAGAAAACTATTCTTCAATAAAATTTTTTAAAAAGAAACATTATTTTAAGATTGATGCATTTAAAAAAAAAAAAAGTGAGGCAGATCATGCTGTTTCCTGCTGAGAATTCTCCAAACAACCCACATGCTTCTACATCCAGAAGATTCTCTGGGACCCCCTCCCCCATCCTCGAGGACCTTTGGTTCCTGCCTGACGACCCCACAGGCCTCTAGAGCTGCTGTGTTTTCCCATCAGGCACTTGCCTCCATACTCTCCCCCTGTGGGCATCCTTCTTTCTTGGCTTTTGGTGCGAGTGGCTCCTCCTCTTCAGTCAGCTGTCACCCAGTGTCACCTCCTCAGAGGGGTCCTCCCTGGCCACCCTGAGCAGCCTTCTCCTTCCACCTCCATCATCTGCTTGGGCAGAGAGCTTGACAGAACCTCATCCCTTCTTTGTCTGTCTCCTCTTGCTTAGTTCTGTCTGTGCCAAGAGTGTGTTTGTCCTGCTCCCTGCGGGCCCCTAACAGCGTGGTGAGGTTATCACATCCGGCTAAAGAAACCGAACAATGAGTGTGTGTCCTGACACCAGAGAGCACTGGGTCCACTACACACAGAAAGTCTTCCCGTGTGAAGTGTCTACCTAGGAGGAAGGTGAGCCAAGCGTAGAGTCTAGAAGGACACACACGCACACACACACACACACACACACACACACACACCCCAGGTCTTCACTCCAGGCTCAGCTTGTCCCCTGCAGTCCACTGAAAGGCCCTTTGGTGGCAGAGGAGCGGCTCCTCTGGTTTAGTCAGCATGTCCATGGACAGTGTGGGTCCTCCCCTGGGCTCCTCTCCTCTGCAGCTCTGCTTCTCAGGATAGTCAGGGAGCCCCTCCAGGGTCTCTGTGGTCCATGCTCAGCGCCCCTACCCCCTGACTCACTGTTCTGTCTTCTCTCACCACTCCATTGCACCTTCCCTCCCACCAGCTCCCCTGGGTGGAGGGTTTTGTCCCACTGCTGGCCGGAAGGATAAGGGTGAAGAAAGCCACTCTCCAGCCCAAGCTCAGCCTCTCTCCACACAGCCTTTGGGCTTTTCCAACCGCTGAGGGCATCTGCCTCCTAGAAACACTCTTGAGTGTGACAGTACTCAACGTCTGTTTCCTCCCCTGTCCTCTTGAAGTTGTATTACCAAAGACCCCCTAGGGTGACTGTCCCAAGGGAAAAATGCACCCCGCCCCCAATGACATGAACACTGAAGTCTCTCAAAGATGGTAACTGCTTCCTCACTTAAAAAAATCTACATACATGGGGACCACTCACAAAGTGCTGCATAAATGTTCCCTGATACATTCAGCTTCTCTGCATCTCCAGGAGCCTGGCAGGGCTGAGCGTGTTTGGGGCAGGCATCTCCCCTCTCTCTTCGGAATCCCAGGAAAACTGACCTTGCCGCTGTTGTGTGTTTGGTAGAACAGAGTGGGAAGTATTGTCAACGATTTCCTAGTGAAGAGGTATCCCAATAGGAAGCAGTTTGTAGTCATTTTACTAGTTTGACTTCATCACCAAATCAGAAAATATTGTCTACCAACTCACACCGATTATTTAACAATAATAGAATATTCTAACACTTCTAAAATTTGCAAGATAGTTTTGGAGGAAACTGTGTCCTTGGAAGGGATGGGGAAGCAGGTCTGGAAGGATGCTGAGCTCTTGTTGGCCGGCTGGTCCCTGAAGTCCTGGACGTAGCACCTCACGGTGCCAGCTTGTCCAACTGTGATGAGGCAGGCCTTGTTCCTGATGATGTCATAGCCCTGGCCTTCTTATGTTCTTATGTCCTGACTCCTGGGAACACCAACTTCATAAAAATATTCCTTTGACTGAAACTGCCCATTAACCTTTCTAAGTTGGTTAATGATTAATGTCATTAGCTTCAGGATGGGACAGTGCCCATAAGAAGGTAGGCTGTAAGGATTCTGCAAACCTAGCCAGCTGTCCTCAGTCTGTCTGGGTGTAGGTGGTGGNCCACAACTGTGATGAGGCAGGCCTTGTTCCTGATGATGTCATAGCCCTGGCCTTCTTATGTTCTTATGTCCCGACTCCTGGGAACACCAACTTCATAAAAATATTCCTTTGACTGAAACTGCCCATTAACCTTTCTAAGTTAGTTAATGATTAATGTCATTAGCTTCAGGATGAGACAGTGCCCACAAGAAGGTAGGCTGTAAGGATTCTGCAAACCTAGCCAGCTGTCCTCAGTCTGTCTGGGTGTAGGTGGTGGTTTAGTTGCTCAGTCATGTCTGACTCTTGAGACCCCCTGGGGTGTAGCCAGCCCACCAGGCTCCTCTGTCCCTGCAAATTCTCCAGGCAAGAATACTGGAGTGTGTTGCCATGCCCTTCTCCAGGAGATCTTCCCAACCCAGGGATCGAACTGTGGTCTCTTGCACTGCAGGAAGACTCTTTATTAACTGAGCCACCTGGTAATGCTATTACCCGCTCCATCCCTACCTTTTATTGCTGTCATAATTATGTCTCTGTTCAGTCAGCATATGCCCTACTGTTGGGGAGAGAGGACCAAAATCGCAGTGTTAAGTTTACCAGATCCCATGATGTGGATGTCATCAGTGACTGGGCAATCTCGTGTCTGGAAACCAAGGTCTCCTGGGGCCAGGACACAGTCCAACAGCAGTTTCTTAAGGTCTGTTGCTGTTGTTCAGTCGCTAAATCATGTCTGACTCTTTGTGACCCCATGGACTGTAGCACACTGGACTTCACTATCTTCTGGAGCTTGCTCAAATTCATGTCCTTTATGTTGGTGATGCTATTTAACCATCTCATTCTCTGCTGTCCCCATCTGCTCCTGCCTTCAATCTTTCCCAGAATCGGGGTCTTTTCCAATGAGTTGACTCTTTACATCAGAGTGGTCAAAGTTTGGAGCTTCAGCTTCAGCATCAGTCCCTCTAATAAATATTCAGGGTTGATTTCCTTTAGGATGGACTGGTTTGATCTCCTAGCAGTAAGGTTTGTTCTGATTTCCTTTATTCTTGGTGTGGTTCTATCAAATTGAATTTGTATGAGATTGTCATCTCATGGGCCAAAAATTGCCCAAATAGCAGCAATTTCATAGGGTTCAACCCATATGTTTTATTCTCAATTCTTCTACAGCAGTGATGTCAAACATAAGTCGAAGGTAACAAGCAAAAAGAATAAATTGGAGTGAGAGAAACATCAAAGTTAAGGATAAACCATTTTCATTTCTAAATTTCCCTGGTTGTACGATATGCATGTGAGTTTCTGAACTGTTTTTACTTCTTGTGTTGAGACTTTCAAGGTAATGAGTTCATAAAGTTTCGTGTCATTAGAGTGCTGGAGAATGTTTTCGTGGTATGCTCATTAAGTTATGAAGGATGAAGCTGTTGTCTTTACAAAAGGAATGATTGTAGTCTTGAAGGTCGTGTGGAAACTGTGAATAATGAAAGATTGACTGTGGCCAGGAAGTCTTGTCGAATTAATAGTAGGTGTACTTGGAAATAGCAGAAGTCACTGCATGTCCCAGGTGTTGAGTGATGGACAAGTGAAAAGAGAAAGAAAGAACGGCTTACCTTCCATGGGACACATCTTTACAAGTATCTTATCTTTCCATCCTCATAAAACAAAATCCACTGGGAGAGGCATTATTATCATTTTGGTGACAGATGCTCTGAGTCTTAAAGTGTTAAGGTCCCTATTGCTAGACATTGGCAGAGTCAGAATTTACACCCAGGCCCACCTCAGTCAAAGCCTTGTCATTCCCTTACACTTAAGAAAACTAGAGGACAGGTTCTTGAAATGGTCTGGAGTATACCTTTGGTGGTGCCATCCTCAGAAGTGTCCTGGTTTGAGGCTGTGCACATGGCTGGGACTTTCCCATCTTGCTGGTCCACTCTGTGGATGACTGAGCCAGTCTCCCCTAGTGTAAAACCCAGGGCTTGGGCTGCGCTAACATTTGCCTCTAGGCATCACTGCTCTTGGGGTCCTTGCTACTCCCAGGAGGTCTTGGAATGCCACAGTCAATGAAGCATATTCTTTTAGTAGTGCCTCTGATGCCCATGTTAGCTGCATTGTCAGAAATCCAGGATGAAAAGGATTTCTAAATCACCTTTGTGCAAGACAAAATGGGACTGTGTTTGAACCTTAAACCACCAGATTCTTTTGGAGTCACATGACTGCTGTAGGTTGATGAGCCATTAAATCAAAGAACAATTATGCCAGGTACTTGAGAAGGAAGACAGGAGAGGGGGTAAATACTTTGGAGGCTGGTTTTTACTGCTGTGTTGATTCTCAAAGTGATTCTGCTTTAATCACCTCCCATGGTTAGGGTCATGGTTAAATACTACTTTCACATGTACACACATGTCCTGAACTTGGAAGTAATGGGGACTAGAGCAGAAATTTAATACAGAATAATCTGTTTGTTTATTCTGCATCTGTCACAGCCTATAAACCCCAGCAACCTAGTAACTGTTAATTCTACACTGTTGCAGGACATGCAACATAGACGAATGCCCAAGAGAAAGCATGGAACCTGAGCTGGCCCTCAGATGGAAAGTGGATCCATTACTGACCACAGTGGAATGCCCCTGGAAGCCAAGTGGGACTCTGTGGGGCCCTTCTAGGTACAGAAACTATCTCTGTCCCCTGTTTGTTGTTTCCAGAAAATAGACATCACTCAACCTCCTAGACCTTCTTTGAGTACCAAAGTATAGATTCAAACAGTTGCAAATCGGGGAGGGAGGGAATGCAGAAACATAGGAACAGTAATAACAGTGCACCGATTAAAGAAGGGTCCTGATTCCCTCTCAAGGAATATACATAGCAATATCCTTAGTTCTTCTGCTTGAACTATGGACTCCATCTAGGTGGAGGATGGCAACTTCAGGCTGAACACAAGATTTCTGGGGTACCATCGGCTGCCTCACCACCAACCCGTCAGAAGAAAGATATGCATCCTGCAACCCTCATCTCAAATGGTGCCTATAAAATCTTCTCCCTAAAAACTGTCCAGGAGTTCAGGTTTCTGGAGCATGAGCCACCCATTCTCCTTGCTTGGCCCTGCAATAAACCTTTCTGTGCTCCAGACCCTGACATTTGGTTTGTTTGGCTTCCCCATGCATTGGACACATGAATTTGTGTTTGGTAACCCTCTCATTCTATTTGTACTTGAGTCAGCTGTGTACACAGACTTTCCTCAGGAAAGGAAAAGAAACACATATAAAGTAGCATTTACTCGACATTGTTGGTCATTTGCTCACTGAATGTCTAGCTGTCACAGATTCCATTCAATGCAGCCACTGAGTGCAGGGCTAGGCATAGCAGGAGTTCAATAAACATTTGAATGATAAACCTTGCTGGGGTTTATCTTACCTGCATTAGTCAGAGAAGATGTTACTTACATTGTTTTTATGGAGGTGATGGACAGCAATGAAATAATTAGACCTGAGGCATTTGTTTTTATTTATTTTTGGTTGTGCTATTCAACATGCAGGATCTTATGTCCCCGACAAAGGATTGAGCCCAAGCCCTGACAGCTGTTGGCAGTGCAGATGCCAAGTCCTAACCACTGGACCACCAGAGAATTCCCCAGATCTGAGGCATTTAGCAAAGCTAGAAAGGTTAAATAGAGTAAACTGAGTATAAACGAGAGCCAATTTAATTACTACAGACTCCAAAATGGCATCCAACCATTCACCATTTTGTCCAGCCGGCTAAACTATCCAGGGGATATGTTTCAAGGATCTGAGCTGAGGAGCAGAAACAATGTGGACGTCAGGGGCTGGAGGGGGCCTCAGATGACTCATTCAGTGACTCAGCCTATGCTCTCATCCTTCTCTTTACAACAAGGCTAAGAGTATCCACCTTGTGGGACTATTGTAGAGGTTAGCGATGAGGTGAGCAAGCAGGCCATGTAGGATGCCTGGCACACCGTGAGGGCTAGCATGTGGCAGCCGTTATGGTCCACATAGAGGAGGCAGGATGTGATCCAGAGGTCAGAGAGTGACTGGAATTTCAGGGAGAGGCGAGGAGAGGAAACGCGCCCTCCATACCGCTGTGTCCAGCTCTCATTCATTTACTTAAACGGCTATGTAGCTTTTCCATTACACGAGTATTTAGAATACAGCCAGTTTATTTACGTTCCTTTGGTTATTTCCACCTCCCAGCTACCATGAAGGACATGCTATGTTAGTTTCCTAGGGCAGTCATAACAAACAACACAAATTGGATGGCTTTGGAAGACAGAAGTGTATTCTCTCACCGTTCTAGAGGCCAGTCAAAAATCAAGGCGTTGGCAGGGTCATGCTCACTCTGAAGACTCTTAGGGGAGCGTTTATTCTCTGCCTTTCTCTCAGCTTTCGGTACTGCTGGCCATCCTCGGTGTGCCTTGGCTTGTCTCTGCCTCTCTTTTCACTTGGAATTCTCCTTGTGTGTGGGTGTCTCTTCTCCTCTGCTTATAAGGACACCAGTTAGATCAAGGGCTATTCCAATTCAGTAGGACCTCACTGTCACTTGAATAATTACATCTGTGACTACTGTATTCCCAAATAAGTTTACAGCCTGAGGCTTTGGGGAAGGACATGGATTTTAGAGGGGACACCACTGGACCCAGTGTGCATGGCTGTGAGCATTCTTGTACCCTGCCTCTTAGGGTTCCTACGCGTGATCCCCGTGAGCCTGTCTTCCATACAGGTGTTCTTCCAGTGAGATCACTGGATCCTAGCATCTGTGCCCCCTCTACTGTCACAGGATTGCCTTTCTGGTTAGCTGTGCCAAATTACACTCCCACAAGCCGTGTGTCAGAGCTCCTGTGACCATCAGTGTTACAAAGTTTTGCCAACCTACCATTTGTCAAGTGGTGCATTAGTACAGCTTAATTTGTATTTCCTTAATTTATATTCCTCATTTATTTTCTCCTTTGTAAAATATCTATTAATATCTTCTGTCTGCTTGCTGGTTGGGTTGTCTATTTTGTCCTTAACTTTTTGGAGGAATTCTCTGTCAGTTACATAAATTGGAAACATTTTCTTGAGTGTGTGGCTTGTGTTTTCAACTCTCTTGATGGTATCTGTTGATGAAAAGAAGTCCATAATTTTAATGCAGCAAAACTTAGTACTTTAAGTTTGAGGATTTTGTGTCTTCCCCTCACTTTGAAACCATAAAGACATTTCTCTTTCTTTTCTTTTAACATTTTGAAGTTTTATCTTTCATATTTGTGCCTGTAGACACCAGGAAGTGTTTTATTGTGAATGGTGTGAGGTTGGGATCCCATTTCCTTTTTTTGTATGGGTAACTAGTGATCTCTAAATTGCTTTTCCTTTCCCCACTGATCGCATCTGTCATTTTAAACAAATATCTATGTGCATAAACCTTCTCAGGCTCTCTGATCATTTGTCGTCTGGCTCATCACTGGGGTTGTTTTTCACATGTTTGCTATTATACATGATTGTGTGAATGACAGTTCTGCATGTCCATATTTGGCACATCTCTACTGTGCACTTCCTTAAAATAAATTTCTGGATACAATTTTGAACATCCAAAAGTAAAGACATTTTGTTTTTATTATTTTCTCCTCATGTTAGGGACCCTTCCTCACCCTGCCGCCCTCCATCTTCTTACACTTGGGCTCTGTTTGATCCCCAGCATGTGCATAGTTCCTGACCTCTTGCAGATTTCCCAGGGTGAACTGAGGGAAACTTCTGGGTAAGGGGTCCACTGTGTTCACTGCTATCTTCTCAGCACAGTCCCCGGCACATAGTAGATGCTCAATAAGGCTTTGTTGAATGGATGACTGTGTTTCTCATTTTTTATACCAGCTAGCTTTTGTGTGTGTGTGTTTAGTCACTCAGTCATGTCTGACTCTTTGAGACCCCGTGGACTTGTAGTCTGCCAAGTTCTTCTGTCCATGGAATTTTCCAAGGCAATAATACTGGAGTGGGTTGCCATTTCCTACTCCAGGGAATCTTCGTGACCCCTAAATAACTCAAGTCTCTTGCATCTCTTGCATTGGCAGGTGGCGTCTTTGCCACTGCATCACTTGGCACTTGGGAAGCACCAGCTAGCTTTTATGACTTTAAAAAAAAAAAAAAAATCAGTGTTGTGACTTTCTAAAGGCAGCATCCCTAGTCTGGTAACTGTGTCATGGAGCAAAGCCTAGGGTGTGAGACAACTCTGGGGTGTCTACCAAGCTTTCCCTTCAGTCTTCCCCACCTCGTCCCCTCATTGTCCAGCACACAACTCAGTGAACTGAATTTCTGAAGTCGTTTCCAGTACACCAAGCCAAACAGAGTTTGTCTCCACAGCTTTTCCACTTCCTAAGAAGAATGTAAGACCAAACTGTGCCCAGCATGGAACCGGTTATAAAATTGTACTATTGGGAACATACTGTCTTTATACCATTGTGAGTAAGGACCACAGGAGGCAGACTCTAACAGAGGTGGGTTACTTGCAGGCTCTACTATTTGGGAAATAAGGAAGCTTGGCTATTGTAATGTCTTTATTTTGTGTAGTGTGGATGATAATAGCTCACTCTAGGTATTCTTGGAAGGATGAAAGGAGAGATCGTGTATATAAAGTGCTTAGCACAATGCCCAGCACATCAGAATAATGGCAACAGATGCTAATAATAATGAGCGTGACAGACAACTTAGAAGATTCTGTGCAGCGAACTGCTTTATTAACTCAGTGGAAATGCAAACACACTTCCAGGAATGAGGAAAGGGAGGGGGAAAAAAGCTTTATTTTTAATTTGTTCTAACAAATTGGCTTTTAAAATAGTTGTTGCTGTTACTCTGAGCTTTGATTTCTATAAATTTCTTCTGCCTGGTCTAGGAGGCCATTAATGACTCCCTAAAGACAATTGTTAGGTTGGGGAGCAGGAGCTAACAGCCTAGTAAGCTGCTCCCAGCAAGCTGTGCCCCTACAAAGCCCCAGATCACCCATGGCCTATCTCCCCCTCCTCCACAGTTTTTGCCTTGGAGCACACTTCATCAAAAAGGCCCACATCCTAGACTTCCTAACACAGAGCTAGGTAACAATAAGGTCTGGAGAGTATAAACCAACTCAAAGACAGCACTTATTGGACCTGAGACGCAACCTAAGAAGAAATACATCCCAATAAACAGTCTCCTCAGATAGTAAAACAGATGGTAAAAGAAGTTATAAGAGATGTTTTGAGCCATAATATTCTTAGAAGGAATCAAATGAAAACTTTTTTAAAAAGCAATCTTTCATCTCTGACAAAAAGAAATAAAAATTCTCCTTCAGCGTGACCCATGCCAATGGGCAAATCACTAGTGATGTCATCTTTTTCTGCCTCGAAGTAAACAGAGAGAGAGAAAAAAAATTTTTTTTTTTCGTTAGTAGAGGAGTGATACAATTTCTAGGAATTCTTGGGTAGCTGTTGCCTTGAAGGCTTGGAGGACGAAAAACTTATTTCACACATGAAAGACTCACTTAGCTTTTCCTCCACAGCTGTGATGAGGGTTCCCACCAGTTTCTGGAAGTACGAACATGTTTCTCAGAAGATCTTTAAGACTAGCAATGTTTGGAACCCTCTTCACACTGTGATGTGGGAGTGTGGTAGATTTCACTGAGGTGTGGAAGGCAAGATGCAGGCAGGGTGGTCCTAATACGCTCTTCCAAGGTCTCCTCCAGGCCCTCTCGAGGCTGCCTGTCTACTTTGTCCCCTCCTCTTTCCTTCCATGGCTGCTTCTCACACCCTGTCTCCTGGCTGCCCTGGGAGCTTCACTCTCTGCTCCCTGCATGATGCAGAGCGGTTCCATACTCTTCCAACCAGAAAGCTCAGGTTTGACGTAGAGTTCAGGCATGAGGCACACCCGTGATTCTAAGTAAAAGAATTTCATTACAAAGAACTGCTAGCTTGAATAAACTTACGAATGAATTAGCTGAAATGACAGAGAGTACATTAAGCCATCCCAGAGGGAGCAGTTGCAGGGGTCAGCTACCACTTCTAGGACTGGGAGAACAAAGGGAGGGATTCGGAATTACAAAAACGTACAAGCTTGAAGTGGAGAAGGCAATGGCACTCCACTCCAGTACTTTTGCCTGGAAAATCCCATGGTAGGCTGCAGTCCATGGGGTCACTAGAGTCGGACACGACTGAGTGACTTCACTTTCACTTTTCACTTTCATGCACTGGAGAAGGAAATGGCAACCCACTCCAGTGTTCTTGCCTGGAGAATTCCACGGACGAGAGAGCCTGGTGGGCTGCCATCTATGGGGCTGCACAGAGTCGGACACGACTGAAGCGACTTAGCAGCAGCAGCAGCAGCAGCAGCAGAAGAAGATTGAAGGTAAGCCTTGGGGAGCTGGTGTCTCTGGGACTGAGACGGGATAAAGCTGGCTCCACCAGTGCGGGAAAGCTATCCACTGGGTCCAGCTGCTGCTCCAGGAAGGCACTGCCAGGGCTGCAGGAGGGTAACAATACTAGAGGAATGCCCACAGGAGTAGGAAGCAGACAGAAAGGGATCAATTCTTCCTCTTCCCTAGCCCTGCAGTCTCCCTCTTGAGTCCCGTCTGGGTGGAAGCTAACACAGAGCAGATGGCTTGGCATAAAGGAGTTTGGTAGCCCCAACGTCCTGGAGCAGAGCATAGAAGGAGGTTGTGGAGCTGAGAGACATGACGGCTTAATAACTGGTGCACAGAGGCAAACGCGTTCAGATGCTCAGCCCAAGTCACAGGGTTAGGGTTAGGGATATTTTTGCTAGCATGCAGTTGTGGTTAAAAATAACAAAATAATTTAAAACTACTGTACTGATTTAGAGAAAGAAACTTTTACAATATTGCTGCCTCATTTGCTTATACATACTAAGTCCCCTCTCTCCTGCCTGCTCGTCTTGCTCACTGTGATTCTGTGTAGCTTCCATAAACACTGATTTCATCATGTCACTGCCCAGGATGTACAACACTCGGGTCTTAATTCTATAGTCTACTGTATAATCCACTCTTCCCCTATACTTTCTACTCTCTGTCCTTCCCCTCCCTTCCCGCTCCACTTCGAATCCCACTCCTCTTCTCATAATACATTTTATAACAAGAATTCTTTGCTCCTTCTAAAGATTCCTTCTTCTTCCCAGCCCCAAACTTTCCTTTACTTTTGCTATTCATTCGTTCTTTAATTAATCAAGGAATTGAATAAAAGATAGAAGCCTTCTTCCCGAAAACAGACTGAAACCTGGCAGATCCTTGCCATGGATCCTCTGAGGGTTCATCATTTTCAAATTAGGGTCTCCCTTTGGTCTTTCTCCCTGCAGAATCCCCAGGGAAAGTCCCCTTATCTACTGAGCCAGCCCTAACCACCAACTACTCAGATCTTCTCTGACTGCTTTGTATCACACATTTTGTCCCTTTATTATACCAATATATAAAGGGTAAATTTAATTGATTAATTGTTTATGATTGATGTTCCAGCTCCTCAACTGATGTAAATCCTTTGTGAACAGAGCAGGCACCCAGGTGGCTCAGCAGGTAAAGAATCCGCCTGCAGTGTAGAAGACCCGGGTTCAGTCCCTGGATTGGGAAGATCCCTTGGAGAAGGAAATGGCAGCCCACTCCAGTATTCTTGCCTAGGAAATCCCATGGACAGAGGAGCCTGGTGGGCTACAGTCCATGGGATCACAAAGAATCGGACATGAATGAGGGATTAACATATCTTCACCTTTCTTGCAAGTGATGAAACCACATTTCTTTAAAAAATATTCCAAAATTTCTACTTTTTTTTTTCTTTGCTAATCAGACAAGCATCTCTCCTAGTTCACAGTGACTAAATAGGTTTTACAGTATTTCAGAAGAGCACAAAGTGGTGATATCTGTCACTGTGTGTGATGTATTTTTCCCCCTTGGTCTTCAATTGACAAATGGCAAGTTTCTGAATCAAAAGGCTGGCACCATAGAGGTACAGCAAATCCTTCCTGTGGTTGGCTGGGCCCTGACACATCCTCTGGGCTTTTTCCTCATGAGCTCTGTTTTCCTGTCTCCTGTGTGGTCAGAAGCTCTGCCCAGGATCTGCCCCACAGAGTTCCTCCCATCAGTCCTTCTTGCATCTCTCTCTCAACTATATGACTACATGGCTCCTGCTACCTCTGCGGCCCCCCAGCTACCCAATACCTGGGCCTTCTGAAAGCCGAGGGGGCTCCTATGTCAGGCTTGCCTCTGCCCCATGGGAGGGAAGATGGTATCTTTGAACTGAGCACCTTATCAGGCAAAGACTGCCTGGAAGAATCTAAGTTTCAAAGGGAAGGGACCAGACTGTCACAGTCATGACTGTAGTTAAAATGCAGTCCTATCTTTCATCCCCTTTGGTGCCTGTGGTCCTTCCCTGGCACAGGACTGTGGAGAAGCGGGGCTAGGTGAAGGGGTGGGGGAATGGAGGAAGGAGGATGTACTGAGAGTCCCTCATTTGCCCACTACAATGAAGCCTCAGGTCTGTGCGACCTCACTATCCACCAGAGCCATTTCCACTGTAGCTGGGAAACAGCTGGCTTCAGCTTCCTCACCACCCACATGGAGCTATGGTGGTTGCCCTTGACCCCAGTTCCTCTGTCTGCTTTTTTGATGTGCTCCCTGTCCAGCCCACTTCATTGCAAACCTTCCCTTGTAAGGACTGTGCCCTGCCACCCACCCTGCATCACAGTTATGGCAGAAGAAAGGCTCATATGCACCTGGTGTCAGGCCTGTGAGGCTTCCCTGGTAGTTCAATCAGCAAAAAATCCACCTGCAATGCAGGAGACCCTGGTTCGATTCCTTGGTTGGGACTATCCGCTGAAGAAGGGATAGGCTACCCACTCTAGTATTCTTGGGCTTCCCTTGTGGCTCAGCTGGCAAAGAATCCACTTGCAATGTGGGAGACCTGGGTTTGATCCCTGGGTTGGGAAGATCCCCTGGAGAAGGGAAAGGCTACCCATTCCAGTATTCTGGTCTGGAGAATTCCATGGACAGTCTATGGGACTGAAAAGAGTCAGACACTACTGAGCGACTTCCACTTTTTCACTTTTCCCAGGTTAGCACAGCAGAGCTGCCCCCTGTGTCAACACCTATAAACCACTCAGCAAAGATGCTCACCTACGCTTGGGTCCCAATCTGCTGGCTGATAGGGGTGGTCCAGGCTGCCTTTAGTCTGGAAGTGTAAGGTGTGTGAAGATACCAGAGATATGCTGTGCAGTCTCTCAGAGCCAAAGGAGTGCAGAGACTCAGGCTGGGGATTCAGAAGCCAGAGCCCTGGGGGCTCCTGCCTTCAGAGGGAGTCAGAGGTCAGGACCACACAGAAGGAGCCTGATGAACTCTGTCTCCCGCCCTCATGATGGGACTCCTATGATGGACAGTCCTGGGTTGGATTTGCAAGTCTTGTGCAGGTGGTTCAGGCTGGCTGGGTGCAAATGCAGGGGCAGGAGGTGTGTGTCTGTGTGGGAAGGGCTGTTCAGTGACTCCCTTCATACTGCAATTCTTTTGGGGCCAGATATATTGTAAATAAACACTTACCTTGAATTCCCTCTGTTTCCATTGCTCAAGAAGGGGTTTGCTTCCTTGCTCCTCATGTGCATCTCATGTCCACTTGGAGAGAAATCCAGAAAGTGGCTATGGCTGTGATCCACAGAGACCTGGGGAGGCTGAGAGGAGAGGGAACTGATGTGTAGGGCTCAGTGGGGAGGCCCATGTGAAACACACTTCCTGCTCTGAGGTGTTGTACCTGGTGGGATCCTGCCCCCATCTGATTCAGGATTACCTCTGTAAGACTTATGTATGTATGGATGTAAGAACTGGACTATAAAGAAAGCTGAGGACTGAAGAATTGATGCTTTTGAACTGTGGTGTTGGAGAAGACTCTTGAGAGTCCCTTGAACTGCCAAGAGATCCAACAAGTCCATCCTAAAGGAAATCAGTTTTGAATATTCATTGGAAAGACTGATGCTGAAGTTGAAACTCCAATACTTTGGCCACCTGATGCGAAGAACTGACTCATTTGAAAAGACCCTGACGCTGGGAAATATTTAAGGCAGAAGGAGAAGGGACGACAGAGGATGAGATGGTTGGATGGCATCACTGACTCAGTGGACATGAGTTTGAGAAAACTCCGGGAGTCGGTGATGGACAGGGAGGCCTGGCGTGCTGCAGTCCATGGGGTCGCAAAGAGTCGGACACGACTGAGCGACTGAACTAAACTGAACTGTGGGACTTGGCTCTGACTCCCTCTACTTTGAATGAACGTACTTTGTTAGTGGCTCAGCAGGTAAAAAATCTGTCTGCAATATAGGAGACTCAGGAGACGTGGGTTCTATCTCTGGGTCGGGAAGATCCCCTCGAAGAGAGCATGGCAGCCCACTTCAGTATTCTTACCAGAGAATCCCATGGACAGAGGAGCCTGGTGGGTTACAGACCATAGTGTTGCAGAGAGTTGGACACTGCTGAAGCTACTGAGCATGCGCACATGCACTTTGCTAGCTTTCAGATTTTAAGGAAAGTATCTGTATTAGGAAATTGCCCTGCAGTGTCTTCTTGGATGGATAAGCAGAATTCCTACATTTTCTGGGCCTTAGTTGGTGTATGTGTGTGTGTGTGTGTATGTGTGTGTGTGTAAAACTGAGTTGGCCAAAAAGTTCCTTTGGGTTTTTCTGTAACATTATGAAAACCCAGATGAAATTTTTGGTCAACCCCACATGTATAGACATACATACAAACTAAT
Source organism: Neotragus moschatus (assembly GCA_006410615.1). Lineage (NCBI taxonomy): Eukaryota > Metazoa > Chordata > Mammalia > Artiodactyla > Bovidae > Neotragus > Neotragus moschatus. The sequence goes on along the minus strand of SJYA01001905.1, from coordinate 856,459 downwards.
GTATATGTCTATATGCAAATATTCATATCACATACACAGAAACACCAATTGTAAATATTATCTGAAATCATTGACTGAGTAGAAATGAAAAATCAAGAGACTTACATACACTTGTGCAATGTAAGTAGGCTTCCCAGGTGGCAGTGGTGAAGAATTCATCCGCCAAGGCAGGAGACACAGGAGACATGGGTTTGATCCCTAAGTGGGGACGATGCCCTGGAGTAAGAAATGGCAACCCACTCCAGGATTCTTGCCGGGAAAACTCCATAGACATAGGAGCCTGGTGCACTATGGAGTTGCAGAGAGTTGGACTTGACTGAGCGGACTGAGCACAGCACAAGCAGCATCGTCAGTGCCCGTCATTCCCTTCTTCAGGGGATCTTCCCAATCCAAGGGTCAAACCCCGGTCTCCTGCATTGCAGGCAGATTCTTTATTGTCTGAGCCACCAGGCAAGCCCACATTTGAACTTCAAGGCAAGTTTTTGCTCTCAGGCTTGGGGGAAGTAGAACCCGCATTTGTGAACACGGACTTTGGAGTCAGATAAACCTGAGTTCAATTTTTGCTTCCACTACTGCTAATAACTGTGTGACCTGGGGCAAGTCACTTGACCTGTCTGAACCTGTTTACTTATCTATGAAATGAGATTATAATGCTTAGCTGGTGGGTGTCTGCTGCTCGATCCTGTCCACTGAAGAGTGCCATGTCTGGCTGTGTTTCCTACAGTCTTAGAAATCAAGCTGACCCTCTGAATACATGGGTATAGAAACAAGCTGAGAACTCAGATTCCTGATGACATTGTTCAATTCACCAAACTTGAAGCCCTCAACTCTCAGACTTCTTATCATGGTTACTTGCAGCAAAAGGCTTCTTAACTAATACAACCAAAGATAGAATAACTGCCTCTTAAATGAAACCTAAAACCTTTCTCCAACCACAACCACAAACTATGTAGAAAATGTTTGCTAAATATAGTAATTTGGACCAAACCCAGGGAGGATGCGTGGGTACATCCTAGGTTACATTTAGGAAATAACAATTGAAGGGAGATCTCAAAAGATGCCTTTCCAAGGGGAGGGACCACAAAGGCAGCTATCTTCACATTTGCTTCAAGAAGCCCTTAAAAGGTTTGGCTCAGGAGAGTGCCATGTTTGGAAGTTTTTAGAGTGTTTTGCCCCCAAACTGTCTGAAGTGAAGGCTGATTCCTGTCTGAGACATTTACCCCAATTCTGTTGCCATAAGCCAGTGAGAACTGATGTGGGTTTGAACTCCTTTCTGCCAGTGGGATACGGGAGAAGGACATTGGAAGGTCTGGTGCTTTGCACGAGATGTCATTGAAGTTTAAAATGAATAGTAGAAAACAAAGCGTCACAGAAACCACAGGAGAGGAGAGTGCCTAATGGGAAATAGTGGTTACACCATCACCATGGCCAGTAATAAAATCAGGGACCCAACAGTGAGAACCGGCCTTGCTCCTGGCACTGCAGGACAGCTTACATATAGTATTCTATATAATCCTCACGAGGAGCCCACGTATTTCCCTCATTTGCTGATAAGGAAGACTAGAGTTGACGAGTGTTCCCACTGCTCGTAAGAATGGACCCAGGATTCAGGATCTGATGCTCCTGAAGCTCATTTGTTCAGCCGCAGAGTAATCTCCTGAGAGGCAGTGACGCAGAGCTTCCAGCCGGAGAGAAAGCTGTCGGTGTTGGAAGTTAGGAAGTCATGGGTCAGAGAAGTTTCAGGTAAAGGTTGTGCTGAAGCGTGAAAGGAAAGTGAGAGAGGGCGGTCGGGAAAGGGACCAGTCATTGAAGAAGCTCAGGCTTGGAACTGGAGGGGGATAACCTGGAGGACAGATGAGGACACAGAATGACATTTTTTTTCCAGTGGGTGTCATGAGAAGGGCTATGGTACCTATTAGTCATAGTTATGGTGGTTTGAGAGATACATGTAGAAAGAGTGCACCCTGATGTCACTTAGAAATCAAAACCTTTTGAACCCCCAAAGCCAATTTTTCTTTCATTTCATACTGAGTCGTCATAAGAGATTCAACAATTCTAAGTCTTATTAGGCTGGGAGGGTCAGGACAGGTCCATAGATCTTGGAAGGACCACTTCCACCTCCTTCACACGTTGAGGGACCAGCCTCCGGGAAAACAAACTGATGTCTACTCAGATTGACAATATCTGATTCAATCTGAGGGTCCCTCCGACACAAGCTCCATGATGACTTACGTATGAGGTTGTTGTTGTGGATGCACTGTCTTTGGCAACACTTTCTCATTGACTCCCCACTCAGTGTTTATTAGAAAAGCATTCTGGCTAGCTGACTGGTTGGCCCTGTGAAGCCCATCACCAATGCCCAAACTGCTGGTGAACTGCTGTGGTGTAAATGCCAGCTCTCTCCTGATGCTTCTGCAAAGTTCAAGTCCTCTTGGTCCTTCCAACTCTGCCCCTGGCCCTTGGGAGACTGTCCAGTCGGTAAGGGGAAAAGGGGAAGGGCTAGTCGCTTTCCCATTTCCTTAGGATGAGATGAATGACAGAGACTGGAGAACGAGTTATTATGATGGCTTGTTTGCCGAGTGTTGATTGAATCTGATGATCTGATTTCCATGAGTCTCTGGATCGAGAGCTACTAGAAGTAGGAACCTTTGTATTTCCTCTCTGACCCCTCCTTCTCCCTAATCTGGAAACTCTCCATGAAGAATTGGAGGGCACACAGAGGGCATAGTTTCCAATTAAACAGAAGGTTTCAACACAGTGATGTAAATACCTAAATAATTACACTTCCCCAGGCATTGTTAAACTGGTCCAGCCGGGAGAAGGCAGAACTTTTAGTTTCTTTTGTTGATGAAATAAATTTTGTTTCAGCAGGCAAGCTTCTGGAGGCCAAAGATCAGGTCTTTTGGCTCTTTTGTGGCCATAACAATCATTATTGTTGTTGATGAAGTATTTCCCAAGATCCCCTCCACCCTGCTCCATAGCAGGCATGTGATCTGATTTCACTTCCTACTCCCTGGTGGGTGGGTGGGGTCCTGAGACTAATCTGGTCAATGAGTTGTGGTAGAAAACGAAATGTGTCACCTCTGGGCTGAAAGATTTAGTCTCTTGTTTAAGATCCTCCAGAGTTTTTCTCTGGTGTGGCTGCCAGTGATATTCAAGATGGTGGCTCCTTTATCCACCTGGATCCTTGAATATTAATGAAGAACAGCCTCCCAGCCTGACTTCCCAAACTTCTTGCTAAGTCTCAGTGGACATGTGATACCAATGAGAAATAAACTTTGGTACCTTTAAGGCGCCGACAGTTTAGAATTGTTTTCCTGTAGCAGAATCCTGACTAATACAATAAAAGACCTAGTCTATCTTTTGAGGATATATTACACCTGTATTATTCAATATACTCTTAGGGCTACTGAGCTATAAGCACCTTGAAGGTAGACATGGCATGGTGCTCATTTTATTTTGCTGGTATCTAGCAGAGGTTGACGCTGTTTCTTAACAAAAGTTATTGTATGACTCCTTGAATACCCGAGGAGAGGGGAAACATGAAGAAAATCGGTAATCAAAATCCAAAGTTTCCCCTAAATGTTATTTAGACCAACAGTTTTCCACTTCTTCTCTTTCTATTGCCCACAAAAGGACAGCTTTCAAGCCTAAAATTTCACCAAATGCATACCCTGCATAGTCTCTGGCGAAATCATAATACAAAATAGAAAAATAATCTTTGTTCAGGAGAAAGAGAGAGGAACTGGTTACTGCAAAGTTGAGAAGTAGTTATGTTCGAAAAAAAGATGTTTCTATTGTCTTCCTTAGACAATAGAAAAGCTTCCAAGATCCACTATGGAGACATATGATCCCATCTTATGGATGGTGGCTCAAATATTTCATCTCAATTTTTCAACACTCACAGTCAATAACTTTCAATCAGATTTGAATTTATGAGGATCATATTTCAATCAAATTGAATTTATGAGGACCACAAATTTGATGAGAAGAGTGAGAATCAGCAATACCATGTCTAATGGCTCTATTTCTAGCCCCAAACTGAGTCAGTTTAGGTAACTTCTGTAGTCAGAATGCGGTTTTGTTGAGCTTCTCTGGAATATCAGATGTAACTTGAAGCGTCTCTCTTCTAGGTTTATATTAGCCTAGAACTAGCCTGGAGAATCCCAGGGATGGGGGAGCCTGGTGGGCTGCCGTCTGTGGGGGTCGCACAGAGTCAGACACGACTGAAGTGACTTAGCAGCAGCAGCAGCAGCAGTAGCCTAGAACTGACTCTTCCCACTCTTCATTCAAGTTCCTGCTGTGATCCCTGGCCCAGACACAACTTCATGCCCAGGATAGGCCTCCTTTATTCTTACAGAACTAATGACCTGACATTGCACCGTCTATTTGACTTGTTTACTTGGCTGTTGTTTGGTTTTCCCCACTAGAGCGTAAGCTGCATATGGTAAGAGGATCATCTCTCCTGTTTGCTGATTTCCCTTTGGTACCTGGAACTGTGCCTGGCATGTACTCACCACTCAACACCTGCTTGCTCATCGAAGGAACAAATGAGCAAACAAATGAATCTATCTATTGGTGAACTGGGGCTTCCTAGATGTCGCTAGTGGTAAAGAACCCGCCTGCCAATGCAGGAGACTTAGATGAGGGTTCAATCCCGGGTCAAGAAGATTCCCTGGAGGAGGGCCTGGTAACACACTGCAGAATTCTTGCCTGGAGAATCTCATGGACCGAGGAGCCTAGTGGGCTATAGTCCATGGGGTCACAAGGAGTTGGACATGACTGAAGTGACTTAGCACACATGCATGGGTGAGTTGCTTGAACCATAGAATTCCTAGACTGATAGAAGTGGAAGGAAGCCTAGAGTTGTCCAGTCCAAAACTGTGTAGAGCAGCACCCTGAGGGTCATGCCTAGGATGGCACCCAGGTCTGTGGTGAAGCCAGGACCATGACTCACAGCCCCAGGTCATTTCAGTCTCAAGGTGCAAACGCCTAACATTTAGTCCCCAGAGGGTGGGCAGGAGGGAAGAAGGTGGAAACAACTGGGATGCATGAGGGCGATTTGGGAAGAGAAGCCACCAGTACCTTGAGCCTGTTCCTTCTGCCCATGGCTGCCCGACTGCCCGTTCTTGCAGGTGGTGAGGGAGGGCATGGGGATTTGGATGGGAGGGAAAGACTAGATGGGGGTGGGTACCAAAGAGAGAGGGAGATTAAGAAAAAAGCTTATTTTTTGGTTTTCATCACAAACTTCGCGTGCCTTTCCCTCTCTTTGTGATTTCTTTTTAAAATTATGAGCCACTGAGTATTTCAAATGGGCTTTCTGTTATGTCATAAATATTCAGACTGGGGATGGTAATTGTTCCCTGTGATTAATTCTGCTTACTTGGGCAAGTTGTGCAAGGTTTTCACTGGAGGGTATGTCTTTTATGTTTTAATGTGACTTGTGTCTAATGCAATTTGTCCTTAACTGCAGTTGAGACAGTGGAGTTCGGTTAAGGGCTCTGGGGGTCTTTTTCCTGATGGCAATGTTTGGAAGCACTTAAATTGGATGGTTTGTGTTACCCCTTCCCGAGTTGAGATGAAGGTAATTGATGGGGCTCAAGGCCAGAGGTTCCTACCGGCCGTCCCCGTCGTTTTGGTCTGGGGTTAATGGAGAAAAGCGCCCTGGTGAAGGTTATAGCATTTCCTCTGCTTCCATTTTAATGATATTTGCCTGCCAGTGTTTCCTCTTTGAAGAGCAATTTAATAAACAATCACTGGCGTTTCATGTTGAGGGTAAGATTTGTAATGGCATTCATCTCCCCGGGAGTTCTTCCTTGGCGTGTGATTGGATCAAGCCCTTTGCAAAGAACACGGGTGAAGTGCTGGTAGCTCCCTCCGCACCCCGGGTCTCCTCCCTTGCTGCACCCCACCTCCCCCGTCCCCCTGCACAGAATGAAAATGGGTTGGGGGTTCAGGATGACTCTGGACACTGCTTAAATTTCTCTTACTTGAAAAACGCTTTCTGAGGAGGTCAAATCTGAGCCTGGAAATACACTGAGGGCCCTGAACGGGAGGACCAAGGGGCCAGGGGGCACACAAAGTTCTGGAGTGTCGTTCTCAACAGGGTCCTACTTGGGAGTGAGAAGGAACTCTGCAGTCAAGGGTTTTCATAGTGGAAGGAGATGGGGGCAGCTCTTAAGCTTGACGAGGAAGATGACCATCACCCGGGGCTTATTAAGGGCCCACAGGCGAAGACACTGCTCTGGGTGCTATGCAAAGCAAGCCCAGACCCGGAGCCAGGTGGAGGGCACCTATGTTTTGATTAATATCACATGTAAATTTGCACAGCCAATTAGGGTGGGCCTCATGCTCTGGCAAGGGTGCTAGGGCTGAGCAGGGGCAACCACATAGGAGAGATGGGGAAGCCGACAACCTTCCAGCTGCTCCTAGTCTGTGACTGACAACAGTCGTGGTGCTCCTGTGAAGCCCCACGGGGAGGCTGCACCTCCAGGGAGACGGCAGCCTGACCCAGGGCTGTAGAGGGAAAGGACAGGGGTTCCTCGTCTGGATGGGTTGAGCCGCTCTGCATGAGGCCAGAGGGGTCTGTGTCCCAGAGACCACAGCTGTGACGATTTCTACAGCGTCAGAGGCTGGCAAGGCCTCAAAGGCAGCGAGCCAGTTTCCTTGTTCTTTTTTCTTTCGGCATGTCGGGGTTGGAAAGAAAGTGTCACCAGACATCCCTGTTTAGGGTCTTTTGAGAGCAGGTGTTTGACTTTCAGTGGGGAGATGACTGGCTGTGGCTAACACCCAAACACTTTGGGGAAGGTGTGGTAACCGTCACGCGGTGGAGGTGTCGATCCCCACGGTTGACAGTGGCCGTTCCCATGGTTGTGGACGTGTGAGCTGTAAGTTCCTACATCCTGTTTATCTTAAAGACAAGCCCACAGTGACAAAAAGATATTCCAAGGTTTAGCCAGTGCTATGCTATTATAGGAGAAGGAAATGGCACCCCACTCCAGTACTCTTGCCTGGAAAATCCCATGGGCAGAGGAGCCTGGTAGGCTGCAGTCCATGAGGTTGCGAAGAGTCAGACACGACTGAGCAACTTCCCTTTTACTTTTCACTTTCCTGCATTGGAGAAGGAAATGGCAACCCACTCCAGTGTTCTTGCCTGGAGAACCCCAGGGACGGGGGAGCCTGGTAGGCTGCCATCTATGGGGTTGCACAGAGTCGGACATGACTGAAGTGACTTAGCAGCAGCAGCATGCTATTATAAGTAAGTCTAAAAAGCAGCTGACACTATGACTGCACAATAATTAGTGTGGCCTCTTGGAGAAGGTGGCAATGAGTTCTGACTTGTGGGTGTGACAGCAGAGGTGGCAGGTGTGTGTTGTGGAGGGGCGGAAACTGCCCATCACCTCCTGAAATCACTCTCCAGTTGGCTTGGCAGTGGTGCAGACAATCCAACTCTTCCCTGGCTACCATAGACCCTAGAGGCTGGAGTTTTCTCTGACTTCACTGGGCACAAAATTAGAGGTAGACTAGGCAATCAGGCACCCCACTCCAGAGATGGGGTGGAAAATCCCATGGATAGAAAATCCCATGGATAGAGAAGCCTGGTAGGCTACATTCCATGGGGTCACAAAGAGTTGGACACGACTGAGCAACTTCACTTTTACTTTTCACTTTCATGCATTGGAGAAGGAAAAGGCAACCCACTCTGGAGAATCCCAGGGACAGGGGAGCCTGGTGGGCTGCTGTCTCTGGGGTCACACAGAGTCAGACACGACTGAAGCGACTTAGCAGCAGCAGCAGGCAATCAGGACAACTTAACCTTCCCTCTTTTTTTAATCTCCATCCACGCACTCATTTTTATGCCTAAGAATATGCATTGAGATTGTCCTCCAAGATTCCAATAAAGTGGAAGAAGAACAATGATTTTCCTTCTCTATTTTTCTGGGGAATAACTAATTCTTACTCTGTGGATCCTTCTATAGCAATCTTGTGTGCCAAGGTCATGAGCCGCCTGTGACACATGGGAGACAAGACTGCTGAATGAGGAAGTTGTTTGTAGAGCTGGAAAGGGCCAAGTCTTCGTGGCAAACACGGTATCATCAGGTGCAGTATGATTTAATGACCGAGAGATGGTTCTAGAACTGTGCACCTGGGTTTCAGTCCCAGCTCTGCCATCTACTAAGTGGGTGACTTTAAACAATGTGCTAGACTTCTTCATGCCTCTATTTCTGCATCTGTGGAATGGGCACGATGTTAGAATTACCATAAATTGTGATGAGGGTTTAGTGATGGAAAGGATTAAATGAGCTTTACATACGAAAAACCCTGGCACAGTACCTGGCATGTGTAAATACTTGATAAATGCTACTATTATTCCTTTTAGAAAAAAAAAAAATTTTTGTTGGAGTATAGTTGCTGTACAATGTTCTGTTAGTTTCTGCTGTACAACAAAGTGAATCAATTCTAAATATACACATGTCCCCTTTTTTGGAGTTTTCCTTCCTGTTTAGGTCACCACGTAGCACTGAGTAGAGCTCCCTGTGCTATATAGTAGGTTCTATACATAATATCAATAGGGTATATGTGTCAGTGCCAGTCTCCCAATTCATTCCACCTCCTTTCCCCTTCCTGGTGTCCCGTACGTTTGTTCTCTACGTCTGTGTCTCTATTTCTGTTGTGCAAATGTGTGCTGTGCTTAGTCACTCAGTTGTGTCTGACTCTTTGCGACCCCATGGACTATAGCCTACCAGGGTCCTCTGTCCACAGGGATTCTCCAGGCAAGAATATTGGAGTGGGTTGCAATGCCCTACTCCTCCTGGGATCTTTCCAAGCCAGAGATCGAACCCAGGTCTCCCGCATTTCAGGTGGGTTCTTTAGCATCCAAGCCACCAGGGAAGTTCTTTTTGCAAATAAGATAATCTATTATTATTCCTTATTAGTTCAAAACCTCAAATAAGTGTACTTCCCTTTCACTCCTATTGGCTGAAGTTAATTCTAATGTAGATAGATCTGTATTTGGCCCTTATACTCTTCCTGAAAAAAATATCATTTATTGGGGCTTCTGTGGTGGCTCAGATGGTAAAGGATATGCCTGCTGTGCAGGAGACCCGTGTTTGATGCCTGGGTCAGGAAGATCCTCTGGAGAAGGAAATGGCAACCCACTCTAGTATTCTTGCCTGGAGAATCCCATGGACAGAGGAGCCTGGTGGGCTACAGTCCATGGGGTTGCAGAGAGTCAGACACGATTGAGCAGCTAACTAACTCGAATGTAAAACTGTCTCAGCAAAACACAACACCCTCAACACATAGTCATGGGCCTCCAAGAACACCTTCTCACAGGGTGCTGGGGGCCTCCCCTTGCACTGTGGCAGGAACCCTTTCTACAGGGTAGGATGGGGGCTGCCCCAATGAAGGCCTTGCAGGCACCCTGTCCCAGAATCACGTCCTCCTGGTCCCAGCTCAGCACACCTCCCCCTGGAGCCCTCAGTCCAGCCCAGCTGCCCTCGACTGCTTAATCACCTGCTTCCCTTTACCCTCCTTCCCACCCCAGCCTCAGGGACATAGGTAAAAAGCAAATATGTAGTGTACACTGGCTCCTTTTCAGAGCCCCAGATTCATCGATGTCCATTAGATAAGTTCAGTCAATCGAAAGATAATTTCTTAGCTCCCCAGAGATGAATAGGATAATTTTATGTCATTAAAGGCGACAAGGAAGAAGCTCTCTATGAGAGGAGCCTATTCGGGGAGGCGACGCCAGGGCCCACGTGAGAGTCTTGGCTCCTGGAAGAATCTTCCGGCGCCTTCCAGGCTATTCGTCCTGGTTAGTTGGAGGCCACCACCCTCATTAGGTCATGTTTACTGAAGGTGCTTGTTTTCTGTCTCTCCATTCAGTCAGTTACAGGACACCAGTAGGACAAAGAGTGTTGTAACTGACCACCAGTGGCGCTGGCTCCGGTCAGGGATTACGGTTGCCTTGGCAACCAGCTTTGCTGAGCTCTCCACAGCAAACACACCGTGCATGGCTGGGTCAACACCCCAGATAAAATGAGGATGTTATGCAACTCTTTGCTGAAGCTTTGGCAGGTTTTTTTTTTTTTTTTTTTTTTTTCCTTTCTGGACATTTCCCAGAATAGCCCCATATCCACAAATTCCAAATGAAGATTTCTAATTTCAGCCCATAACAAGTATTCCTATTGTTTGCAGAAAAGAGCTGTTGCTTTTGGAAATATAAATTCAGGTCTGTAGAAGATTTGAACTGGGCGTTATATCTGTTTGGGTCACGGCTAGAAAGCATATTTAATGATAAGCTTTCCCTAGACAGGAAGCCAGAGAGGCTGCTCATGTATTTCTAATGATTCCCATAAATAATTTCACCTACTTAGATTCCAAACGTCAGCCATTAAATGGTTTTACTCTCATCTCAGCTAAAGAGAGTCTTGAAAATGAATTTTAAAACTCAGAAGTAAACTTTTGCAAAAAACAATTTCAGAGACAGGACGGAGCCTCTTTGTGGAAAAGCAAATTGGGAAACAGGACAATTTATTTGAGACAGTGAGTACAAAGGAACAAGGTTCCAGGCTCTCCTAATTCCTCGAACCATTGCGTTCCGTGCAAACAATTGCATGGTAATATAATCCAGGTTTCCAGAGTAGTTTATGTTTATCTCTGTCTCTGATGTGGAGAAAAATGTCACAGGGTAAGAGCACACAGTAGTCGTGACTTGTGCCTACCTGACTAGTGGACATGGTTTCCGATCTGATCGTTCTCTCTGTTGTCCCCATTGGTGAATTTCTCATCTTCTCTGAGTGCTGACTCCTAGGGATTATTTTTCCTCAACTTCCTCCTCTCACTTTTCCCTTTTTCCCCAGTTGAGTCTGATCTGGTGTTTTATGCGAGGCAGGTGCTAAGAACTGGGTGTTCTCTTCTTAAGCAGCTCAGGTCAGATGCCGGAGGTGAGGGCTTCCTTTTCTTCTGTGACATCACCAATGACACTGGGCCCATTTCTTTAAAACTCAGGTGGTACCTTCTTCCATAGCAATCACTTTGTTTTGTCTTTCACATCCACCTGGGAGAGGGGAACCAGTGAAATACCTTGATGACTGCTTTGATTTTGATTTTTCTTGCTCACAGACCCAACAAGCTGTTTTAGACTGAGTGATTGTTAGGTGTACCAAGGTCATTAGTAACGAGATAATTTCAAGATGTTCTTCCTTTTAATTGTGCTATTATTTTTGTTTTTATCCTAGATGCAGTCTGGTTTTTTACACCCCCCCCCCCCCCAAAGTTGTGGAGAAAAATGATGAGCATAAGTGTAAAAGAAGATGTATTTTACCTAAAGTATATATATATATATATATATATTCATATATGTGCATATATATATATGTATGTATGTATGTTGTTGTTGGCTGTGCCACAGGGCATGTGGGATCTTAGTTCCACAACCAGGAATTGAACCTGAGCCCCTGCATTGGGGGCTTCCCTTGTAGCTCAGATGGTAAAGAATCTGCCTGCAATGCTGGAGACCAGGGTTCAATTCCTGGGTCAGGAAGATTCCCCTGGAGGAGGAAATGGCAACCCACTCCAGGATTCTTGCCTGGAGAATCCCATGGACAGAGAAGCCTGGTAGGCTACAGTGCATGGGGTCGCAAAGAGTTGGGCACGACTGGTTAACTAAACCACCACCATCACCCCTGCACTGAAAGCATGGAGTCTTAACCACTGGACTACCAGGGAGTTCCCTAAAGCATATGTTTTAAATTGCACTTACTATTATTTTTTGCTTTTTATTTTGCAATAATTATACATTCACAGGAAATTCAAAAAATATATATATGTAGGTTTGGTACCCCTTCATCTCATCTCCTTCAAAGTTAACAGCTTGCATGACTAGAGTAAAACAGCAAAAGTGGGAAACTGACATTGTTACAGTCCAGAGTTTATGCAAATTTTACCAATTATATATGTACTGTGTGTGTGTAGCTGTAATTTTGTCACATGTGTGGCTTTATGTAACTACCACCACAAATAGGATACACAGCTGTCACATCACCACAAGGCTCCATTACAGTACCTTCTCATAGTCACTACCACTCCCTCTCCATCCCTGGACAAGTTCTAATCTGTTCTCCATCTCTATATAATTACATTATTTCACTAATATATGAATGGACTCATACAGTATGTATCCTATTGAGATTGTGCAGTTTGTTCAGTCATTCATCCATTGAAGGAAATTTAGATTATTTCCACATTTTGGCGGTTATGAATAAAGCTCCTATAAATCTTGCACACATTTCTACATGAAAATAAGTTTTTATTTCTCTAGGAAAAATGCCCAAGAGTGCAATCGCTGAGTTGTATGGTAAGTCCATTTTTAGTTTTAAAATAAACTGCAAACTGTTTTCCAGAGTAGTTGTGCCATTTAGATTTACATACCAGTTTATAGGTAATCCAGTTTATACACATCCTTGCCAGCATTTGGTGTTGTAATTATTTTTTATTTTAGCAATTTTAATAAGCATGTAGTGATTTTAGTGATTTTATTTCCTTAATAGCTAATGACATTGAACATCTCTTTATATGCCTGGTGATCTATATATCTTTAACTATATATCCTCTTCAGTGAAAAATCTGTGTGTATCTTTTGCCCATTTACTGACTGGATTTTTAATGTTGAGTTTTGAGAGTTCTTTATATACTTAGATAGACATGAGTTCTTTGTTGGATATGTGATTTTCAGATATTTTCTCCAGATCTGTAATTGTCTTTTCATCATATTAACAGGGTCATCCACAGAGTAAAATTTTTAAATTTTGATGAGGTTCAATATATAAATTCTTCCTTTAATGGATTGTGATTTTGGTGTCAAATCTAAGAAATTTTTGCCTACTTCTAAGTCCTTACTCTTCTATTTTTTCCTAAAAGTTTCATATTTTTATGATTTATGTTTAAGTCCATTATATATTCTGAATTAATTTTTTGTGTGTGCAAGGAATAGGATTTAGGTTGAGGGCTTTTTCCTCTGTGGATACCAATTTTCCAGTAACATTTTTAAAAAGAAAGCTTGAGTTTCTTTAATTTTGTTTTCCTCCTTTGTCAAAAATTAAATGGACGTATTTGTATGGGTATATTTCTGGGTTCTCTTTTCTGATCTATGCAACTGTCCCTCCACCAGTACTGCGCTGTCTTGATTACTGTAGCTGTACAGTAAGCTCTAATATGAGGAAGAGTGGTTCCCCCTTCTTTAGTCTTTGTTTTCAAAATTGTTTTGGCTATTTTAGGACCTTTCTCTTTCCATATAAGTTTAGGAATAAACTTGTCTGTTTATAAAACATTTTTTTCTGGGAGATTTTGACAAGAACTGCATTTTATTTATAGATCAACTTTGGAAGAATTTAAAACTTCATAATGTTGAATCTTCCAATCTGTTAACACCATATATTTATCCACTTATTCAGGTCTTATATGACTTTTAAAAAATGAACATTTTGTCATTTTTAGCATATAAATTCTTTACATATTTTGTTAGATTTATACCTAAGTAATTTTCTTTGGAGTAATGCAAATGATATTGTGCTTTTTTATTTCAGTCTGAATTTGTTCATTGTTGGTATATAGAAATAAAGTTGACTTTTATTTGTTGATCTTATATCCTGTGACCTTAATGGACTCGTTTGTGTGTTCTAGAAATTTTTGATAGATTTCTTGGGGTTTTCTATTTAGATAATCATCTCATTTACAAATAGTGAAGTTGCTCAGTCGTGTCCGACTCTGCAACACCATGGACTGTAGACTACCAGGCTTCTCTGTCCATGGAATTTTCTAGGCAAGAATACTGGAGTGGGTATTTCCATTTCCTTCCAATTTACAAATAGAGAGATAGTTTTAAATTTTCTAACACATACAATTTTTCCTTTTTTTTTTTTTTTTTGCCTTATTGCACTGGCTGGATCTTCCATTTCTATTTTGATTAAGAATGGTGAAAAGATATTTTGCCTTGTTTCTGATCTTAGAGAGAAAATACTGTCTTTCATCATTAAACATAATGTTAGTTGTAGGATTTTTATAGTCTTTATGAAGTTGACAAAGTTCCCCTCTATTCCTAGTTTGTTGAGATTTTTAAAAATCATAACTGGGTGTTGAATTTTTTCAAAAGCTCTTCTTATATCGATTGATATGATCATGTGATTTTTCTTCTTTGATTTGTTGATATGTTGAATTACGTTGATCACTTTTCAAATACTGAACGAGTCTTGCACACCTGAAAGAAACCCCACTTGGCAGTAATATACTATTCTTTTCAGACATAGCTGAATTTCATTTGCTAGAATTTTATGGAAGGTTTTCTGTTTAAACTTATGAGATATATTAATCTGTAGTTTTCTCTTTGGTCCTTCCTGCATTTGTCTGCTTTTGATATCAGGGTAATACTGGCTTCATAAAAGGAACTGGGAAGTGGAGAAGGCAATGGCATGCCATTCCAGTACTCTTGCCTGGAAAATCCCATGGATGGAGGAGCCTGGTGGGCTGCAGTCCATGGGGTCACAAAGAGTCGGACATGACTGAGCAACTTCACTTTCACTTTTCACTTTCATGCATTGGAGAAGGAAATGTCAACCCACTCCAGTGTTCTTGGCTAGAGAATCCCAGGGACGGGGAAGCGTGGTGGCTGCCGTCTGTGGTGTCGCACAGAGTTGGACACGACTGAAGCGACTTAGCAGCAGCAGCAGCAGCAACAGCAGCAGTGTTGCTGGAAGAGATACTATAAAATTGGTGTGAATTCTTCTTTAGTTTGGTAAAAGTCTCCAGCGAAACAATTTTTCAGGAGCTTTGAATTACAAACTCAATTCCTTTTATTGTTATGTTTGTGTGTGTGTTAGTTGTGTCCAACTCTTTGCGACCCCATGAGCTGGACCCCACGAACTGTAGCCCGTGAGGCTTCTCTGTCCATGGAATTCTCCAGGCAAGAATACTGGAGCAGATTGCCATTCTCTTCTCCAGAGGGTCTTCCTGACCCAGAGATTGATCTCCTGCATTGCAGACGGATTCTTTACCATTTGAGCTACAGAGAAGTCCTAAAGTCCTTCATTTTATAGGACTATTCAAATTATCTACTTCATCTGGACTGAGTTATGATTGTTTGTGGTTTAGAAGAATTGGTCTATTTCTTTTAAATTGAAGAATTTATGCTCATAAAGTTATCCATGGTATTCCTTTATTATTCCCTTACTGGTTGTGGTTTCCTCTGTTTCATTACTGATATTGGTGATTTGTTTCTTCTCTCTTTTTATCTTTGATTGTCTTGCTATAAATTAGTTTCTTCCCAAAGGTCTGTTTTTTTATTTCCTTAATTTTCTCTATTGTTTTCTTGTTATAAATTTGATTTATTTCTGTTCTGATTTTTACTCTTTCCTTTCTTCTACTTACTTTGGGTTTATTTTGCTTTTTTTTCTTTCTAGCTTTTTGAGAAAGGAACTTATAATCTCGATTTGAGACTTTTCGTCTTTTCTCATATGAGCATTTAGGATTGTAAATTTCCCTTTCAGAACTGTTTTAGACATATTTCTAAATTTTTTATGTGTTGTATTTTAACTTTCATTCAACTCTATGTACTTTCAAATTATCCTTTGAGAATTTTTCTTTGAGTCACAGATTTATTTAGATGTGCTATGTAATGTACATGTGTTTGAAAATTTTACTGCTGTCTTTTTGTTATTGATTTCTAGTTTAATCCCACTATGGTCAAGGTATATACTCTGTGTGATTTTAATTCTTTCATTTTGTTTTATAAATCATAATAGTCTATCTTGGTGAATGTTTCTCTTTTTTCTTTTATAACTTTTATTTTTTTCACTTATTATTTTTAGTGGCATCTAATTTCTTTACAGTAACTTTCATTTTTTTCATTTATTATTTTTGCTGCTGCTGCTAAGTCACTTCAGTCGTGTCCGACTCTGTGCGACCCCATAGGTGGCAGCCCAATATGCTCCCCCATCCCTGGGATTCTCCAGGCAAGAACACTGGAGTGGGTTGCCATTTCCTTCTGCAATGCAGGAAAGTGAAAAGCGAAAGTGAAGTTGCTCAGTTGCGATCCCATGGACTATAGTCCACCAGGCTCCTCCACCCATATTATTTTTTGTGGAATATAATTGCTTTGCAATGTTGTATTAGTTTCTGCTGTGCAACAAAATGAATCAGGTATATGTATACATATATCCCCTCCCTCTTGAGCCTCCCTCCCACCCCCACATCCCACCCCTCTGGGTCATCACAGAGCACTGAACTGAGCTCCTGGAGC
>SJYA01001905.1:732428-840098 GCA_006410615.1 Neotragus moschatus | reverse complement strand
CTCTTGAGCCTCCCTCCCACCCCCACATCCCACCCCTCTAGGTCATCACAGAGCACTGAACTGAGCTCCTGGAGCCAAAACTAGCTATCTAGTATAGCTATTCCTACTAGCTATCTATTTAAACATGGGAGTGTACTTATGTCAATGTTACTCACCCAAAGCATCCCGTCCTTCCTTTCCCCCAACCCCCAAAGTCCACATGTCCATTTTCTATGTCTGCAACACTATTCCTGCCCTGAAAATAGGTTCATCTGTACCGTTTTTCTAGATTTCATATTTATATGTTAATATACAATATTTATTTTTCTCTTTTTGACTTACTTCACTGTATGACAGACTCTAGGTCCATCTACATCACTACAAATGATTCAGTTTTGCCCCCTTTTATGACTAATAGTCCATTGTGTATGTGTTCCACATCCTTTTTATCCATTCATCTGTCAGTGGACATTTAGGTTGCTTCCATGTCCTGGGTATTGTAACTGGTGCTGTGGTGAACACTGGGGTATATGTGTCTTTTTGAATTATGGTTTTTCTCAAGGTATATGTGCTGCAGTGGGACTGCTGGCTCATATGGTAATTCTATTTTTAGTTATTTAAGGAACAGCCATGTTGGTGAATGTTTTGTGGGCTTTAAAAACTAATTTGTATACTGCTGTTGTTGGGTGGAATGTTTTATAGATGTCAATTAGGCCTGGGTGGTTGATGTTATTATTGAGGTCTTTATTGTTACTGGTGTGTTGTTTAGTCGGTCTATCAACTGGTGAGAGTGAGTTGTTGAAGTCTCTGACTAAAATTGAGTATTTGTTAATTTTTCCTTTCAAATCTATTAGTTTTTCTTTTGTCTGTTTTGAAACTCTGTTGTTTGGTGCAAATTTAGGATTGCTGTGTATTCTTGGAGGATTGATTCTCTCATCATTATATAATATCCCTTTATGTCACTACTAATTTTTTTGTTCTGAAGTCTATTTGATGTTAAAATAGCTACTGCTATTTTTTGATTAATGTTTGTATGATACATATATGTTGCTAAGTCGCTTCAGTTGTGTCTGACTCTGTGCGACTCCATAGACGGCAGCCCACCAGCATCCCCCGTCCCTGGGATTCTCAAAGCAAGAACACTGGAGTGGGTTGCCATTTCCTTCTCCAATGCATGAAAGTGAAAAGTGAAAGTGAAGTCGCTCAGTCATGTCCGACTCTTAGTGACCCCATGGCCTGCAGCCTACCAGGCTCTTCTGTCCATGGGATTTTCCAGGCAAGAGTACTGGAGTGGGGTGCCATTGCCTTCTCTGGATATATATATGATATATATAAATATTTCCATCCTTTTACTTCCAACATACTCATGCTATTATATTAGAAGTGAGTTTCCTATATAAAGTATGTTGTTGTTTGTATTCTTTAGAATACTCTGCCAATCACTACCTTTTCATTGGTGTCTTTTGACAATTTACATTTAAAGTGATTATTGATATTAGGACAAGTCTACCATTTTACTTTATTTTCTGCCTGTTCTCTTTGTTTCTTAATCCTTTTTATCTTGTCTTGTTTTGGACTACTTGAACATTTTTTAGAGTTTTATTTTTATTTATTTATAATGCTTTGGATGTCCCATTTGTATAACTTTCTTATTAATATTATAGTATATTTACATAACTTACCTTCTTCTAGTATTGATGATATACCACTTAGAGTGAAGCGTTGAAGACTTGCTTCCATTTAGCTCCCTTAATTCTCTACATTTTCTAAAATATATCTTAAAATATAATTATCTTCAGCATTTGCTTTACATACACTAAACACCACATAAGATGGAGATGTTACAATATTTGATTTGACGTAAAATATAATTCAAAAGTATCATGAGGTGAAGAATGGTCTATTATGTTTACTCTTGAATTTTATGCATTTGGGTATACTTTTTTCCCTTATGAAGGTCACGGCCTTCTTCTGTTATCATTTTTCTATTTTGAGTGCTCTTCGTCACCATTCTTAAACTATATGTCTGCTAGTGACAAGCTTTATTAGCTTCCCTTCATTTGAAAAGGTCCTAATTTCCCCTTCACTTGTGAACTATGGCTTTGCCAGGTGAAGGAATCACAAGGAACAGTTCTGATATAGCACTTGGAAACTATTGTGTCCCTTCCTTTGAAATCCATGCTTTCAGATGATAAACCTATGTTAGTTCATGTGGGTGTTCCGCTAGAGGTGAGTCATCACTCCTCTCTGAGTGTTATTTAGATATGTTGTCTTTTGTTTTCAGAAATTTAATTATGGTATGTTTTGGTGACAGTTTCTTTGAGTTTATGCTGTTTGGGTTTGCTCAACTTCTTGGGTCTATTGGTTTAAGTCTTTTACCACATTTGGGAAGCTTTCAACCATCGTTTCTTCAACTACCTTTTCAGTCCCACACTCTTTCCTCTTGTTCTGGCACTTCCATGATGTCAATTTCTTAACTTTTATTTTTGCCTTGTAAGATCTAGGGCTCTAATAATTAATTTTTCCCCCAGTTTATCTCCTTTTAGGATAAATGCTATGGATCTGTCTTTACCTTCATCAATTCTATCCTGTTATCTCCACTTACCATTGAGTCCACCTGGTGAATTTTTTGTTTCAACTTTTCTATTGCTCAGTTCTATAATTTCCGTTTGGTTCTTTTAAAACACATTTCTCTGCTAAGCTTTTCTATTTTTCAAAAATTTCAGGAAAATTTGTAGTTGTCTGTAGAGTCAAGGGCTGCTTTGAAATCCCCGTCAGATAATCCTATCACCCGATTCATCTCCCTGTTATGCCAGTCGACTGCCTTTTACTTCCCTGATGGCTCAGATGGTAAAGCGTCTGCCTACAATGCAGCAGACCCGGGTTCAATCCCTGGGTTGGGAAGATCTCCTGGAGAAGGAAATGGCAATCCACTCCAGGATTCTTGCCTGGAAAATCCCATGGATAGAGGAGCCTGTTAGGCTACAGTCTATGAGGTCGCAAAGAGTTGGACACGACTGAGCGACTTCACTTTCTTTCTTTCCCACTCAGGTTGTATTTTTCATGCTTCTTCATATCAGTGATGCTTATGTCCTGGGCTTCTTGAATATTATGTTTGGAAACATTTGATCTTATTTTAGGTTCAAAGAAGCAGTTGCCCTATTTAGATTTAGGTCCTGGCCTATTTTTGTGAGCTGTAGTTTCAGTGAAAATTTAGTTTTTGGAGCCTGTGCATATTATTCTAGTTGACTTCATCCTTCTGGCTCTGCTTCACTTTTACCCAATTCCTGTTGAGCTGCCCAAGGTAAGTGGATGGTTGGTTCTAGGAAGCACTGGGCTATGAATGCTGCTACAGCTCATGTAGACTGCCATTGTCCCAGGCATAGGTTGAGGCGGATCTCCCCAGCAGATCTCTGCTGGACTGCTCCTCTTACGGTTCTTTGACCTGAGAGAGCAGACTCTTCTGTTTGTCTATGCCTGGGGGTGATTCCAGGTAGCAGGCCTCTTTGCTGCCCAGTTTTTATGGGAGAGATACACTCTGATGTTGTTCCTCATGGCTTGAGGTCTCCAGGCAGTGCGCCTTTTTATCCCACCTCTCGAAGTTGTTTTAGAATTGTCTGATGAATTGGTTCCAGGACATTTAGTTATAGCTACAGGGGAGGAGCAGGGAAAAGTGAATCTATGACATCTTGTCCCTAAGCTAGACAGAATTTATTGTTTTTTAAATGAAGGGGGAAAAAAACTATCTTCCCTTTAATAAGAACAACTTATTTCATTTGTTGAAAAATCAGAAAGTAAAGACAAGCAAAAGGAAGATAAAGGTAAAGGTCAATATTCTCAGAGATGCAAATGTTGTTAACACTTTGATGTATGCCCTTTCTGATTCCCTTCTGTGCATATGAAGTTTCTGAAAAATTATCATGTGTTATACTTACTTTTATGCTCATATTCATTAAATATATTTGTAAGTCTATATATAATCCTTTATTTATACTAAGCATTTTTCATTGGCAAAGAAGATCCACAGCTGTTTTACTTAAGTGATAAAAGCTAAGACTGGAGAAATCAAGAAAACTGCCTTTGTAGTTGTTCATAGATTCTGGGGACCAGGCTTCATGAAAAGTTGGAATAGCGGCACATCTTCAGTATCTAAGACCAACTCAAAGGACCTCCACCTCTCGCAACTGGGCCATTTTCCCCCCCTTGCTGCAGAAATCTATTGTTCCCTGCTATCCTGTCAAGGTTATTATTTTTCCTGTGGTCATGTATGAATGTGAGAGTTGGACTGTGAAGAAAGCTGAGCGCTGAAGAATTGATGCTTTTGAACTGTGGTGTTGGAGAAGACTCTTGAGAATCCCTTGGACTGCAAGGGAGATCCAACCAGTCCATTCTGAAGGAGATCAGCCCTGGGATTTCTTTGGAAGGAATGATGCTAAAGCTGAAACTCCAGTACTTTGGCCACCTCATGCGAAGAGTTGACTCATTGGAAAAGACTCTGATGCTGGGAGGGATTAGGGGCAGGAGGAGAAGGGGATGACAGAGGATGAGATGGCTGGATGGTATCACTGACTCAATGGACGTGAGTCTGAGTGAACTCCGGGAGTTGGTGATGGACAGGGAGGCCTGGCATGCTGCGATTCATGGGGTCACAAAGAGTTAGTTCAGTCGACTGAACTGAACTGAACTGAACTCTGTCTTACAGTTCCTAAGAGAAGGAATCTGTTTGGATCAGTTTTTACATAATTTAATATGGAGCATTCGTACTGGGCCATCTGGAGTCAAACCACATGATAGAAAGCTAGCCTCCAAAGTGACTGTCTTATATAAGTTCGCCTTGATCTCTCATGGCTCAGCCCCAAGTCCAATATATTATGACCAGGGCACAGTGTTCATAACACTTAATATAAAAAAAGAGCTACCTGTGGTCAACTTTCCCATAAAGAAGTTGAGGAAAGAAGATACAGAGAAAGACCTCAAAAAAACTTGAAACATTTGTATTGATTTCAATTTTTTTTTCAAGTCATTAACTTTGTTTGTTTCCCACAGTCATAAGTTTTATTTTTTCCTTCCAGTTTTATTGAGTATGATTGACATAAGCACTGTGTATACAAGTGCATATATGTGTGTATGACAAATATATATACATGAATACTAACACACATGTATTAAAAACCATGTGTTTATATTGATAATTCTGATTCCACTTATGACTTATATTGCAACAAGTCGGCCGGTGGTTAATCTCTGCTAATCGCCTGTGTCATAATAATAACAATACAAATCACTATTGCTGAGACATATAGACCCTCAATATACGTAGGCTTCCCTGGTGGCTCAGCTGGTAAAGAATCTGCCCGCAGAGCGGGAGACCTGGGTTGGAAAGATCCCCTGGAGAAAGGAATGGCTACCCACTCCAGTATTCTGGCCTGGAGAATACCCTGGACTGTATGGTCCATGGGGTCCCAAAGAATCGGACATGACTGAGCAACTTTCATAGACACTCAGTGTGTGCATGTGTGCTGAATCACTTCAGTTGTGTCTGACTCTATGCGACCCTATGGACTGTAGCCCACCAGGCTTCTCTGTCCATGGGGATTCTCCAGGCAAGAATACTGAGTGGGTAGCCATTTCCCCATCTAGGAGATCTTCCCCACCCAGGGATCTAACCCATGTCCCTTATGTCTCCTGCACTGGCAAGTGGGTCCTTTACCTCTAGAGCCACAGCTATCAAAGACATTCATGTGTTTTGCTCTATTTTTGTTGAATTCTTCTGCCTGACTGTCACATTATAGATAATTGAATATATCTTAGTGGAAACAAAGATCAACGAGACAAAGTGATGTGGCTTAAGGCACATGAGTAGCTTCTGGGTCTGGCAACTGCACTGTGCTGCCTTTCTCCCCTGAGAAAAATGTATTCTCAGGAGAGTCAGCCCATAACACTGTCTAGAAATGATTTCTGCTTACATTTTAGAAAGACTTTTAACAAGAAAGGTCAAACAAAGTTAAGATTTTTTTTCTAGTTGACTCGCAGTTAAACAGAGATGAAATTAATCAGAAAATTCCATTCCTAAATATTCTAGCAAACTGAAGATTTCTTAATAATAGTATTTGTTTGGTGTCCACTGTATGGGAGTGTATTAGTCACAGCTGCTTGAGTCCCTGTGAGGCTGTAGAATCCTCCATTTCCTGCATCATAAACTCTTCTGGTCATATATATCCAGGGCCCCACAGGGACCTCACTGTGATAATTTTCTTAACTTACCCCAAAGTATCTACTTTGGGGAATCTCTGGTACATTGCTTCAGGCACAGAATCTGAACAAATGAATATGTCAACCTATTAAAATCTGTGTGAGGTAGATATACCCAAATCAAGAGAGAAATAAAATTTTTCTACACATGAGCATGTGTTAAGAATCAGATAGTTTAGGCACAATTCAACTCTGAGAGCTGGTGCTGTGATTGATGAAATTTTCCCTTCTTGGTCAGACGTTTGATATTACAGAGTCAGTCCCCTAAATTGTGGAAGAAAGTGAGAACCAGCTCCAGGTAAGCACAGACAATAATTAAGAGATCATTTGTCTTGAGATGAACATACAGACACTACTGTACATAGATGGGTAACCATCAAGGACCTACCCCATAGCACAGGGGACTATAATCAATATTGTGTAATAACCTATATGGGGAAAGAATCTGAAAAGTAATATGTATGTCATATATAGGACAGAATAACTTTGCTGCACACCTGAAATTAATTCAGATGCAATGTTGTTAATCAACTATACTTCAAAAAATTTTTTTAAATATAAATAAGAAAAAGAGCATTTGTCAGAGATAGGAGAAGGGGTGGGTGAGGAGAAATGAACATTTTCTAAGCACCTAGGAGGTGCAGGTACTGCAAGCTGTTTTCTCAGTTCTCTAAACAACCCTCCGGCTCAGCTGCTTCCTCATCAGTCCATTGCACAGATGAGGAAACTGAGGTTTCAAGAGGCTTGACGATTTCTAAAAGTTTCTTTGTTAATAAGTCTCTGAAATTTATCTTTCTTTCCATTTTATCTTCACCATTTGGTGAAGGTCTCAGGATGAAAACAGATTGGATTCTGGAAATGAAGGATATCTGTTTAAACTCATAGAGTACAAATCTACGAGAAGGGTCTCTCCAGTTGAAGTCTACTCAGCCCATCTTTAAAACACATGCAGTTTGGAAATTTGAGTCTTAGTGTCCTGGGAGCACAGCAACCTGGGACTTGTTGGGTTTGTTGCAAGAGTTGGGACTAATGTGACTCTAAATCCCTGAAAGGCACATTAGTGGGTAATTACACCAGATAAAGGCTAATGGGAGAACCACATCTGTTTTGTCTATTTGGCTTCAAGGAGAATTCTGGGTTAGGAGATTTAGTCAAATTGCTTGACCCTCTTTAGCCATCCTTCCCTTATCCCAACCCCAAGCATACCTGCAAGGGCCCCATTGTCTACTGGGAAGATCTCCTGACCTCGTGTGTGCAGAAGACTGTAGACAGACCATGCCTTTCCCTGACCCTGGAACGAAAGGCTTAAAATGTGCCAGGCAGGAGGAATTTCCTGAGTAGATTTTTATCTTTGCTGTCTCCCAAGGGACCCAAAGTGTTCTCCAAATGAACTGGGAAGAAAAATCATTTAAAAGAGAGCTTTCTCTGCTTTAATTGCTCCCGAGGTATCTGTAGTCCAGGTGTTAATGGGGTGAAACATTCCAGGTGGTCAAGCCTTTCCTTTTTGCAAAGCTGATGTAACAAAACTTTCACTTGGGATATAGAGAATCATTATTAATTTTTTAATGCATGGAGTAATTGAAAACTTGTTCTTTTAGGCTTTTCCTGTGTTACAATGAAATTCAGTCTATAGAAAAGACAGTGATAGTTGTTTACTAAATTCCATTTAATCTTCACTTGTTTACTAAATTCCATTTAATCTTTCTCTTCCTGAGCATGTAGGATGCCTACCTTAATAGCCTCCCTTTCAGTTAGGTTAAACTCTGTGCCTGGTTCTCACCAGTAGGGTGTGAGCATAAAAGTTGTAATCCATTCCCAAAGCTGATCTCTGAAATCTTACATATGAACATTTAGCCTACACTTCCCCTGACACAGGGACCGTGGAAACCAAATGCTGAGTTCACTTCATTGAATGATAGAGGCAGCCTGCATCCCTGAGTACCAGATGGAGGAGGGATGCCCTGCAGAGTCATCTTCCCCATGAGATTCCATGTGAATGACATTCATACCAGTTTGTATGGTAAGCCACTGAGATTTCTGGGTTTTTTGATGCCACAGGTTAGTCAAGCCTATTCTGAATAATAAATTCTCCTTTTCATGTGTCCATACGTTGTGTTTCAACTTGTCTTGTACAATCTTGAGTTTTATGGAGAGCTAAAAGTCATTGGTCTAACCACTCATTTGCTGCTTGACTCTCCTTTACCAGATCTTTCTCAAGGGGATTTCATCTCCTAGACAGTGAAGAATTCACCTGCAATGCAGGAGACCTGGGTTCGATCCCTGGCTCAGAAAGATCCCTTGAAGAAGAGAATGGCAACCCATTCCAGTATTCTTGCCTGGAGAATTCCATGGACAGAGCAGTCTGGTGGGCTACTGTCCATGGGGTCACAAAGAGTCGGACATGCCTGAGCAACTAACACACGTACACACACACACACACACACACACACACACACACGTAACAGCCAATTAGAGCAGCATTGACTTTTAAATATTCTCTTTACATTGAGCTATATATACATCAAATAGCATCTGCTATGTAGTTAACATATACATGAACCATTAAGCCAGGCTTCTAACCAGCATTTCCCTCACCCTCAACTAACCACAATGCAACCAGCCCACAGAAGAAAACCACAAGTGCTGAGGGATTTTATAAATGTTTGAACTGGATTCCTAAATTAATATCACTATGTTTGGGCTTGTCCTCCTCACCAGTGGCCCCAGACCTTGTTAGCGTTAGTGTCTGCTCTCTACCTCTCCTCATTCTGACTCTATACTCACTGTTCAGGACTCCAGTGCTTTGACATTTTTTGTTCTTCCCTCTGACAGCACCTTCTGTTGTCTTAGGAGAGGATACTACCTTAGCTCCCAACTCAGTAGAAACTCACCCACCACTGTCCTGGCCTCTCTGAAATGCCCTGGTGAGACCAGTCCAGCCTGGCCCCTCTCAGCTTTCCCAATGACGAGATGGGACCATTTCAGATTAGAACAAGCAATTCATTTTACACAATGTCTAAGAATGAAGTTTAGTGAAAGATATCTGTCAGACTTGAGTGTTAGGGGTTAGCAGAGGCCCTTCTGTCCTGAGAAATCCTTTTGGAAGATAATTGTACAGAATTATATGAACTTTTAGTTACCTTCTCAGAGGTCACCTCAACCCAGAGAACTTCCTTGACCATCTCTTCTGTTCCACCTCTCATCATCCTTTCTCTGCACTATTTTCCTTTATAGCACTTTCTACTGCTTGATGTATATTTGTTTGTTTTTCTGCTCCCATCAACATAAATTAGGCTTCTTGAAAGCCATTGGTTTATTTGCTCACTGCTGTATCCTCATGCCCGATAGTACCCAGCGTGTATTTGATGCTCAACAAATATTTGCTGAATATTGAGTAAATGGCAGAAGCAAGGCACTTAAAGAGTTGTAAAATTCAGCTAAGGAGCTTCCCCAAAGTGTAGCACACACACAGACAAAGGAAAAATCACAGTGAAATGGGGAAGAAAGGAACAAATAAGGAAGAGATGAGGAGGATAGTTTTGGAAGTTTCAAATGTACCTCATTCAATTCCAGGAAGAGAAAAGAGAGTAAGTGAGGTGGGTGGGTGGGGGAGCAATTCTCAGAGTAATTGCAGAAGAACATTTCCCATATCTGAGAAAATGATTCCAACACTGAAAGTGCTCATTGACTTTCAAGAAGAATGAATGAAAAGGTTGACCACAGATAAACTCCAGAACACTCAGGAGGAGACTAAATCCCTTGAAGACATATAGAAAACACCAGATAACTGCAAAGCAGGAGGAAAAAAGACTGATATCTATGTGGCCCTACATGACAGTGGTGCAGGGAGACAATGGGAAATGCTTTTGGACTTTTAAGCCTCAAATTGTATAACCATTTTGATTAACATTTAGTGAGGTTACATAAAACACACAGAAATAGAAATAGTCTTCAATAGGCAAATGAGAAAATAAACAATGAAATATATGTATGTATTTTACATGTACACGCCTAATAATGTACCGCTATATAGCAATAAGAAAAAAGCAAAGCAGCAAGGATAAATTTTAAAAGCTAGTGTTGGTTGTTAGTAAGCTCAAAATGATACTAATATATGATACAGTTATGTATAACTTTAAAACATATAAATCAACTGTTGTATTTTCTACTTTGGGATCTATCTACCTATCTTTTCATCAAGACACAGACAGAATATTTGACAACATCCAACAACTTTTCATGACAAAACACTCAACAAACTAAAAACAAAGGACAATTTCCGCAACTTGATTAAGGGCATCTACACAAAGAAAAATGACAAAGTCACACTTGATGGTGAAAAACCGAATGGTCTCAAGCTAAGGAATAAGACAAAGACGTCTGCTTTCACCACCTCTATTGAACATTATGCGAAAGGTTCTAGCTAGGGAAATTAGACAAGAAAAAGAAATATTAGGCACCCATATCAGAAGGGAAGAAGTAAAGCTATCCAAACTATTAGCACTAATATGTAAGGTCAGCAAGATAGCAGGATGTAAGATTAAAATACAAAAATCAATTGTATTTTTTACACTAACCATTAATGATAAGAGAAAGAAATTAAGAAAACAATTTCATTTACAGTAACATTGAGAAGAAATAAATACTCAAGAATGAATTTAATGAAAGAAGTATAAGACTTAAACACCGAAATCTACAAATATCATTGAAATAAATCAAGAAAAACCTAAAGAAATGGAAACACTCCATATTCATGGATTGGATAACTCAAAATGATAGCAATACTGAAGTTGACCTATAGATCCAAAGCGAAATCACAACTGCCGTTTTTTTTCTTTTGATCAGTATCTAACCAATTTGATCTAAAATTTGTATGAAAATGCAGGGAGACCAAAATAGCCAAACAATCTTGAAAAAGAAGAACAAAATTGGAGAAGTCATGTTTCCCAATTTCAGAGCATACTACAAATCTATAGGGCTATGACAGTGTGATAGTGGTGTGCTGCTGCTGCTGCTGCGTCGCTTCAGTCGCGTCCAACTCTGTGCGATTCCATAGACGGCAGCCCACCAGGCTCCACTCTCCCACCCCCCCCCGCCCCCCCCGCCCCGTNAAAACAATCTTGAAAAAGAAGAACAAAATTGGAGAAGTCATGTTTCCCAATTTCAGAGCATACTACAAATCTATAGGGCTATGACAGTGTGATAGTGGTGTGCTGCTGCTGCTGCTGCTGCTGCTAAGTCGCTTCAGTCGTGTCCAACTCTGTGTGATTCCATAGACGGCAGCCCACCAGGCTCCCCCCCGCCCCTACCCGGGATTCTCCAGGCAAGAACACTAGAGTGGGTTGCCATTTCCTTCTCCAGGACTCATCCTTTCTTTACTTACAGGACTGAATCTGAGCTTCCAAAGCAGTTCTAGATCTTTTAAGTCACCCTCAGGGTCTTCCCATTCTGCCTTCTCCATCTGATTGTTTGCAACTGAGGTCTCCACTGACAAATTAAACAGCGGGTGTGGATTTGGGAACCCTGTATTATGTACAACCAAAACTACTCTATAAATTCCTCTGCAAATTTCACTGTATCTTGTCTAGACTTTGCAGTGTTTTTTCACTTGGTGTTCAGCTAGGAAAACTAAAAGTTTCTTTTAGCAGAAACTAAAAGCCAGGGATTTTCTCTGTTCTGAAAGGGCTTTAATGTTAAGGAGCTTTGAGGATTTCTGGTTGGCCAGGAGAGTAGTAGAGTGGGTGAAGAAGAGACAGAAGCAGAGTAAAATGGAAGAAATTCTGGTGAAATTATGCCATTTACAAAATAAGCTCAAGACGCAGGAGTATAGCCCGGAAGTTTGAATCATTACATTTAGACTGAGACAAACTCCTGAGAGGTTAGAAACGGTTGTTAAGTGTCATCATGCTCCTCATGACCTGGGTCCCCATCCAAATGGCTGGGCCATGGCCATTGGAAAACCTGATGGATTTCCAGTTCCCATGGAACAGAAAGTTTGAAGACAAGATCTCTCCCAGAATCAAAGTCTCACAGACAAAATAGCAAGAGTGAGAAATTTTTCTTACAAGGTTTTGAAAACTTACATGAAGCATAGTTTACCCAAAGCATACTGGTCAAGAAGAAACAGTTGGGGTCCAGGACACACTATCCCCAGATATGGCACCTAGGTATGTTGAATATTATAAGGTGAAGGAGGTGGAGAAGGCAGCAGAAGCCTAAAGGTCACGCTGACCTGTCCCCCACTCTTCTTGGCAGGGAAGCCAAGAAAAATTCAACAAACAAGCCTTGCTAAACTTCCCCTCTTTACTACACTTATCTCATACTCTTTGAATCACATTTCTCAATGATTATCCACTGGTCATCGCACCTCACATAAAAATACTCATGTTTTAAACATTTCCTTGGGTCTTCATTTCTTTATGAAGGCTCCTGTGTCATGCAAAAACTTATACTAATATATTCATTTGGTTTTTTCCTGTTATTCTCTATTTGACAGTTTAACTTTCAGACTCAGCCAGGGACCCTAAGAGGGTTGAAAACTTTTCCTAACAAAACTTCCTGAGCTTCTTAGTCCTTGGGGCCAGTTTGAAGAACAGACTCTGAGTCTTTGTCCTGTTCTGTTTGAACTTTCATCTTAAAGATGCACAGTAAAAACATAGGAAGGGCATTCAGAAACAAATAGTAGTGTTTTTACTAATAAGGCAAATTTTCATCAAGGATAAAAGCTTTTCCAATCTGATCAGATAATCAAAGGATTCTTAAAATGGCTTTCATATTCTTGGGACACAAAGTAAACTCAACATTTGAGAGGCTCAAACAAGTGAAATAAAAAAGGAATCAGAGTCGGGCCAAATGCAGGACTTTTAAACTTAAGTGTTAATATCAAAGAGACCCCAGCAGGAGGCTGAGGGTGTCTGGGAAGCGCTGTTTTTGAATTGAGAGCCTTGAGTCCTAATGGTGAAGAGTTCTCAATTGGATTTCAGTGGGAGCACCAAAATTAATGAATGCTAACTCCAAAATACCAATCAACCTATTGGTAAGGCAAAACTGAGTTTATTGAGATGAGAGAAATACCTTTACAAAGTCTCAGCAGCATCTCAGAGGGTGAGAACCAAGTCAGGATATTTATGAAGATGTTGAAGTCTGATTTAAAATAGGTCTTTTGATGTGTGGTCTCACTGAGGTTTGGGTAAGTATCATGACATAATAGTTTAGCACTAGTGGATACAGCAAAGCAAGGGTTTTGAGGGGAGTGTTTCATAGTGTCTTGGAGAGTAAGCAATCAACTGATACTTTCCCAGGTGGCTCAATGGTAAAGAATCCACCTGCCAAAGCAGGAGCCACAAGAGCCACTTGTAAGATCTCTGGGTCAGGAAGATCCCCTGGAGGAGGAAATGGCAACCCACTCCAGTATTCTTGCCAGGATAATCCCAAGGACAGAGGGCTACAGTCCATGGGGTCACAAAGAGTGAGACACAACTGAATACACACACATTGAAATTTTGAGCAGTCTGATGTTCCTTTAAATGGGTTTTCATAAAGATACTGAAACAAACAATAAACTTATTTTCAAGTTGTATCTTCCTGGGCAAGAGCTTGAAATGGTAAAGTCACGTTGATGAAAACAGTGAGATAATGAAGACAGTGGGGTATCAACAGGTAACTGTGTGTGTGTGCATGGTAAGTCAATTCAGTCGTGTCCAACTCTTTGTGACCCTATGGATTATAGCCCACCAGGCTCCTCTATCCATGGGATTCTCCAGACAAAAATACTGGAATGAGTTGCCATGCCCTCCTCCAGAGGATTTTCCCCACCCAGGGATCGAACCGTGTCTCTTATTTCTCACGCACCGGCAGGCACTTTCTTTACCTCTAGCACCACCTGAGAAGCATTGTTGTTGTTCTTGTTCAGTTGCTGTCCCCTCTTTTTCTCCTGCCCTAATCTTTCCCAGCATCAGGATCTTTTCCAATGAGTCAGCTCTTTGAATCATGTGGCCAAAGTATTGGAGCTTCAGCTTCAGCATCAGTCCTTCCAATGAATATTCAGGACTGATTTCCTTTCAGATTGACTGGTTTGATCTCCTTGCAGTCCAAGGGACGCTCAAGAGTCTTCTCCAACACTGCAGTTTGAAAGCATCAATTCTTTGGTCCCTGGCTGCCAACTAAAGAATTTACCTGTTTAAATGTCCTGTTGAAAATTACAGAGGTGAACAGTAGAGGAAGTGAAAACACAATTTAACCCTATTGGGAGAAGAAAAAAGGGAAAAGAGGGTGGGGCTTTAAAGAACTAAACACTTTTACAAGAAAATCAGGGATAATTTTCAAATTTGATCACTTTAAAATGGTGTCAATGTATGACAAAACCAATATAGTAATGTAAAGTAAAATATAGTAAAAATAAAAAATAAAAAAAATAAAATAAAACAGAAGAGTTTAAAAAAATAAATAAGTAAAATGGTAGTATATTTGGCAGGAGAGACAGTACTCTTCATTATGAACATGTGTTGTTTTTTTTAAATAACTTTGTGAATGTATGTTACTCTAATAATTAAAAAATAATAATAAGTGTCAGTTGCTTGGTCATGTCTGACTCTTTACGACCCTATGGACCATAGCCTGCCAGGCTCCTATGTCCATGGGATTCTCTAGGCAAGAATACTAGAGTGAGTAGCCAATCCCTTCTCCAGGAGAGCTTCCTGACCTGGAGATGGAACCCAGGTCTGCTGCATTGCAGGCAGATTCTTTACTATCTGAGTCACCAGAGAAGCCCCAATAATAATAAAGGAAGGGCTAATCACTGCAGATGGTGATTGCAGCCATGAAATTAAAAGACACTTACTTCTTGGAAGGAAAGTTATGACCAAACTAGATAGAATATTAAAAAGCAGAGACATTACTTTGTCAAGAAAGGTCCATCTAGTCAAGGCTATGGTTTTTCCAGTAGTCATGTATGGATGTGAGAGTTGGACTATAAAGAAAGCTGAGTGCCAAA
Source organism: Neotragus moschatus (assembly GCA_006410615.1). NCBI lineage: Eukaryota > Metazoa > Chordata > Mammalia > Artiodactyla > Bovidae > Neotragus > Neotragus moschatus. The sequence continues at coordinate 824,875 of SJYA01001905.1, read as the reverse complement.
GAATTGATGCTTTTGGACTGTGGTGTTGGAGAAGACTCTTGAAAGTCCCTTGGACTGCAAGGAAATCCAACCAGTCCATCCTAAAGGAGATCAGTCCTAGGTGTTCATTGGAAGGTCTGATGTTGAAGCTGAAACTCCAATATTTTGGCTACCTGATGTGAAGAGTTGACTCATTGGAAAAGACGCTGATGCTGGGAAAGATTGAAGGTGGGAGGAGAAGGGGATGACAAAGGATGAGATGGTTGGATGGCATCACTGACTCGATGGACATGAGTTTGGGTAAAGTCTGGGAGTTGGTGATGGACAGGGAGGCCTGGCGTGCTGCAGTTCATGGAGTCGCAAAGAGTCAGACACAACTGAGCAACTGAACTGAACCAAATTAGCGACTGATTGTTCAGTAGAAAGACACTAGACAGTAAGGGCTTTGCTTAGACAAAGAGTCGTTGAATATCTTCTCCAAGTTTAGTGAGTTGGGGGAGGGTTAGGGAGAGCATGGGGAAAGGGAAGATGGGGAAGCAAAGTGAGGGCTTGAGCAGTTAGGCAGCAAAGAAATAGCACTAGAACAGTCTGAGGAGGGCACTCGGGGAAGGGGGTCTACTGGTGACAGACGCAGAGCTGGCTGGGGCCAGCTGAGAGTCCTCTTTTCTGCCCCCTGCACTCCCTCCCTCTTTGCTTCTCCGGTTCCTCTTTCACTGGCTGTAACATGGGCCTGAAATAGATTTTATTACAATTTTTGGTGTACTTATTGACTATAGTTTTATGTTTCCTGTTCATAATTGAAAAAGCAGATGAGTTAAATGTTTTCTGTTTCTCACACACAAAAAAATACTAAACTAAATTGAGTTGCTTTTTATTTCTCTGTGGTCTTCAGTTGACTTCCTTCTGTGGGTGAGTAGTCTTCAAAGATTTAACCCCCCATGCCCCAACCTACACTATTTCTTTTGGTAAATGTAATCTGCCTTCTCATATGCCATAATTTTATTGTTTCCCTGGTGCTTTGTGCTCTTTTATGACACTTCTCATTATTTTAACCAACTCTAAGTTTTATCTATGAGGTCATAAGTTGGTCACTTTGTAGCTTAGTATATAATATTCAAATTATTTCTAAACTCATTTTTCACCTTTACCTATATTTTTCCAGTAGAAAAGTGAAACAGGAGTTTCATTCCACTTAGTAAATCAAGATTAAATTTCAAGTTTTAGTTAAATAGTGAAAACAAACACCTAGATTATAATGTCAGCATATGAAAATACCAACTGGAAGTTTACACAGTTTGAGCAGAATTCTAGCAGAAAATTATTTATTAAAATAACCTTTATCTTTATCATATAAACTTAGCTCAAATATACAGTTAGAAATTATAAGAAAAGATTAAGTTACCTATATTCAGGTTGAAAACTTATAAGGAGTTAAAGGCTCCAGTGTAGGAGGCCTAGGGCAAGAAAAGTCAAGAATTGGCATCATGGCCATAGCATGGCAGGAATATTAGACTAGAATCAGAAGACATGCTCTGTGACCTTACTAGCTATCAAATTACTTAAACTCTCTAAGAATCTATTTATTTATCCATGAAATGGAGATAATAATAGCATCTATATCATAAAGCAATTGTGAGAACTAATTGAAATAATGAATATGAAATGCTTGACATAGTGCTTGGCACATAGTAAATATGTAATAAATATTAACTTGCATTTATATATTATATATTTATAATATTTATGACTTGTTATATGTAATATTTATACTATATATTATGACCTTTGAGCAACATAGGTTTGAACCATGTGGATCCACTTATACGTGGTTTTTCAATGATAAGTGCGACAGTTGTTGTTTAGTCACTAAGTCGTGTCTGACTGTTTTGTGAACCCATGGACTGTAGCCCACAAGGCTGCTCTGTCCATAGAATTTCCCAAGCAGTACTGGAGTGAGGTTGCCATCTCCTTCTCCAGGGTATCTTCCCAACCTGACCCAAGGATCGAACCTACATCTCCTACATTGGCAGGTGGATTATTTTCCACTGAGCCATCAGGGAAGCCCAAGTACAACAGTACTACATGCATGATACAAAGTTGGTTATATCTGTGGATGCAGAATCACACATGCACAAACCACATATTAAGCAGGCCAGCCATGTTGTTATACGTGCATTTTTGACTGCATGAAGGGTTGGTGCCCCTAACCCCTGTATTGTTCAGAGGTCAACTGATTATATACTATATTTAATATACTGTAATATTTTATTGAAATATTAAAATTGTTATATAAGGAGAATTATAATTTGCCATCAATGTTACTATGACTGCTGCTGCTGTAAATTCACCATTTCGCTTCAGGTAAATGATTTTACCTATTTGGGTGTCTGTTAGAATATATTAGTTCTCGCATCTCTGTTTTAATGTGACACTCTAACTCGGCTCTCTTTTGCTTAAGACTTACCGTGGACCACCCCAGTTAGGTAGTGATCTGTGTTCTGTCCACACAATAGCAGACAGCGAACATTCTTTTCTTTCTAAGGTTATTATATAAGCAAATTCAGTGATACTCAGGCCTTAAGCAACAGGAGAATTTATTGACAATGAACCTAAATTCTTTTCATGATCTATCATTATTTGCCTAAGCCCAGGGTTCTATCGGATGTCTTTTCCTTGTCAAGGCTGCTCAGCCTGTTTTCTTAGGGGTCCTCCCCTACAACTAGCTGCAGATCTAACTCACCCAGATTCTTTCTTCCCTATCCCAGAAAATAGTTTAAAAGAAAAAAGTTCCTTTTCTTTTTTGGTTTTTAGAGTTATTCCACTAATCTCTGGAGACTTCTGAGGTCGAGGTAGTTCCCAAGGTTCTAGAAATTGGATCCTGGTTTCTATGTAATCACCCTGGGCAATGAATTCCTGCCGCCCTTTCATTTCCTGGTAATTTCTCTCAATGCTCACAGTCCCCAGACTACCACTTCCATTTAAATTATAGAAAACTGAGGACAACTTGGGAATGTCCTGAGGTTGAAGTAGACCTTGTTCCTTACTCCCATGCTCAAAGGAGAGCATCTCTTTCTGGGCTTTTCTCTGGGTCTGAATCTTATCTACACATTGGGTCAATTGAGCAGGTCTGTGATGTCAGAATGGTTCCAAGTTCTTCAGGATGCACCAGGGCACCTATGACTTCCTGTTCAGATTCCTTCTAGGTCTGTCCAAGGAAAACTTCCACTTCTCTTTCTCTCTCTCATTTCTAACATTCTCTTTTTCAGTTTTTATTCTCTTTGCTTTTCTATTTTTGAGGATTCTATTGACATATCCTGTAGCTCAGAGATTCTTTCCTCGGCTGGGTCCAGTCGTATCAGCCAGCCCATCAGTGACATTCTTCATTTTTTGTTACATTGAGATATTCTCTAGCTCGGAGATTCTTTCCTCGGCTGAGTCCAGTCTAACAAGCCCATCAGTGGTATTCTTCATTTCTTGTTACAGTATTTTTGATCCTTATCATTTCTTTCTTGTTCTTTTTTAGGATTTCTTGGAAAATCTCTCTACTTACATTGCTGTCTGTTCTTACATGCTATCTTCTTTATCCATTAGAGCCCTCCTTACTTTATCCATTGATCACAGTTGTTTGAAATTCCTGGTCTAATAATTTCCAGCATCCCTGCCAGGTCTTATTCTGATGCTTACTCAGTCTCTTCACATTGTATTTTTTGCTTTTTGGTATGCCTTGTAATTTTTTACTGATAGCTGGACATGGTATACCAAGTGAAAGGAACTGCTATATATAGGCCTTTAGCAATGTGGTGGGAGATGTCAGGGAGGGGAAATGTTCTATAGTCTCATGATTAGGCCTCACCATTCACTGAGTATGTGTTTCTGGACTGCAAACTTCAAGGTGTTTCTCAATTTTTTTTCCCACCCCTTAGGTGGTACAGGATGTCCAGAATGTTTTGAGGTTGGGTATTTTCCTTCCCAACCTAAATGAGGTCATTTAGGCTCTGATAATATCTCAGTAGATAAGGCTCCAGTTAACTAGTTTCCCCTGAGAGTAGACCTTGTTAAGAATAAGAGTATTTTGCTGTATTTCCATATGCTTCCTTTTCTCCACTTCCAGCTAAAAACCTGAGGGACTTTTCTCTAGCATTTACTGTGGGAACCTGGTTGAGATCCTGGTGGTATATCTCAGTATTGGAGCCGGTGGGCATGACTGGGTCCCTCTGGAGTTTTTAACTCAGTCAATCACAGTTCTGGTTTCCCTGCCTGGCCTCTGGTTCGCAAGATGGTTTCCACTCCCAGGTCTCCTCTCTGGTTAATGGTAATGACATGTATTTGCCATCTGACTCTCTAGTCTTGGAAGCAGCAGTGTGCCCTGTGTCCTTCGCTCACTTATGGACCCAAGAAGAGTTGTTGATTTCTCGGCCTGCTCAGCTTTTTACTTATTGTTAGGATGGGATGACAACTTCCCAGCTCATTACATGTAGAATCAGAAACTAGAAATCTAATGTTCTCTTTTTTAATTAACTCTTAATTATGAAAGTTATGCATGAATAAGCTATTCTTGAAACAAATATATTCCAGATAAGAGGAGCTTTCTTTTTATCCCATCCCCAGTCTTATTCCCATCTCTTTCTCCTTAGAGGTTTCCACTTTTACCATTTTGTTGTGTATTTTTACAAATTTCATATGTATGTTCATATGTGGAGACCTTTATAATATAATAGGGGGCTTCCTCAATGGTGCAGATGGTAAAGAATCCACCTGCAGTGCAAGAGACAGGAGACACAGGTTTGATCCCTGGGTCAGGAAGACTCCCTCGAAAAGGAAATGGCAACCCATTCCACTTTTCTTGTCTGAAAAGTTCCATGGACAGAAGAACCTGATGAGCTACAATCTGTGGGGACCATGGGGTCACAAAGAGCCAGACACAACTGAGCATACAAGCACAAAACTTTAATATGATAGACCTATCTAATGTTTTAAAGTGCTGCAGTAATCTACAGTATGGCTGCACTCTGCTTTATTTAGCAATTTCCCTTTTGACAAACTTTGACAGTATCTCTGACTTCAAGAAATAAAGTAGTGCTCAATGAAAGAAGCCAATCACAAAGGACCATATATTGTACAACTCTGCTTATATGAAATATCCAGAATAGGCAAATCTATAGAGTCAGAAAGTAGATTAGTGATTTCCTGGGCTGGGGTGAGAGGGAGAGCAATGTTGGGAGTGAGGAGTACAAGATTTCTTTTTAGGGTAGTGAAAATATTCTAAAATTGATGGTGTTGATGGACATATGACTCTGTGAAGATCCTAAAAGCTATTGAACTGTACACATTATCAATGACTTGTATGGTATGTGCATTATATCTCCATCAGTTCAGTTCAGTTCAGTTGCTCAGTTGTGTCCGACTCTTTGTGACCCCATGAAACGCAGCACACCAGGCCTCCCTGTCCATCACCAACTCCCGGAGTTCATTCAGACTCACATCCATCGAGTCAGTGATGCCATCCAGCCATCTCATCCTCTGTCGTCCCCTTCTCCTCCTGCCCCCAATCCCTCCCAGCATCAGAGTCTTTTCCAATGAGTCAACTCTTCGCATGAGGTGGCCAAAGTACTAGAGTTTCAGCTTCAGCATCATTCCTTCCAAAGAAATCCCAGGGCTGATCTCCTTCAGAATGGACTGGTTGGATCTCCTTGCAGTCCAAGGGACTCTCAAGAGTCTTCTCCAACACCACAGTTCAAAAGCATCAGCTCTTCGGTCCTCAGCCTTCTTCACAGTCCAACTCTCACATACATACATGACCACAGGAAAAACCATAGCCTTGACTAGACAGACCTTAGTCAGCAAAGTAATGTCTCTGCTTTTGAATATGCTATCTAGGTTGATCATAACTTTTCTTCCATGCTGTATTAAAAAAAAGAAATATATTAATAATCTCATTGGATATGCTTCTTCAGGGATGATTAAATCAGAGACCATCTCCAAGGTCTGTCTACTGGTGCTGGTGGTTTTTACCCTCAGCTCCTCATCTATTCAGGCAGCATGTTCAGTGATAAGCCTAGTCTCTTTAGCAGTTAAGGTGTTTTTGGTTTAGGCCATGACCTATGTGACTGTAAACTTTGTAAAGAAATGAGGAAAGGGGTAAACAGAGGTTGAGAGGTGAAGACCCCTTGTGGTTTCCATCATCTATCCTAAGAGCGGGAGTCAAGCGGGAAACTTGCTCTCACCCCATTTCACTTGTGACTCTAGAATGGAGGGTAGCAAACTCAATGTCCCGGCCTGAGCAACAGACAACACTTCCCAGAGTGAACACTCAAAAGAGTTCTTCATCACCTCCTGGTAAAAGTGGGCCCTTTCCTTAGGAGTACAAAAATGTTCTATATGCCTGGCCCAGAAGTCAGGCTTACCAAAGAGGCCGGAGCAGTTTGTCTCCTTTGAACTAGAGGCCTCTACTGTGAAGGCTTTTCTACAACAGAAGTGGTTTCAGATTTTGTATTGCTGACTCTGAGGCCCTAATAGTAAACACTGCTATTATATTAGGAAACAATAAATAATAAATCACCATATGTTGAATGCCTAGTATATACCACTCATACTAGTAAATTCTCATAAGAACCCCTATGACAAAAGTATCATCTCCTTTCACAACTGGGAAAAACATGAGGTTAAATAGCTGATCTGAAGTCTTATATATCTAGTTTCCCAAAGCCTACACCCCTTTGGATACATTATGCTGTCTTCCATGTATTTCAGCCTTGAAAATCATGCTAAGGACTTGAGGACTTGAGGTCAACTAATCCTTGTCTCATTCACCACCTCTTGCAAGCTGCTCGGCACACAGTTGTTCCTGGTACATGTCAGTGGAAATGTACTCTTAGAACCTTCTGCCTTACTTCATCTGTGCAGGCCACGTCTGAGCATGGCCGTGTACTACTTGATGCACAAGTTCCCTATTGGGCTCACACAGGAGGCCAGGTGGAGCCTTTGACTAACTCCGAGAAAGGGATTTTCTTTTCAAAAAGAGTATGTTAAGAAGAGTCTAAAGGGAAATGTTAGAATATTAAAATCTGTGGAATCAGCATGAAGGCTGCTTATGGATTGCATTAGTCATGGAAGGTAAATTCACTCTGAAGAAAGCAGAAAAACGGAGAGATGGGGAGGATTCAATTCAGTTCAGTCAGTTCAGTCACTCAGTCATGTCCGACTCTTTGAGACCCCATGGACTGCAGCACGCCAGTCCTCCTTGTCCATCACCAACAACTGGAGTTTACCCAAATTCATGTCCATTGAGTCGGTCATGCCATCCAACCATCTCATCCCCTGTCATCCCCTTCTCCTCCCACCTTCAATCTTTCCCAGCATCAGGGCCTTTTCCAATGAGTCAGTTCTTCACATCAGGTGGCCAAATGACTGGAGTGTCAGCTTCAGCATCAGTCCTTCCAATAAATATTCAGAGCTGATCTCCTTCAGAATGGACTGGTTGGATCTCCTTGTAGTCCCAGGGACTCTCAAGAGTCTTCTCCAACAGCACAGTTCAAGAACATCAATTCTTCGGCGCTCAGCTTTCTTTATGGTCCAAGTCTCACATCCATACATGACTACTGGAAAAACCATAGCCTTGACTAGATGGACCTTTGTTGGCAAAGTAATGTCTCTGCTTTTGAATATGCCATTTGCTAGGATGCAAATGACAGGTATAGGAGTTAACAAAGAATCTTCAGAAGGAAGAAGCCCAACCACAGTCATCCCTAGTGCACATGAGCATGTGTGTATCAGATTAGGAAGGAGAGAAAATTAGAGGATGGCCAAAGCAGAATGATGCACATTGAAAAATGGTTACATATTCATAGAAACAAATAAAACTGACCTCTGAAACACAGATTCTCTCTCCAGAATCATCAACTATAGCATCTTGCCTTGATGGAAGGTAGAGACTACTCTATTTGGAAAGTAGTTTTGTTCTGAAATTAGAAGTAAGGCCAGATAAGAATAGAAAAGGATTAAAGGAATCCTCTTCCTCTGGATTAGAACTTCAGGACTTGGAGCCCAGAATAGATAAAAGTCTTCCTGTGAGAGACAGCTTTGAATATGAGCCTGGCCTAACTGTCAGTGCCAGAAATGAATAGGGCTAGACTTGAGGACCCTTCCTTGCCTACCAATTATTTTGTGTGAGATTTTTTTTTTAATGTGACTTTTTTTTTAAGGGATTTTTGGATGTCCTCTATTCTGCTTGTAATTTCTTCATCTCATGAAATAAGGCAGTGGTCCATGAACATTGTGACTTCAAAACTGGAGTCTGATCTTTGGAGTAAGTAAATCTTGAATTCAGTCCTAGATCTGCTATGGACACATTATGAGACACTAGTCAGTTCCTCAATTTTTTTCTCCATGTCTCCTTTTGTAACAGAGATAATGTAGTTTTATTGGTCAGTGACCTCAGGATAAATGCTTTTAAAAATATAAAATTATTTTACTCCTTTGAAACCCATTCAACAATGATTCATTAAATGTGAGTCTCCTTTGTGCGAGGTATAGGGCTAGAGTCTCTGCAACCTGATCCCATGCTTAATCCACAGGATTATTGTACCAGGCAGCCAGTGGGCCAAGCACTGACATGCATTAGGTCTCTTCTACTTTCTGTTCTAGAAATATCTCTCCTGGAATCCGTCTCTGGTATTTCCTGAGTTTTCCAAGTTTAGATAATAAATCTTCCATTGCACTAGGATAACTTAATACCTTTATTTGCCTGAATTATATTCTAAAAAGAGTTATATAGTCCTGCTGCCCTCAATGAGGCCACAGTAAGCATATTTCATTAGATTTATACACTTAGATTTTACACTGTACAGTACCAAGAACTTTAAACATTCAGTAATTAACACTATACAATTGGAAACAGAATCTGGGAAGGAATAGTATTTTAAAAATTGTGCAGGATGGATTATTTTGAGCCTCAAACTTTGAGTCAGAAAATCCAAGGTACAGCTTGGTCACGATCCAATTGACTTATACTTGTTAGTTGTCTACCCCTGAACCCCTTGTCTCTGGCCACAGGGTCACATTATACAAAGGGCCGCTTCTGTGGTGACCATCAAAAGGCTCTGTTTAATGAAAAAAATTAAGGGAATGGGTAGATTGGAGCTGAGCAGACAAAACAGTGAATTTAACTATGAGGCTACCACTGACTGCTGGTTTGCAGTTCTTAGCACATGGACAGTTAATTAACAGCTTATTTTAAAAAGCAAAACAAGCTTTCTCATAGTTCAGCGGGAGAGCTCTGAAGTAACCAGGGCATATTTCTTCAAGAAGAAAAGTCAAGTCGGCAAACATTCATTTGAACACTTACTGGGTACAGCATATCATACTATGTGGTAAGGGCACAAAAGCAAAAGAGGCCGTGCCACATAGATATTACCAGTGAGGGCAAAATAAAGGACCATGACGAATGAAGACAGATCAGATAAGTGTGGAATAAGGCTCCTTAGGGGAAGACTTCCTTCAAGGAGAAAGAACTTTCAGACCTGACTTTGGAGAGAAGTGAGGGTCAAGAAAAGGGCAGCTTGGAGAGAGGATTCCAGCTGCCAGGAAAAACCCTTTGAGACAACAAGTGGGTATATTGGGAAGTGGCCAGAGATGCCAGTGAGATATAAAACAGCTGGTCCAGAGAAGTTCTCTTAGATGGACTCAGTTAGCAAGTGGGACTATGTTGGATTCTCAATTCCAAGAGGAACGTCAATGGAAGTGGTGTTTGACAAAGCTTCTTTTGCACATTGAGAAATGGTTACAGGGACTCTCAAGGGGTAGGAGAGTCCAGGAGGCAGGAAAGTCTTTTGGGCATCAGCCCTGGTCTAATTCTGAGATTGGAGCTTTCCTGGGAGAGGTGAGTGGGAGAGACTTCTGGGTGGAGGAGTCCCCAGTAGTGGTCCTGTTAATATCCTCCTTCACCTCCTCATCTCTACACCCTGAAGCCTGGTCCCATGCAGAAGAGACAGAAGTAACTAAGCGCTGGTTTTACACATGATTAGAGAGAGGAGATTTGCTGGTGGAGACCAGGAAAGGCTTTGTGAGATAAATCTGGAAAGATGAATTGAATTTTGACAGGTACAATGATACTTGAGGAGGAGAAGAGAGTGAGAAGGGATATAGATTAGCAAGATAGAGATGATATTTAATCTTGGTTCAAAGTGCTATATGGTATGTTATGGCCCTTTATAATTTAATTAAATTTATATCTTATCATTTAAGTTTTTAATTTAATTTTATAATTAGATTATAATTTATATTTCAATTAAAATTAGAGAAAGAAGAATGAAAAGCTAACTTGATAATCTCACCTATTTTATAACAGCTTTATTGAGATATAACTCATATAACACAAAATTCACTTTAAAGTGTACAGTTCAGTGCTTTTTAGTATATCCACAGAGTTGTGCAACCATGCAACTCTCTAATTATAGGACATTTCATTACCCTAAAAAGAAACCCCACACCTATGAGCAGTAAACTGAACTATTTTATTTTAACTCACAAACAATGAGTAGAGGCTTCAATTGCCAGGAATTCTCTGTCTTCCTTTATCATTGTTGTTCAATCACTAAGTTGAGTCCAACTCTGCCTCCCCATTGACTGGAGCACACCAGGCTTCCCTGTCAATCACCAACCCCCAGAGCTTGCTCAAACTCATGTCCTTTGAGTCAGTGATGCCAACCAATCATCTCACCCTCTGTCATCCCCTTCTCCTCCTGCCTTCAGTCTTTCCCAACATCAGGGTCTTTTCATTTTTTTTTTAATTTATTTAATTTATTTATTTATTTTTTCATCTCAGGTGTACATGAGTTCCACTGAAACATGTGTGCTGTCGTGTGGGAAACGAATCGTTGGCCTATATTCGGTTCAGGATACAGGATGCTTGGGACTGGTGCACAGGGATGATCCAGAGAGTTGAGGTGGGGTTCAAGACAGGGTCTTTTCAAATGAGTCAGTTCTTCGAATCAGGTGGCCAAAGGACTGGAGTTTCAGCTTTAGCATCAGTCCTTCCAATGAACACTCAGAACTGATCTCCTTTAGGATGGACTGGTTGGATCTCCTTGCAGTCCAAGGGACTCTCAAGAGTCTTCCCCAACACCATAGTCCGAAAGCATCGATTCTTTGGTGCTCAGCTTTCTTTATGGTCCAAGTCTCACATCCATACATGACTACTGGAAAAACTATAGACTTGACTACATGGACCTTTGTTGGCAAAGTAGTGTCTCTGCTTTTGAATATGTTATCTAGGTTGGTCATAACTTTTCTTCCAAGGAGCAAGTGTCTTTTCATTTCATGGCTGCAGTCACCATCTGCAGTGATTTTGGAGCCTCCCAAAATAAAGTCTCTCACTGTTTCCCCATCTGTTTGATATGAAGTAATGGGACTGAATGCCATGATCTTCGTTTTTTGAATGTTGAGTTTTAAGCCAGCTTTTTCACTCTCCTCTTTCACTTTCATCAAGAGACTCTTAAGTTCCTCTTTGCTTTCTGCCATAAGGGTGATGTCATATGCATATCTGAGATTATTAATATCTCTCCCTGCAGTCTTGATTCCAGTTTGTGCTTCATCCAGCCTAGCATTTCGCATGATATACTCTGCATAGATGTTAAATAAACAAGGTGACAATATACAGGTTTGACATATTCCTTTCCCAATTTGCAACTAGTCTGTTGTTCCATGTCCAGCTCTAACTGTTGCTTCTTGACCTGCAAACAGATTTCTCAGGAGGCAGGTCAGGTGGTCTGGTATTCCCATCTCCTTAAGAATTTTCCACAGTTTGTTGTGATCCACACAGTCAAAGGCTTTAGCATAGTCAATGAAGCAGAAGTAGATGCTTTTCTGAAATTCTCTTGCTTTTTCTATGATCCAGCAGATGTTGGCAATTTGATCTCTGGTTCCTCTGCCTTTTCTAAATCGAGCTTGAACATCTGGAAGTTCACTGTTCACGTACTGCTGAAGCCTCGCTTGTAGAATTTTGAGCATTACTTTGCTAGCATATAAGATGAGTACAATTGTGTGGTAGTTTGAACATTCTATTGGCATTGCCTTTCTTTGGGATTGGAATGAAAACTGACCTTTTCCAGTCCTGTGGCCATTGCCTAGTTTACCAAATTTGCTGGCATATTGAGCCCAGCACTTTCACAGCATCATCTTTTAGGATTTGAAGTAGCTTATCTGGAATTCCATCACCTCCACTAGCTTTGTTTGTTATGATGCTTCCTATGGCCCACTTGACTTCACACTCCAGGAGCTCTGGCTCTAGGTTAGTGATCACACCATCATGGTTATGTGGGTCATTAAGATTTTTTGTATAGTTCTGTATATTCTTGCCACTTTTTGGAGCTTCAGCTTCAGTATCTGTCTTTCTTAGACGGATAGAAACTTTGAATGACTCTCCTTAATCTTTGAGTCCCATGTCACTGCTTCTCTAGGGAGAAACATTCTGATGTGAGCAGATTTCAAGCAGGGAGAGGAAAGGGCCTGGAACACTGGAGCCTGGAAAGGAGGGACAGGTGAGAAAACTTCGTGGGCCCTGGGATAAGGAGAAGGAGAAGCCAACTGTGGTTAAAGTTGTGGAGCAGAGAGCAAGGCAGCACGTCGTCCACAGCAGCCCCGGTAATGCAGGGATCTCACAGGACAATCGCACAACTGCTCTTGCCCCACAGACCTTCCGGGGCTCTCCTGAACAGGAAGTCATTTCCCTATTTCTGTACCTCCATCCTGGAGCAGTTGGGCATGCTCATCTCCTCCTTTCTGCCTTGGTGCCAGGCCTGAGCCAGGAACTGTCTCTGAGTTATCTCCCAGAGGCAATTAATCCCCACAACAGCCTTATGAAGCTGAGATGACTATCCCATCTATCCCATTTTGAGATAGATGGCTATCTCAAAAAAAAATCTTTTTGAGAGATTAAAAAACTAAAGCTCATAAAGAAATTTGCTCAGAATCATACACTAGATAAGTGCCAGTGTGTATTTCAAACCCAGGACTCCAACTAGGACTCATTTAGCTTCTGGGTATTTACTGTCACTACTTCCGTGGGGGTCAACGTCCTTATGCAACCCTCTTGACTCTCAGGACAGAGAACCAAGGCAAAAGAAAAAGTCTACTACCCAAGCCTTTTAAAAGCACTGTGGTGACTAAGGTTAGAAAAATCTCTGAACCCCTCACTAATGCTTTTGAGAGTGATGTGATCTTCCCAGCAGTGTCTTTTCTGTTAGCCCTTTGCACATCTGGCATGGTAGATCCCAGATGTGTGATTTTCATCCCATGTGGCGGGGCCACAGCACTGGGGATCCTGCCGGTTCAGCTGTGCTCAAGAAGGCCTGTTTCTTTGACAGGGCCTGCAGGAGGTGGCTAGTGGTGGTTTTGTAGCCCCTGATTTATTACTGTCTCCAACCAGAGACAAGTGCTACATGATTTTGTACACACACACATGTGTGTGCATGCGCATACACCAACCCACACACACTCACACACACACACACACACACACACACACACACACACACACCACTCCATCCATTTGGAGAGGAACATGGAGAAGAAAACATTCACAAGGCATCACCATTGATTTCTCTTTTCTCCCAGATCAACTGGTCTGACTTCTCCCTGTTGCCTCCTTTGCCTGTGGTCTGTCAGCTGGAGGTGATGACAAGGAATATTTCAGACTCTTTCCCCATCTGCTCCAAACACCAGGAAGCTGCAGGCCTGCTTCCCTCCAGGCCAGCTTAGAAATCCTGGTGTCAGGATAGAGCAGCCTTCCAAAAGCCAACCACAGAACATTTAATACCTGTGCAAACCCCACATAGAATTCATATGCCATAGGGTCATGGCTTTATGAGTGTTTCCATGACATGGTATTATTACACCCCAGATCTCTCACCTCATATGTCACTCAAGCATTCTCTGTCAGGAAACCAAGGAATAAACATCCAAAAAGAAGATTAATATTAGAGAGACTAAAAGAGTAAAGTTCACCCAAACCATATGGTACAGCTCAGAAGGGATGTGTGTCAGCCCTACTCTCTCCCCTCACCCCTGCCTTCCACCTCATCTCCTCTCACACTCCAAACAGGAATCCCTTTATAGCAATGTTGTTTGGTTACTTGTGTCAGAATCAGCGAGGAAACTTGTTAAAAATGCAGATTCCTGGGAATCAGCATTCTGGGGGCATGGCCTAGGAAGCTGTATTTCCCAAGCTTTTTTCCTTTGTGACTCCACAAACATCTACCCCTGTTTCAGTGCACGTTATCATAGCAGTCACTACTTCCTTGGGCAGCTGTCTAGTCTAAGACACTTGAAATGAGGGGAAAGACCTCTCTCATTGGGCTTTTATTCCTATGTTTCCTCTTCCCTCTGGAGCCAGAGGGACTGTCACCTCACTTCCATTGGAGAGCCTCTAGCTTAGACCCTTCTGAGTCCCAGCTCAAGAAAGAGAGAACTGAATTCACTCACAGGACTGTTATAGCCAGGCAGGGCACAGCACTGAAGCAAAAAGCTTTGATCATCTGGGGTCTTGCAGAGGCCTGGAGCTGAGTGTCTTTGTTTAATGCCCACCCTCTGGACTTCTGTTACTGGCAGATCCTGTATGCATACCCTTAGGTAAAATGTTCCCACTCTCTGTGACCCATTTCTCCACCTGCAAAAACAGGATGATGATGATAATGATATTATAAATTTTATGAAGACTAAATAAAATAATACTTGTAAAGCTCTCACCAGAATGTGTGGTATATATCAAGTGCTCTATAAGTATCATCATTGTCGTCATCATTGAGTGTGAAGACAACAGGAAAAAAATTCTTCAAGCTTTGCCTGCTTAGGTTTTCTGCTTGCTATTTTCCGATTCCACAAATTGACAAAAAAGGAAAAGCTTAAGAATAAAAGATTGTTACATGGACCATGAGAACCAGTTGTTCTTTTCCAGTAAAATGACTTAGGCAGCATTCATCACGGGAGGGACTGCCATTAGTGCGGTGACTGGATGTCCCAGCAGTTTGCCCAGAATTGCCTCACTTTGTTCCTGTTGTAACTATTAATACCTTTAAAATGTCCCAGTTTGGATGATAATTGTCAAGTCACCCCAGACATTAGATTTTCAAAAGACATTCCGTGCAGATTGGAAGCATTAAGACAGGTTACTAAGAAAGCTTGTGGAATCTCTTCCTTGGAAATATTTAAAACATGACCATCTGGCTGAGATGATTTAGAATAACTGCAAATAAGTACTCATTTATAAACCCCTAAAATGCTTTGTTTGGTTTGGTTTAACTAAACTGCCTTGCCCTGCCTCCAGGAGGTATGTAGGTAGTAAAATTAATGGAAACAACATTCTTAACTACTCAATTTGCCAAACAAAAATTGCTTTGTGCTGTGGGCTAGTGGATGTGAAGGAGCAACCATTTTGAGTTTAGAGCCAATGACACTCTGCCCCAGATTGTGGAAAAGAAATGCTGTAGATTTTAACAAATTCTTAGACAACTAAACATTTGAAATAAGAAGGCAGACAACTACTTGGGTAAGAATATTGTAAGGATAATTAACAATGGGCCAGGTACTGTATAGATATTAATACATTTCATGCTCAAACTGCTGCTGCTGCTAAGTCGCTTCAGCCATGTCCGAATCTGTGTGACCCCATAGATGGCAGCCCACCAGGCTCCCCCATCCCTGGGATTCTCCAGGCAAGAACACTGGAGTGGTGTGCTATTGCCTTCTCCTTCATGCTCAAAAAACCCATAAATTTAGTCCTACTATTATGCATAGTTGTAGATAAGAAAATTGAGTCACAGAGAGATAAGTAACTTGCTCAAGTTAACAACAGAGGCACAATTTGTCCCAGGAGGTTTGGATCTAGAGCTTGTGCTCTTCACCACTGTACTTACTGCAAGTTTCCCAGAGACAGAACTGTTCTGTTTAAATGAAGTAGGGACAACAGTACCAATTAACTTCTAGTGTATCTGAACTGGTTACTGGTGACAGCAGACTGCTTTGCAACTGAGGGAAACAAATTGGTCTTCACTGAGGTATGATTGAAGAAAAATTCTATTTAATCCTCATGGTATTTAATTCTCATGACATCCATGGAAAGTAGGTGTCAGCATTTACATGTCACAGTTAAGGAAAGTGAGGGCTTGAAGAGGTTAAGGAGTTTGCTCAGGCCCCTTAGCAAGTTAGAGGCAGAAGCAAGATTCTTGACTCAGGAAGCCTACCAGAAGCCTACCAGAAGCCCTGCTCTTAGTATCTTAGCATCTATAGAAAGTGCCTTTGATCACTATCACTCCAAACACACAGCCTGCAAACTTGAACTTAGAAAATTACCCTAACCATATGTGTGTGTGTTTGGGGGTGTGTATGTGTACATGCATAAAAGAGGTAAGAAGGAAGAACAGCAATAATGTCCATGGTAGTTTATCTGTGGATAGTAGAATGATGGGTGATTTGTTTCTTCTGTATATTTTCTACATTTTGCTTAATGAACATGTATTTTACATAATAGCTTGACAATTTACATGCCATATGCTTCACTCATTTAAAATGTACAATTCAGTGATTTTAGTATTATCATAGGATTGCACAACTATCACCAAAACCACTTTTAGAACATTTTTGTCACCCCAGTTCAGTTCAGTTCTCAGTTGTATCCAACTCTTTGTGACCCCATGAACCACAGCACGCCAGGCCTCCCTGTCCATCACCAACTCCAGGAGTCCACCAAAACCCATGTCCATTGAGTCAATGATGCCATCAAACCCATCTCATCCTCTGTCGTCCCCTTCTCCTCCTGCCCCCAGGCACTCCCAGCATCAGGGTCTTTTCAAATGAGTCAGCTCTTCGCATCAGGTGGCCTAAGTATTGGAGTTTCAGCTTCAACATCAGTCCTTCCAATGAACACCCAGGACTGATTTCCTTTAGGATGGACTGGCTGGATCTCCTTGCAGTCCAAGGGACTCTCAAGAGTCTTCTCCAATACTACAGTTCAAAAGCATCAATTCTTCGGCGCTTAGCTTTCTTTATAGTCCAACTCTCACATCCATACATGACTACTGGACAAACCATAGCCTTGACTAGATGGACCTTTGTTGGCAAAGTAATATCTCTGCTTTTTAATATGCTATCTAGGTTGGTCATAACTTTCCTTCCAAGGAGTAAGCGTCTTTTAATTTCATTGCTGCAATCACCATCTGCAGTGACTGTGGAGCCCAGAAAAATAAAGTCATCCACTGTTGCCACTGTTTCCCCATATACCTGCCATGAAGTGATAGGACTGGATGCCATGACCTTAGTTTTCATAATGTTGAGCTTTAAGCCAACTTTTTCACTTCAGTAGGAAACCTCATAGTCATTAGCAGGCACTCCGTATTTGTCTCCCACCCTTCCAGCCCCAAATAACCACTAATCTGTTTTCTATCTCTATTGAAGTGCCTAATATGGACATTTCATATAGATTTAATCATTTAATACATGGCCTTTGATTAATTGCTTCATTCACTTAGCATGATATTTTCAAGGTTCATCAATTTGTAACATATAGTTGTACTTTATTTCTTTTTATTGCTGAATAATCATGCATTAAGTGGAGATATCACATTTTACTCATCTGCTCATCAGTTGATGAATGTTTATGTCCAATTTTTGCCTGTTATGAACGTTTATGTACAAGTTTTTGTGTGCACCTATGTTTTTATGTTTCTCTTAGACATATAGGTAGGAATTGGAATCATTGGGCCATATGGCAATTCTCTGTGTAAATTTTTGAGGAACACATGTATCCTTTTGAAAGCAATTAAAAAAAAAAAAAAAAAAAAAGCCAGGACCCTCTGAACTACTTATATGATAAAGCACAGAAGATCATCTTAAAATCAGATGTTTCATGTCAAGCCTCTTATAAAATCAAATAACAAAGAGAAAAATGAATAAAAAATAAGAAACTCATCCTCAACAGAGATTGAAATGNAAAAAAAAAAAAAAAAAAAAGGCCAGGACCCTCTGAACTACTTATATGATAAAGCACAGAAGATCATCTTAAAATCAGATGTTTCATGTCAAGCCTCTTATAAAATCAAATAACAAAGAGAAAAATGAATAAAAAATAAGAAACTCATCCTCAACAGAGATTGAAATGTACATCAAATCATTTGTCTGTTCATGTTACAAATATTTTTGGTATCTATTATATACCAGAAACAACCAATCGATTTAAAGTCAAAAGATCTAATCATTGCCTTTCTGGGGCCTCTTGAAAGGTGTCTGTGAGGCTCCGTTAAGACTGAGTGCTTAGTATTCTGTAAATGGCTGTTCATCTGTGAAGGGGTTATAGTAGGAGTGTTCTCAGGAAGGTGAAGTTTTCCTGAGGTAGAACAAGAAAATACACTCAGAGAAGAAAAGTCTTGAGAGGCAAAGAGAAGATGGGCCCTACATGGGAACAGGACTAGGCTTTGGCCTCAGGCTGCTCAGGGATTATCAGGAGGCCTCAAAGAAAGGATCCAGGCCCAGGACCACCCATGAAGTGCATCTCAGGGCAGAGACAGGCCTGTGTGGCTGCATCCCTTCCCCTGCCTGCTCTTTATCCCACTAAAAACTGGTTGGAAGAAGAAGGCACACATCGCCTCATAACTTCAGGAGATTGCAATCTTATTAACAAAGGACTAGGGAGAAAGAAGCAAGTTGTGACCATCATTCCCAGTTCCTAGGACTGCTGTCTGTCTGGGGGAGAAGATTTTCAAGGAGATTTAGGGATGCAATCAGTAGTAGTGATAGGTAGAGCTTCTGAGGTGACCTAGGGATTTAGAGAGTGAGAAAAGAGATCATGGATGAAACAGAATCTTTATAGCCCCAGCTCTGCACTCTTTCAAAACCTCCCATTAGTCTGTACTACCTATAAAACAAAATACGTCCTTAGTGGCACCATGACCCTTCAAGATCTGACCCCAGCTTTATTTTCCAGCCTTACTTCCCCTTGCTCGCCTTTAGTACCTCCAGCCACACTGAAGTATTTACTCTCTCCCAAGTAAGGACAGAATCTAGGCTTTGTCTCAAATTATTCTGAAACTTTCCAGGACACATATAATGCTTTCTCTGAATAGTGATACTCACAGGTTCTTTATTTCTTATCAGAGTGTAGGTCTCTCAGGGGCAAAGACTGTCCCTTAATTCACCTGTCCCTGATAAGAGTCTGGCATGTAATAGCTATTCAGTAAATGTTTGTTGAATCAGTGGATGGATGACAGTGAAATAGAGATATGGATAAAGGGAGTGAGAAGGGGGTTGGGGAGTGGGAGGTTGAACATAAGCAGATAAATCCCAGTGCAGGCCATGAGAGGAGGCTTCAAGGTGTGAGACATGGAGGTATGCTGAATGTTAGTCACCTGGGAGTGGAGACTGGTGGTGGGGTGCACAATTGGACAAAGGAGAAAGGAGTATTCAAGGCAAGAGGGGGATCTATCCTAGGACTCAGACTTGAACTAAAGAACCAATTGACAGAATGGCTTTCATCTCAGGGATGAACTCAGATGCCTACAGAGACTGAACAGGGAACATGGATGAGTAAGGTGAGCCTTCTCTGATGGGCACAGCTTCTGCACAGCCACAGAGGGTTCCCCAGGTGAGCCATCATGGATAGATCTTAAAATGCTTTCAAGAGAAATTAGAAATATATACTTTAGTGAAATCTCCCATTTGTGAAATATTAGAAACTGAGTAGGATTCTTTAAAAACTTTTTATTGAAACATATATACAAAAATGTACACATATCTAAGCAAATTTTCAATTAATTTTCACAAACCAAACACATACATGTAACTAATAGTACTCTGATCAAGTATCAGAATATTATCAGCAATTCAGGAGCATTACTCATATGCTCCCTTCCAGTCCTTACTGTCTCAGTAGTAACTACTATCTTGACTTCTAATATCACAGAATAATTTTGCCACTTCTATACATTATATAAATGGAATCATGTAGTATTTTATTTTGTGTGTGTCTAGGTTCTTTCATTCAATTATGTTTGAGGATGTAGTTGTGGATTGCTCCTTCTCAACTGTATAATATCCCACCATGTGGATGTAGCACAATTTATGTCTATTCTACTGCTTTCAGACATTTAGTTTCAGTTTTTTAACTGTTACACATATAGTACTACTAGGAACATCTAGTAGATGTCTTTTGGTGAACATATGTGCATACTTTCTACTGAGTATATATCTAGGAATGAAGTAGCAGTCATAAAATAGGTATATGCTCAGCTTTAATAGAAACTTCTAGAGTGTACAGATTTACATTCCCACCAGCAATGTATGACTATTCCAGTTTCTCCAGAACCTTGTCAACCATGATTTTTATTTTTCATTTTAGCCATTCTCATGGATGTGTGGTGGTATTAACATTATGGTTTTGATGTATATCACCCTGATAAAAATTGAAGTTGAAAACCTTTTCCTATATTCGTTGGCCATTAAGCCTATTTTATGAGGTTCAAGTTATTCTCATTTTTCTACCTAGTTGTCTATCCTTTGTTTTCTATATTCTGCATGTGAATTCCTTTGAGAGATAAATGTACTCTGTGTATCTTCTCCCACTCAGTCACATGCCTTTTCACTCCTTGAGTGTACCTTTTGATAAACACAAGCTCTTAACTTTAACATCATCCAATTTGTCAATTTCCTTTTTATGATCGGAATCATTTGTCTTGTTTAAGAAATATTTGCAAACTTCACTGTCACAAAGATGTTATCCTATGTTTCCTCTAAAAGCTTCATTGTTTTACCCTTCATATTTAGCTCTGCAATCCATCTGGAATTGTTCTATGGTATGATATAAGGTAGGGTCAGTAAATATTTTTCCAGATGGATGTCGGATTGTCTCAACACCATTTACTGAGAAAAATCATCCTTTCCCCAATACTCTACAATGTTGCCTTTGTAGTAAATCAGGTTATTGTTTATGTGAGAATCTGTTTCTGACTCTGAATCACCTTTCATTCGTTACTTGGTCTATTCTTGCCCCCAAACCTCAGTGTCTTAATTACTATAACTTTATAGTAAGCCTTCATAGCTAATGGTAAGCCTCTTCCAGCTTTGTTTTTCTTCTTCAAGGTTGCTTTGGATATTTTCGGCCCTTGGCATTTGATCTTTTGCATGTGAACTTTAAAACCAGCTTGTTGCTTTCTTTTTCCAGTAAGCAGCCTGCAATGACCTCTAAAAATGATGCACTATTCACTTGACCCAGAAAACCCCTACAAAATCATGCAAATCAAGAGGTTCAAATCTTCATGTTCACTTTAAGAACACTAGTGAAACCACCCAGGCCTTTACAGGTATGCATATCCAAAAAGCCACCAAGTATCTGAAGGATGTCACCTAAAGAAACAATGCATGCCATTCCGTCATTACAGTGATCGAGTTGGTAGGTGAGCACAGGCCAAACACTGGGACTGGATGCAGGATAGGTGGCCCAAAAAGAGTGCTGAATTTATACTGCATGTGCTCAGAAATGCAGAGAGTAATGCTGAACTTAAGGCCTNAGCCACCAAGTATCTGAAGGATGTCACCTAAAGAAACAATGCATGCCATTCCGTCATTACAGTGATCGAGTTGGTAGGTGAGCACAGGCCAAACACTGGGACTGGATGCAGGATAGGTGGCCCAAAAAGAGTGCTGAATTTATACTGCATGTGCTCAGAAATGCAGAGAGTAATGCTGAACTTAAGGCCTTAGAAGTAGATTCTCTGGAGGAGGGAATGGCAGCCCACTCCAGTATTCTTGCCTGGAAAATCCCATGGACAGAGGAGCCTCGTGGGCTACTGTCCATAGGGTTACAAACAGTCAGATATGACTGAAGTGGCTGAGCACACATAGTTGGTTAGCAATGTTGTGTTGGTTTCAGGTGTACAGCAAAGTGACTCAGTTATACCTGCTGAAGTTTTGATAGAAGTTGCTTTATGACTGTAGTTTAACTTAGGGAGAATTAGCATTTTTTCATGGTATGTCTTCCATACCATCACTCTGGTAAATCTCTTCATTTATCTAGGTTTCTTAGTTTCTCTCAATAATATTTTATAGTTTTTCAGGGTAGAGGCCATATCCACTTTTCATCAGATATATTCCTAGGTATTTGATATTTGTTTATGTTATAGCTTTTATTGTTTTATTTTCTATATATTTGTCGCTAATATATAGCAATCAAATTGGTTTTTATATGTTGGCCTTATAGCTAGTGATCTTGCTAAATTCACTTAATTCTAATAGTTTGTAGATTCTTTTGGATTTTCTATATACATGATAATATTATCAGCAAATACTGAGAGTTTTATTTCTCCTTTTCTGATTATTACTCATCTTTGATCAGGGCCTTCTTTTTGCTGAAGATATATGCTAATGGGAGTGATCTATAATTGCTATTGAGAGTATTTGTTCATACCTCCTTCCACCAAATTAATATTTCCTTTGCTCTGAAAGTATGCTCCTTCCTCGGTTCTCGGTATCCCAGGGATCAGTGTTCAGTTCAGTTCAGTTCAGTTGTCGCTCAGTCGTGTCCGACTCTTTGCAACTCCATGAATCGCAGCACGCCAGGCTTCCCTGTCCATCACCAACTCCTGGAGTTCACTCAGACTCATGCCCATTGAGTCAGTGATGCCATCCAGCCATNCCCCCCCCGCCCCGTACCCGGGATTCTCCAGGCAAGAACACTAGAGTGGGTTGCCATTTCCTTCTCCAACGCATGAAAGTAAAAAGTGAAAGTGAAGTCGCTCAGTCGTAACCACATGGACTGCAGCCTTCCAGGCTCCTCTGTCCATGGGATTTTCCAGGCAAGAGTACTGGAGTGGGGTGCCATTGCCTTCTCCCAGCAGTGGTGTAAGGATAGATAATGGAATAGATTTTACGGAACAGATTAGTGGAATAGAATTGAGAGTCCAGAAATAAACTCGCAGATTTATGGTCAGCTGGCTTTAAATGAGGGTGCTAAGACAATTTAGTGGAGGAAAGAATAATCTTTTCAACAAATGGTACTGAGACAATTGTACTAAAAATTAATTGTAAGTCTTTATGTATTGAAGAGCATAAATTCAAACTATATAGATAAAAAGCTGATAGAAAAACAAAAGAGGAATTAATAAATCCACAGTTATAGTGGGAGACTTTAACAACCTTTTCCAGAAATTAGCAATTACTGTAGACAAAAAATTAAGCAAGAAAAGAAAGAGGAGCTGACCAGCAAAATAAAAAAGATTGCTTCCAATGTAGATGATTATATGATCTTTATAAACATACATAGAATACATATAAACATTAATCATGTGTTAATCAAATGTGTTCATCAAATTCCAAAAAGCTGTGTATTCTGTTTGCCATTTATAATAGATACAGTGAAATATAATTGCAAGTTTAAAATAGAAAGATACCACAAAAACTGTATAGTTAAAAATGAGACAAAAGACTCGTAATTTACTCTTGGACAAAGTAGGAAACAAGTGAAAATTATAAACTATTTTGATATTAACATTAAGATTACATATCAAAATTTTTGTGATTTAGTCCAAGAAGTTCTAAAAATTCATAACCTTATGCCTTTTTCTTTTTAAAGATAAGGAGGATGGAAAATGAGTGAACTAAGCTTTTCCAACCAGAGAGTCAGGAAAATTAAAACTAAAAGCAAAATAAGAAGTTAATGGTTAATAAAGAAAAAAAGTAGTGAAATAAAAATTATAATTTTATTATATTTTAGATAGATTTTTAAAAACAAGATTTTTTTGAAATTACCAAGAATATTGAAAAACATAAGGCAATTGTTAATTAAGAAAAATTAAAGATGTGCTGGTAAATAATATTAAGCAAGAAAAAGGGACTAGACCTATAAAGACAAGAAGTTTTAAAAATCATAAAAGAATAACATTTTGGCCAGTAAATCTGGACACCTAGACAAAACTGGAAAAAAAAAAAGATTTTGTTGCAATTATCAAAATTAGATCAGGAAATAGAAACCAGAGAAGAAAAATAAAAACAATTTAAGATCAAACAAAAGGCTCTCATTATACCCAACATGGTTTTAAGGAAAATTCTATAAATTTTTAAAGAATAGACAATTGCTGTCTTTTACAAACTGTTCCAAAATATTAAAAAAAAATAGAAAAATAGCTAACTTTTTTATGAGGCCATAACATTCATGAACATGGATCTCAATTTTTTAAGTTAAATGCTAGTATACCAAATCTGGTAATATGTTAAAACAATACATCATGAAAAATAAGTAATGTAAACATTTATCCCAGTAATACAAACATGGTTAAACATCAGAAAGTCTAACTGTATAATCTCTGCATTAACAGATTAAAAATAAAAACATATAATCTTGTTATTATACATTGAAACCGATTTTTATATTCAACATCTAATAATGACTTTTATAGAATTCCTGCTGCTGCTTCCAAGTCGCTTCGGTCATGTCCTACTCTGTGCGACCCCATAGACGGCAGCCCATCAGGCGCCGCCATCCCTGGGATTCTCCAGGCAAGAACACTGGAGTGGGTTGCCATTTCCTTCTCCAATGCATGAAAGTGAAAAGTGAAAGTGAAGTTGCTCAGTCGTGTCCAACTCTCAGCGACTCCATGGATTGCAGCCTACCAGGCTCCTCCGTCCATGGGATTTCCAGGCAAGAGTACTGGAGTGGGGTGCTATTGCCTCAGAATTCCTAAAAGTTCAAAAAAATTTACCAAATCAGTTACAAAAGATGCTGCCGTAACCTGTAAACACTATTCTTAACAGCAATGCATTAGAATCATCTCCACTAAAACCAAGAAGAGTTCTGAAATGCTTACCATCAATCATTTTTATTTTACCTTTTAGAAGCGATGTTAACTAATGAAATAACACAGATACACACACATGAAGTAGATGTAAGAATATTAAAGAGTAAATGCCATGCCATTATGTGCAGGTAAAATAATCTACTTAGATATCTAAGAAAATTAAAGGACAGAGCATTGTGGCAGAATATGACACTGGAGTAGGAAATGGCCATTCCCCACCTCCCCCACTGGAAAGGGTTGCCATTTTTTACTCCTAGTATGTACCCTGATGCTGGGAAAGATTGAAGGCAGGAGGAGAAGGGAATGACAGAGGATGAGATGGTTGGATGGCATCACTGACTCAATGACATAAGTTTGAGCAAGCTCAGGAAGTTGGTGATAGACAGGGAAGCCTGACTTGCTGCAGTTCATGGGGTTGCAAAGAGTCAGACATGCCTGAGCAAATGAACTGAACTGAACTGACTGAACTGACACTTTGCTGGTGGCTCAGACAGTAAAGAATCTGCCTGCAGTGCAGGAGACCTGGGTTTGACCCCTGGGTTGGGAAGATTCCCTGGAGAAGGGAATGGCTACCCACTCCAGTATTCTTGTCTGGAGAATTCCATGGACAGAGGAGTTTTGTGGTCTACAGTTCATGGGGTCGCAAAGAGTTGGACATGACTGAGCGACTAACCTTTTCATTTTTTTTCCACCTTCATATATGTATGTATGTATATATAACTGAATTGCTTTGCTGTACAGCAGAATTAACACAGCATTACAAATCAATTATACTTGAGTTAAAAAAAAAACACCAAACACTGTTTTTTTGAAAGAAATAATAAAAAAACCACTTATGCTCATGTCCAATTATCTCATCCTCCATCTTTCCAGTTTGTAACACAACTGGTTGGGGCCCAGGCATTTTCAGCTCATTAAACTGTTCAAGTGACTCAACCATGCAGCCTGAATTGAGAAACCTGGGATAGGGCAGTGGGTGCAAAACTCTTCCAAACATTGGAAGCACCTGGAAAACTTCAAAAACTCCTGGTACCCCTGTGCCACCCTCAGAGAATGGGAATTTGTGGCTCTGGGGTGTGACCCAGGTCCTTGAAAAGGTCCCCAGGTGATTCCACTGTGCAGACAAGCTTGGGAGCCCTGGGTGCAGACATCCATACTGGAGCACATTATCCAGGCAACTCTGCGTGTGGAGGCTTGCGGGCCTGTGCTCTGGGAGGAAAGTCCCTGTTCATTAGTGTAAGGAAACTGCCTGCTAGGATTTGAGCTGTATTTTGTGAGCAGCCTTATAACAATGACTAAATCTTCAAACATGTGTTTGACTCACAGGCTGTGGGAGGAGCGGTCAGCACCAGGAAGACAGGGAAGAAGGAGTAATAAAGTACAGGCTCTAACCCTTTGCACCAATGTTTTTGGACAGCCTAGCTGTTGGATTGCTAGGAGTTACTGATATGATAGAAAGTTAATTCAGAAAGTATCTGCTTGTAAGATGCTGCTTTTATTCATTTTTGAGTTACATTTTCAATCCACAGATTGGAAGGTAATGATATTCTGTTCAGTCAGTTCAGTCGCTCAGTCATGTCCAACTCTTTGCGACCCCATGGACTGAAGCATGCCAGGCTTCCCTGTCCATCACCAACTCCTGGAATTTGCTCAAACTCATGTTCATTGAGTTGGTGATCCCATCCAACCATTTCATTCTCTGTCGTCCCTTTCTCCTTCTGCCTTCAATCTTTCCCAGCATCAGGGTCTTTTCAAATGAGTCAGTTCTTTGCATCAAGTGGCCAAAGTATTGGAGTTTCAGCTTTAGCATCAGTCCTTCCAATGAACATTTAGGACTGATTTCCTTTAGGATGAACTGGTTGGATCTCCTTGCAGTCCAACGGACTCTCAAGAGTCTTCTCCAACACCACAGTTCAAAAGCATCAATTCTTCGGTGCTCAGCTTTCTTTATAGTCCAACTCTCACATTCATATATGACTACTAGAGAAACCATAGCTTTGACTACATGGACCTTTGTTGGCAAAGCAATGTCTCTGCTTTTTAATATGCTGTCTAGGTTGGTCATAACTTATCTTCCAAGGAGCAAGCGTCTTTTAATTTCATAGCTGCAGTCACCATCTGCAGTGATTTTGGAGCCTAGGAAAATAAAGTCTGTCACTGTTTCCCCATCTATTTGNAGTTCAGTCGCTCAGTCATGTCCAACTCTTTGCGACCCCATGGACTGAAGCATGCCAGGCTTCCCTGTCCATCACCAACTCCTGGAATTTGCTCAAACTCATGTTCATTGAGTTGGTGATCCCATCCAACCATTTCATTCTCTGTCGTCCCTTTCTCCTTCTGCCTTCAATCTTTCCCAGCATCAGGGTCTTTTCAAATGAGTCAGTTCTTTGCATCAAGTGGCCAAAGTATTGGAGTTTCAGCTTTAGCATCAGTCCTTCCAATGAACATTTAGGACTGATTTCCTTTAGGATGAACTGGTTGGATCTCCTTGCAGTCCAACGGACTCTCAAGAGTCTTCTCCAACACCACAGTTCAAAAGCATCAATTCTTCGGTGCTCAGCTTTCTTTATAGTCCAACTCTCACATTCATATATGACTACTAGAGAAACCATAGCTTTGACTACATGGACCTTTGTTGGCAAAGCAATGTCTCTGCTTTTTAATATGCTGTCTAGGTTGGTCATAACTTATCTTCCAAGGAGCAAGCGTCTTTTAATTTCATAGCTGCAGTCACCATCTGCAGTGATTTTGGAGCCTAGGAAAATAAAGTCTGTCACTGTTTCCCCATCTATTTGCCATGGAGTGATGGGACTGTATGCCCTGATCTTAGCTTTTTGAATGTTGAGGTTTAAGCCAGCTTTTTCACTCTCCTCTTTCACTTTCATCAAGAGGCTCTTTAGTTCTTCTTCACTTTCTGCCATAAGGGTGGTGTCATCTGCATATCTAGGTTATTGATATTTCTCCCTGAAGTCTTGATTCTAGCTTGTGCTTCATCCAGCCTGACATTTCACATGATGTACTCTGCATATAAGTTAAATAAGCAGGATGACAAGATACAGCCTAGACATACCCCTTTCCCAACTTGGAACCAGTCCGTTGTTCCATGTCTGGTTCCAACTGTTGCTTCTTGACCTGCATACAGGTTTCTCAGGAGTAGATAAGGAGGTCTGTTAAGAATTTCCCACAGTTTGTTGTGATCCACATAGTCAAAGGATTTAGTGTAGTCAATGAAGCAGGAGTAAATACTTCTGTATGAAAAGGCAAAAGATATGACACTGAAAAAATGATATTCAGAGGTTACATACATCTGTTTTAGTGAACAGTTGTGTTTTTAGAGGAGAAAATTGAGCCTATTAAAACTGAAGTCCGCATCTACTGCTTCTGACTACTCACAGACCCTGTGCATTTCTGGAAAAACACTCCTTTTTCTTTTGAACCTGTTATTTTGCTTGGAGTTTAAAAGTTTACACGTGAGCAGTGTTCCTGGATGTGTGTCACAGAGTCTGAACTCACATCCTCACCAGACCTCAGCCAGGCTACTCAGAGGTCTTCTCTAGGATCTCCCAAACCAGAACTGGCTTCTCTCAATCATAAAGTGACATGGGGGGCCATCTCCTGTGTCACGGGGGGACCTGCCTGCTGTGAGATAGAATCAGGTCAAGTCAACTAAAGAAGGTGAGCCTGGAAGGGGAGACACCCTAGTTCCCATCCTGAGTTCCCTGCAGACACCTGGTTATCCTCAGCCTTGCCTTCAGTTCTGTGGACTGTCCTGTGTGTGTTAGTCACTCAGTCATGTCCAACTCTGCAACCTCAGGGACTGCAGCCCACCAGGCTCCTCTGTCCATGGAATTCTCCAGGCAATAATACTGGGGTGAGTTGCCATTTTCTTTTCCAGGGGTTCTTCCTGACCCAGGAATTGAACCCTGGTCTCCTGCATTGCAGGCAGATTCTTTACCATCTGAGCCACCAGGGAAGCCCTGGGCTGTCCTAGTACCATTCCAATGAATCACCTTTTTTTTTTTTTTTTGCTCAAGAGGCTTTGAATAAGGTTTCTGTCACTTGCAACCCATAGAGTAAAGCCCAGTTCAATATGGTGCCCCTTCCCTTAGTGTCTGGCTCCAGACGTACAAGAGGGGTGCCCTCCTCCCCCAG
Source organism: Neotragus moschatus (assembly GCA_006410615.1). NCBI lineage: Eukaryota > Metazoa > Chordata > Mammalia > Artiodactyla > Bovidae > Neotragus > Neotragus moschatus. The sequence continues at coordinate 795,914 of SJYA01001905.1, read as the reverse complement.
CGAGCCTTGAACTACTGGTGAGTCATGATTACTAAAGATATGAAGCCAGGTTTTGTAGTGCACAGAAAAAACCTGTTTTTTTCCATCAGTAATGGAGACAGGGCAAGTGGCTGGAAGCAAAGGAGAGACTCCCAGAATGTGAGAAAGGAGAAAAAGCTCTTATGTGGGTACCGACAGGGAGAAGTAAGCCTGGGTTTCTCATGATGCTTACCAAATGGACCAGAATTATTTAACAAGAGTGACTTGTGCAGCTGGCCACACACTGGGTTTTGTTGGGCTTTTAAGGCAATAAGTACCAATATTTATGCTACACTTAGCAATTTACAAAGTGTTTTCAGAGATATTATGTCATCTTCCGGACAAAGAAAATTGCTCAGAAAGAGATCAGGCTTTCCCAAGATCCCAAGGGGAAGGAACCAATCCCACCAAGGGACTGGAACCTAAACTCACAACCAGGATATTCTAGGTTCAATTCTGTGGCCTTCATCAATACACTGCTCTGTCTGCCTGCAAGGAACAGTTAATACCACTGGGGAGACATCGGCAACTCAACCAACGAGGGAGACATTTCCAGGAAAAGCGTCTCCAAATATATAACGAAAGCCGATGAGAAAAGAGGAATTTCTGCTACTCTTAAATGACAGACATATGTCAGACAACAAAAGCAGGCCCTGCCTATGATAGGACTCGCCCGAGGAGTAGGTACCTTAACACATCTGTTCACTTGAATTCTGTAAGGTCAGTGGATGGTTTTACAACAAAAGAGACCACGAAACAAGGAAATCAGGAATCTGGATTCTAATCCAGTCATCACCAGCTGCTGGTCTACACCGCAGGCAAGTCTCTTAACCTTCCCGGGCCTCAGTTTCTTTGTCTGTAAAATGAAAGGGTTGGGCCAGATGATCTCCAGGGCCTCTTCCAGGCCTATAATTCTATGTTATTTACTAGAGTGCTCGTGGCAAACACACTACCCCGTGGTTTATAGTGCATTGTAATTACCAGGTTCAGAGCACGAGGACTCTGGATCCTAAATCAGTTCAACGTCTAAGTCCTGTTCAGTCACGTCAGGCCAGATTGTTTTCATATACTGAAATTTATAGCACTGCCCTTTCAGAGTAGGAGGTGAGGAAACTTCAGGTAATCTGTCCAGGTGAAGAAGGCCAGAAAGCCATAAATAATAATGAGAGTAAGAACCAACTAGAATTCCTTCTACTTTTCCAGGCACGCTCACCATAAATCCATGAGATAGATGGGACAGTGGTTACTTCTTTTTTTTCTTTTTTTAAGATTATCTTTTGTCAGATGAGAGTAGAGAGGCACAGGCGAGCTTATATGATTGGACCAAGGTCTCCTTATAACCGAGACAGTACTAAGACCTGGATTTTTGACTCTCATGCTGGTATCCCTTCCAACAGTCATGAAGTGTGTTTCCTTGGGGAGTCAGGGATCATTATAGTCTCATTAGCAAAATGTTCCTTTCTGATGACGAGGAAAAGGATCTGGTAAGTGTCACTCTTATTGGCAGATGTTGGAGAGAGATACATCAGGGGAGCGCAGGGGCTACTTTTGAATATTCTTTCTAACTTTTCCAATATTTCCAGAGCCCAAAGATACATGTGTCTTAGGGTCTTCAGCCCATGAGCTGAAATGAAAAGAGAACTTGGTTGGCTTTAGGTAGACCTATCATTATTGCAAATTGCATCTGCCAAAATGCAGTGGGGTTTTTCGAATGTCGTCATCTGCACCATCCCTTCATTACAAGGCTTGGTTGCAAGTGCTGCTGGCTTTCATCTTTGCACGTTTGTGATTTTGCTTTACATGACTCATCTTAGACTTTATTATCACATTTGTGGTAATAAAGCGGGCTGACAACACTTTAAATAGTTGGCTTCCCATGATACGAGGCAATTAATTTTTATATTGCGTCTTTAATACAAAGCATGGAGACAAAGCTTTTAAACATTAAACCAAAGAGGTAATGATTTTGGGGAGGGGGAAGTACGAGAATTGGATCCAGACAATATCAGAAGAGTTGAAATGTAGACCTAATGGAAAGAGAGTTCAGGAGGAATGTTGTCAAGCACTGGCATGGGATGCTAAGTAAGGCTGCCCTAGGATTTCTTTCTAGAAGCTTTGAAATGCTGAATGGTCTGGTGGTTTTTATAATGAAGGAGACACTGTAACCCAGGTTTATTTCCCCTTCCATTTTTCGGGAAAAAGGATTTGAAAATGACATGACCTAGCTTACAAGGGATATTAATAAAAGGGGCCTGTAAAAGAAAAAGAGTGGGAGCTATAAATCATCCCGGGTGGAGGAGGATTTTTTAAAAGAGAGACATTAAAGCCCAAAGCAGAGAGAGCTGTGGCCTTGGTCTTGCTGTGAGCCCAAGCTGGACATAGGGAGCAGGGATGGAGAGCAATAGAGGCCTGCCATGGGTAATTACACCAAACTGGCTGAAAGCATGCTGCTAACCTCAGAGCTTCCAGAAAAAGGAAGGGAGGAAGTTAGGGGGTTTGGATGGAGGAGATTTCACTCCAGACTCTGGAACCTCCATTAGGAGAGGGTCTGTGTTCCAACAGTGGTGTCCTGCTGTTGGGCTGGCTCAGGACACACCAAAGCAGAAGCCCTCTGTCTTCTGAGTTTCTCAGTGGTCCCCACCCTTCTTCCTTCAAACTTTTGGTGCTCAGGAATTTTCTCTGATCAAAGACAATCCCACAGGTTCTATAGTTTCACTCCAAGGCATGATCTGAACTCCCTCTAGTTTTCGCATCTGCTTCCAGGAGAGCATTCGTTACCTGCCATTTAAATTGTAAACATAAATATGAAAGTTAGTCGCTCAGTCATATCCAACTCTTTGTGATCCCATGGACTGTAGCTTGCCAGGCTCCTCTGTCCATGGAATTTTCCAGGCAAGAATACTGGTGTTGGTTGCCATTTCCTTCTTCCAGGGATCTTCCCAGCCCAGAGAAGGAACCCAGGTCTCTTGTAACACAGGCAGATTCTTTACCATTTGAACCACCAGGGAAACCCTTTAAAGGTAAAATCAGCGTGAAAGAATGGGCTCTCTGGCTCGAGGTATCGGTGCTTTCATTTCACAGTGGTTAGAGACAGCTTTGTTTTGTCTCTTGTAACCTTTTTGGAGCCCTTTTAATGAGGCAACTCAAATGATGAGCCATCCACCCAGTAAGCTGCTCACAGCTGCAATACCTGCCTCCTTCAGCACTGCCAGCTGCCCCAGCACCCCCACCCCTACCCAGCCTCAAGCCTGCCCTCTGTCTTTACATGTCTTTAATTCTTCTGATGTCGACGTGGCCCTGCTTTTGACTCTATCCTTGCCCTCTCTCCCCCTGCCCTGGGATCTTCCTGGCCAAGACTCTAACTTCCTCTAAGCCTCTTTTTCCTCCCCATCATGACAGAAGCTTCCGGCCAGCCTGTGACAATGTCCCCTCCCTGCCACCCTGTGGGCAGGACTCCAGTAGCCACACTGAGTCCGGGTCCCTGCTCAGACAGCGGAGGAGTAGGTGTGCTCCAGTCTGTTTCACTGAAGCAGTTTCTTGAGCCATTTGTGGCCCAGAGTTGTGGTTTTCAGATTTCTTTGATACATGGGAGACTCTCTTTCAGTGAAATCTGGTGTGGAAGGCTTCCTTTGTTCTAGAAGATACTGATCTGCAATACTTAAAGTGGGGGGCCGGAGTCTCACCTGCTCCCCCATCTCTCCCATGAGAGATAGCCACCACGGCCATGAGAAGCACACTTGGTGGAGTCTCAAACTTTTATCACATTGCACATCTTCCTTACCCAACCCCACCCACTTTTGTGCATTGGCTGCCCATACACACTGGTGATTACTAAACTCCCTTCTCTTGATCTTTCCCTGAACTTCCATTTTCACATTTCCAGAAAGGCTACCCAATCCAGTATTCTGGTCTAGAGAATTCCATGGACTGTATAGTCCATGGGGTTGCAAAGAGTCAGAATGACTGAGCAACTTTCACACACAGTCCCCTGCTAGAATTTACATGTATGCAATGACATCTAATCATTCTCCTGGCCACGCCCACCCTCACCCCATTTATCTGTTCTGTTTCTTACTTTCCATGTACACTGATAAGGTTTCAAGAAATGTTGAAGTTACCTCCGGAGTCTTTCTGTAATCTCAACTCCTGCATGCCCCACCAGCCACCCTTCCTAGTATTCAGTTCAGTTCAGTTCAGTCGCTCAGTTGAGTCCGACTCTTTGCGACCCAATGAATCGCAGCACGCCAGGCCTCCCTGTCTATCACCAACTCCCGGAGTTCACTCAGACTCATGTCCATCAGGTCAGTGATGCCATCCAGCCATCTCATCCTCTGTCGTCCCCTTCTCCTCCTGTCCCCAGTCCCTCCCAGCATCAGGGTCTTTTCCAATGAGTCAACTCTTCACATGAGGTGGCAAAGTATTGGAGTTTCAGCTTTAGCATCAGTCCTTCCAATGAACACCCAGGACTGATCTCCTTTAGAATGGACTGGTTGGATCTCCTTGCAGTCCAACGGACTCTCAAGAGTCTTCTCCAACACCACAGTTCAAAAGCATCAATTCTTCAGCGCTCAACTTTCTTCACAGTCCAGCTCTCACATCCATACATGACCACTGGAAAAGCCATAGCCTTGACTAGACAGACCTTTGTTGGCAAAGTAATGTCTGTGCTTTTGAATATGCTATCTAGGTTGGTCATAACTTTCCTTCCAAAGAGTAAGCATCTTTTTAATTTCATGGATGCAGTCACCATCTGCAGTGATTTTGGAGCCCCCCAAAATAAAGTCTGACAGTGTTTCCACTGTTTCCCCTTCTATTTCCCATGAAGTGATGGGACCAGATGCCATGATCTTCGTTTTCTGAAAGTTGAGCTTTAAGCCAACTTTTTCACTCTCCTCTTTCACTTTCATCAAGAGGCTTTTTAGTTCCTCTTCACTTTCTGTCATGAGGGTGGTATCATCTGCATATCTGAGGTTATTGATATTTCTCCCAGAAATCTTGATTCCAGCTTGTGCTTCTTCCAGCCCAGTGTTTCTCATGATGTACTCTGCATAGAAGTTAAATAAGCAGGGTGACAGTATACAGCCTTGGCATACTCCTTTTCCTATTTGGAACCAGTTTGTTGTTCCATGTCCAATTCTAACTGTTGCTTCCTGACCTGCATATAGGTTTCTCAAGAGGCAGGTCAGGTGGTCTGGTATTCCCATCTCTTTCAGAGTTTTCCACAGTTTATTGTGATCCACACAGTCAAAGGCTTTGGCATAGTCAATAAAGCAAAAATAGATGTTTTTCTGGAACTCTCTTTCTATTTCCATGATCCACTGGATGTTGGCAATTTGTATTTCTGGTTCCTCTGCCTTTTCTAAAACCAGCTTGAACATCTGGAAGTTCACAGTTCACGTATTGCTGAAGCCTGGCTTGGAGAATTTTGAGCATTACTTTACTAGCCTGTGAGATGAGTGCAACTGTGTGGCAGTTTGAGCATTCTTTGGCATTGCCTTTCTTTGGGATTGGAATGAAAACTGACCTTTTCCAGTCCTGTGGCCACTGCTGAGTTTCCCAAATTTGCTGGCATATTGAGTGCAGCACTTTCACAGCATCATCTTTCAAGATTTGAAATAGCTCAACTGGAATTCCATCACCTCCACTAGCTTTGTTCATAGTGATTTTTTTCTAATGCCCACTTGACTTCACATTACAGGATATCTGGCTCTAGGTGAGTGATCACACCATAGTGATTATCTTGGTTGTGAAGACCTTTTTTGTACAGTTCTTCTGTATATTCTTTGCACCTCTTCTTAATATCTTCTGCTTCTGTTAGGTCCATACCATTTCTGTCCTTTATCGAGCCCATCTTTGCATGAAATGTTCCCTTGGTATCTCTAATTTTCTTGAAGAGATCTCTAGTCTTTCCCATTCTGTTTTTTTCCTCTATTTTTTAGCATTGATTGCTGAGGAAGGCTTTCTTATCTCTCTTTGCTATTCTTTGGAACTCTGCATTTGGATGCTTATATCTTTCCATTTCTCCTTTGCTTTTTGCTCTGAAATCTCTCTTGGATCTACAGCCTATTCTCTGTCCTAAAAGCCTGGGCTGGGCTTTTATCAGCTTGTGTAGGGATCATGGCATCGATATCCTGACTTAGTCCCTGCCCTGAGCCATTGCTGACTCCGCAGCACAGAGGAAGCCTTTGAGAGAAGTGAGGTGTGGATCCCCCATGGAAGAATGAGTTGGGTATTCTAGGACTTCCTTTGGTCAATAATCACCATCTCGCTATATTCTGAGAGTATTTTCTTAGAACATGGAGAAAGTTTCTCATGGAAATGTCCACTGCTGTGTTATGCTGCACTTAGTCACTCAGTCGTGTCCTACTCTGCGACCCCGTGGACTGTAGCCCACCAGGCTCCTCTTTCCATGAAATTCTTCAGCCAAGAATACTGGAGTGGGTTGCCATGCCCTCCTCCAGGAGAACTTCCCAACCCAGGGATCGAACCCAGATCACCTGCATTGCGGGTGGATTCTTTACCGTCTGAGCCACCAGGAAAGCCTAGGAATACTAGAGTGGGTAGCCTATCCCTTCTCCAGGGAGGATCTTAGGAATCAAACTGGGTCTCCTGCATTGCAGGTGGATTCTTTAGCAGCTGAGCCACCGGGGAAGCCCAGGGTTCATTGGAGGAAATGCGAACACAGTCCATTCACTGACCCGCCTTCTGTGTCTCCTTTTCAGTGAGAAGCACTTCCTTCTTATGCACAGGTGATGGTTGTTAAACAGCTGATCCTGCGAGCAAGAAATCCCGTGGACATCCCACCATCAGTGCCTGTCTTCCTGAGTTTCTCCCTGTGCTTTGCGATTCACCCACCTTAAGAGAAAATTAACACAAGAAGTGGTTGTTCTGCTTCCCGTAGGAAGGGTTCTTATTATAATGGAAAAGTTATTTTCACTTTTGTGGTTCCTTAAGGGTTCTCTAATTGGGTAACCCCCTACTAACCCCTGGTCATGGCAGTTTCTATAGTGACATCTTTGTTCCACTCCTTGCACACTGAGGCCAGAGACAAGTAATTCAAGCCAAGGCAGAGCACGAGATAACAGAATTCCAGAATTCACTGGTACTGAAAAGGCAGTGACCCCTGATGTTCACTGGAGTTCTCACCCGTTAAAGCTTTCTCTCACCTGCACAGAACATACTGGTGTGTGTTACAGCCCTCTTCAGTCTAGCCTGGAAGTGGGCTGACTTGATCTGTTGGACTTCAAGGACTTGAGCTTGAACGTCTTTGGAATTCATTGACATTTTACCTACACTTCGATAATAACTTAGATAAGCACACAAGTTTTCATGTTTTTCATTTTGAAAAAAACCAAAACTATGGGAAAATATGAAGGATAACATAGCAAAACCTTTGTATCTACCATTTAGAATTATTAGCTTTTCAAAATTTGTCTTATTTGCTTGCAATGATTTTTAAGGAAGCAATGCATTCACAATAAGATTAAAATCCTCTTTAAATTTCAATCCTTGGCCCATATCCATTCCTAGCCCCTCCCCAAGGGGCCACCATCTGCATAAGGTGTGTATCCATGCCACCCATTCACTTCTTTTATTTCCTTCTACCAATAAGAAATTTATGTATTATACTTTTTCAGTGACAATACAGTTTTAATATGCCTATATGTATATATATGTACGGGCTTCCCAGGTAGTGTTAGTGGTAAAGAACCTGCCTGCCAACATGGGAGATATAAGAGACTTGGGTTTGATCCCTGGGTTGGGGAGATCCCCTGGAGGAGGGCAAGGCAACTCACTCCAGTGTTCTTGCCTAAAGAACCCATGGACAGAGGAGCCTGGTGGGTTACAGTTCATAGGGTTGCAAAGTGTTGGACACAACTGAAGTGACTTAGCACAGCCCAGAACATATATATGTATACATAATTATATGTATATTTTCTCCCCAAACCTAAAGCTTATCAACGTCTAAATCCTCCCTAACAGGGCAGTGCTACTTTCAGACTTTCTCCTTCTCTCAACACCATGATCACCCACATCTTAGTTCAAGTTCATTTTAATCGTATCAGCATTTCTCTCCTTTCTTCTTTTTCTTTCTTTCTTCCTTCTGTCTTTCTGTAACTTCTCTTGTATTTGTTTAGCAAAAGTGATTTAATTAGATTGTCTCATGATTACCCTTTGCAACGTATTCCTTCATTATGGATTTAGTTTTCTTGTGAAGTTATATGCTTTACTGTTTTTTTCAGAAAACATTTGAGAGAGAGTATCTTTTATGTTCTTATGTCTATGAAAATGCTTTCGTATTGTCCTCATTCTTCAAGGATAGTTAGAGTGGGCAACAAATTTCAAGTTAACAGTAATTTTTAAAATTTGCTCTTTTTTTATTGGGGTATAGTTGCATTACAATGAGTAATTTTACTTCAGTTCTTTAAGATATTATTAATATCTTACTAATAAAAGTTTTTTTTTATTGCACATGAGAAGTCTGCTATTGGTAGTTCTTTTGTGGGAAAATGTTTTTTTATCTCATAGCTTCTAGTGTTTTCTCTTTCTGCTCAAATTTCTGATGTTTTAATATGTGTAGATAGTTATTTTAAGTTTATTAACTCTTAGTGTGTATTTTTATTCTGACTCACATCTTTCTTTTCTCCATAAATTTTTCAGTTTTAAAATTTGTATATTTTCTCTACCTTATTCTTTTGATACTTTCTTTTCTTTTTGGAAAACTATTAAGTAAATTCTCATCCTATTCTCCATGTGTTTTACATAATTTTTTCATCATTCCCATGCCTTTATCTCCCTGACCTGTGTTCTAGGACATTTTCTCAGTTCTGAATTCGAATTCACTGAATTTTGTTGTAGCTGTGTTCATGGATTAATGCATCTGTATTTTTCCTACAAAGCAATGATTATTTCTTGCTTTTTTCACTTTTGAGTACAAGTGTTTCTTTTTTCTCCTTTTTTGAAATAATTTAATATTTTTCTAAAACATCAATACTTTTGGTAGAGGAGGCATTTCTATACATTAGGAACAGAAGGGAGGGAGTTTATTATATACTTGATCCACAATCTTGTGGATACTTTTTGGGATTATAGTAAATTTTATCCTTTCCCAAATTGTTGCATCTAATATTGTTACAATGATCATACTTTCCAAACTAAACATCAAGTTTCATGATCTGAAAAGGGGATTGTTTTATAAATTGTCAATTTATTTAAATGAAAACTCTGACAAAGTATACAAACAAATTACACTTAACCATGTGTTGAAATAATAAAGTTATAGGAACTGTAATAATCGCACCAAAATCCAGACTGAAAAAGGCACTATGAGTAAACATTTTTGAATCTATGTCTTTGACTCAGGCAGCTACAAGACTTAGGAGATTCTTTCTTGTTCTGTTGAGTCTAGAGATGTAGGAAGTACAGATGAAATGAATACGCACTAAGTGGACATATTTTATAGGATTTCTTTAAAGATCTCAAAGTAAACTGTTTCTTATGATTTGCTTCTTTCTGATCAAAGTAAGGTCTAGCAAAACATCCCAGCTATTTGAAATTCTTCTGCTGTCTGATGGCAATTATAATGGCAGATTTTGTTTGTATCTGAGAACTGATCACATTTACAAACATTGGACTCATGTATGTGAAATTCATTAAAAGAAAGTTTATAAAACATTTTGTCATCATCTCAAAAATCCTTTTTATATTGTTATCAAGGCTGGAAGTTAGTACTATAAATAGTTAACCAAAAGAGAAGTAAACCTTATTTTTTTTTTTTTGTAAATGGGAAGAGGGATCAGGTTTTCTTCCTACTTTCAATATTCATATTTGAAAAGTTTTGGTTATGAAGACAGGGCATTATATTACACTTAAGAGCAAATATCATGTATAAATCTTCCTGTGTCTTCTTGGTTATTAATTAATGTGCTAATGATGCCAAGAAATTTCTTAGCTGGAACTTACGATTTAAAGTAGCTCTTCTGAAAAAAAAAAAAAAATCCTTGGCCAGATTCCCTTTATAGACCTAAAGACTTTACTACTTACTATATAATGCATGATTTATCCTCATTTTTGGAAAGCTAATGAAATTAGTAATATGTGACTCATGTCAGTTATGCAGAAGGAAATCACAACACAATCTACATGTATCTTTTCAAAAATTACAAACCAACAGAATAGTACATGTAATGTTCTTAAAGTTCCTAGGAAAACAAGGTTTTTCAAAATTAAAATTATTTAATGCTTAGCATTGTTATAAATGAGGCAGACTTGCTTCAAATGATATGTCGGAGTTGTAATTGCAAACTTTAACCCTGTGTACCTTAGCAGAGTCTTGGGAGGGCTCATAACACCGCCCCCACCCCAGGTGCTGCTGCTTGCTGCTGCTCAGTCACTCAGTTGCAGTGACTCTTTGGGGTCCCAAGGACTGTAGCCCACCAGGCTTCTCTGTCCATGGCATTTTCCAGGCAAGAATACTGGAGTGAGCTGCCGTTTCCTCCTCCAGGGCATCTTCCTGACCGAGGAGTTAAACCAGTGTCTCTCGCATCTCCTGCATTGGCAGGCGGATTCTTTACCACTGCACCATCGCGCATGCGTGCTAAGTCACTCAGTCACTTTGCGGCCCTATGGACTGTACCTCACCAGGCTCCTCTGTCCAAGGGATTCTCCAGGCAAGAATCCTAGAATGGGTTGCCTTGCCCTCCCATTCCCAACCCAGGGATTGAACCCAGCATCTAAGTCTCCTGCATTGGCAGGCAAGTTCTTTACCACTAGCGCCACCTGGTAAACACCACCTGGGAAGCCCCAAAGTAATGAGCTGGTTTCAGTTAAACTCTCTATAGGTCTCCTTGGAAAAAGATGAGTTTGAGCTAGAGCTCAGCTTACCCACTTGAAACAAAAAGAAAACTCATAAGCAGAGGGTGACATCGGCGTGGAGAAGGTCTAAATCTTTCTCTTTACTTTCAAGGTAGAGAATTAATGGGCTGTTGAACACTTTAAAAGAATTAAAATTAGACCTAGAGAAGAAAGAAGGAGTCTTTGCTGATACTGATAGTCACCTACATCACTAGTCGCTGGGATTTAACACTAATACATATTGGTCACTACCAGGGGTGGTTAGACCTCTGCTCACCTCTCACAGAGTTCTTGAGTTCCTACACTGTGAACATCTACTTGGATGCTCTTTTGTTTCCAGATTCCCACCTTGGAATATTTAGGATAAACACCCAGGAATATACCATTTCTTCTGGTATGTTGCTACTTTCCTCTTTTTATCTTAACCATAAAAGTTTGTTAAATGAAAGTAAGCTAAACATTTATAAACCTTGGAGAAAAATAGTGCCTTGAAATACATGGAGTAATACTCTTTTAAGACTTTTTAGTGTTTTCTGTACATAACTCTACATACCTTTGCAAAATTTTTTTGACCTTGAAATGAAGAAGTTTCAATTCCTTTGCCTTCATGGAAAGAAGTAGAAGTTTCCAGAAAGAAACAATTTCTACAAGGGATACCAGCAGTCAGAAGAACTAGATACTGAAATTGAGTTTCAAACCCTCTGGTGACAATGCTATTTCCAGTATAGGAAAGCAGAAGAAATTTAAGAGTGTTTGGTGTGAAAAGTAAGCACACAGAAAATTAAAATTTCTTGGAGGAAAAAAGTTACAGAAACTGACTAGAGTTGAAGCATGTAGCTTGACAATTATGTGCATACCAAAAGCTCCTGACCTGAGGTTTGTAGTATTTTTCATCTAAATGGAATTTCCCTCACTTCACTGTAAAACCAGATTTGAACTTCCTAGATGCATATTTTTAATGTTTTCGAAAACACCGGGGTCGGTGCAAAGTGATAGCTTTGTGCTGCTGGTCCGAGACACAGCTGAATAACCAAGGTACTACTTCTTCCTGCTCGTTAACCCCTCTCCGTGGTCTGGGTGAGGGTGCCTCAGAGAAGGGGGCATGCGAGACCAGCAGCCTTAGGGTTTAACCCAACACCCTCCCCCTTCCAGGGCCTCTGGACCCCCACCTCCAGCAGAATAATACCTTCATTTATTAAATATGTGCCTGGAAAGTTTCCCCTCGAGCCACATTCACTCCTGTCCACGTTTTATAGTGGTGGGTGTAGGGATGCAGAGGAATTCGCCAGAGACCCACCTGAATGAGGACTTTGAAAAACATCCCCAGACTTCCATCTCATTTTTAAACGTAGATTTTGGGAATGAGGGTGAAAGCATTAGGAAATCAACAGGATTAACCAAATTCACTGCTCTCTTATTCCTTGTTTTTATTACACTTAAGGGTGTTTTGTCTCATTAAGAACCTGGCTGAGCCACCTACCCCAACAGTCCCATGTTCCCGACAGGAGTAATGTGTTCTATTTAAATTTTTGGCTCATTTGTTTAAAATGTTTTTTCAGCAGCACAAGGAGCATCAAATCAGCTCCCTCAGGAACACGGGAATTGGCTTGGGGAGAAACTGTGCTGAGAGTACCTTTGTTTGCAGTGTGCGAGAGTCCATAGATCCTGCTCTGTACCAGTCATTGCACTGACGTGCACAGCCCTGCCCAGTGTGTATCAGTATTGCCTTCTTTTTCCATCCCCTTCTACTGCTTAGCCTGCAGCAATCAGCCAAGGACCACAACCAAAAACAAAGCAGCCTAACACTGACATGTAGAACTCCCTCTCAGACAACACAGAAGACAGGAGAAGAGGGTGGGAGAGGAAGCAGGACGCGGGACTCTGAATTTGAGAGGTCATGCTTTACATAGCCGTTGCATGGCTCAGTTCAGCCAGCTTTGGGCTCCTTTGGTCCTGAGAAGGGGATTTATGCTTCTTTCTCTGACTAGGTTGTGTGTGTGTGTGTGTGTGTGTGTGTGTGTGTGTGTGAGTGCGTGTGCATGCATGCCAAGTTGCTCAGTCGTGTCTGACTCTTTGTGACGCAGACTGTAGCCTGCCAGGCTCCTCCATCCCTGGGATTCCCCAGGCAAGAATACTGAAGTGGGCTGCCATTTCCTTCTCCTGGGGATCTTCCTGACCCGGGGGTCAAACCCAGGTCTGCCGCATTGCAGGCAGGCTCTTGACCATCCAAGCCACCAGGGACGTCCCTAAGATCAGTTTAAATCAGCCCAAATCAAAGTGCTGGCAGGGCTGTACTCCCTCCAGAAGGCCTTGGGAGAGCCCGTACCTGTCTCCTCTAACTTCTGGTTCTGCTGGCATTTCTCAACTTGCAGACACATCACTGCAGCCTCTGACTCTGTGGTCACGTACCTTCTCCTCTTCCATCTGAAGGCTCCCTAGGGCCCCTCTTATAACACTTGTGCTCATACTTAGGGCCCACCCAGATAATCCAGAATAAACTCTCCATTTTAAGATGCTTAACTTGATCATGTCAGCCTTGCCTTCTCTCACTAACAGTCACAGGGGTCAGGAGGTGGGCTCTGGGTGGCCATTATTCAGATAAGTGACCGTCAAACCCATTGTTTTCCTGGCCCTCAGATTTCAGGGAAGCCGACATATTCATCATTTTTTTCTGGAGAAAAGTTTAATTGAAAGTGGTGACAAACCCAGTTCAGCCATTGTAGTTCTCACCCAGAATGAAGCTTACGTTTTGTAATAATCTATAGTAGGATCTCTAAGACTAGAATTTGATGGGGATGGAGTGTGTTAATTACACTTTAAGTCTCCATCTAATCTGGGCAGGCAGTGCTACATGGTGAACCTCAAAGGATTCAGAATTACAAGATGTTTCTTACTGTCTGGAACTTAGGCTGCTCATGGCACGAATTTGTGTCCATGAGACAGAATCTCATGGGGACAGGTAAATGACAAGGGGAGACAAGAGTTGGTACTGGGGGGCAGGTAAGGGACAGGTAAGTGACAAGGGGAGACAAGAGTTGGTACTGGGGGGCAGGTAAGAGATAGGTAAGTGACAAGCGGAAACAACAAGAGGTGGTATTGGTGCATCTTTCAGGAAAGTTCATGACCATTTCTCCCTCCCAAGACTGACTTAGAGGCTCCCCACCACATTCTTGAGTGTCTAGCTTTGCGTTTCCATCATCATACTTCTCCCATCCTTTCTAATGGTCTGTTTACCTGACTGTCTCCCTAACTGGACTGAAGACAAGGGTTTGTTCACCTGGAGATCCCCAGCAAGTAGCATGGCATTTGGCACATGGCAGAAGCTCAATAAATGTGTTGGCTTGAATGAATGAGTGGAGGGCAGTAAGTAGAACATTCTGGGCAGAAGGTTGGTGCAAGAAGATGCTCAGGGAATGAATGAGTGGAGGGCAGTAAGTAGAACATTCTGGGCAGAAGGTTGGTGCAAGAAGATGCTCAGGGGTGGGGACAGGGCAACCTCATGCAAGTCTGTGAAGATCACCGGGAGGAAGGGGGTGCCATGTGACTGACTGAGCCTACGGGTAGTTGGGAGGGAAGGAAGTGAGGGGACAGACGCTGCTCTGTTTTTGGCTCCTGGGGCCATTCTCAGCAGGAGTGGAGCCAGGGGGAGTCCTGGTGAGGGGGGGTAGTTTCCTGGAGGAGCACACCCTGCTCATGCGACAGGCGGTGGGGCAGAAGGGATGAAGTCTGGGCCTCTCAGCTCAAGTCCTCAGTCTGCCAGCTGTGTGAACTTGGGCGCATCACAGAGACCCTCGAAGCCATGGTTTTCTTGACAGTAAAGGATAACGCCAATGACCATGACCATGGATAAAGAATGCAGGTCATGAAACAGCAGAGTGCCTGGGATGCAGGCAGGGCTATGTAACCAGGAGGCTGAATCTCGTCCGGGAGGGTCCTCGCTGAGATCCTGTTCACACCATGTGGTCAGCAGTTCTGACTGGCGCTGCCATCTAAGCCTTCTCTGGGTGCCTCGGGACTTGTGGGACTGTTAGGTACCAGAGAGGCCTTGAGGAGAAACCCAGGAGCTGTCAAGGGCAAATCTTGACATCTCTCATACCTCTGTGTGGGCATTCACAGCAATCAGCCGTGTCTGAGGTCCAAGTATCAGCCCTGGGTCCACAGTCGACCTCCAGCTTGTAAAGCACTTGTCTTCTTGCAGGCTTGAGAAACTGAGTGCAGAGGCGCTGGGAGCTTTGAAGCACCCTAGCTCAAAAACGGGGCCAAATGAGACAAGCATTAGTGCCTGTCTGATTAGTGCCAAGCATCTGATTTTCAAGCTAGATGAGATCTTTGGGCGTACCTTTCAAAGAGATTAAACTAGGAATCAAAGCTAGCGGGCCCCTTCAGTGTTAATTGGAATCAATTATAAATATCAACACAGGAAGCCCCTCCCCGCTGTTTCTTTTGATATCTGTCACACATGCTGAAGAATAGAACTTGAATACAAATTTTGGAGAAACGCCGGATGTTTACAAGGTCTTCATCTTCATGGTGATGGGTCCTCCGTGGGTTTCCTCCTCCCCCAGAGGGTGAAAGGTCAGAAGGAGCCAGTGCATTTCCAATGACTTGATGGACTGGGTAAAACCCATTTACCAGCTGGAATATTTTTGACTAGATGAGGTCCTCACCAGAGTTCTAATTAAAAATCAATGTGATATATAATTAAATTCTAGTGTTCACATATGCACCAGCCCGTCNCGTGCTAAGTCACTCAGTCACTTTGCGGCCCTATGGACTGTACCTCACCAGGCTCCTCTGTCCAAGGGATTCTCCAGGCAAGAATCCTAGAATGGGTTGCCTTGCCCTCCCATTCCCAACCCAGGGATTGAACCCAGCATCTAAGTCTCCTGCATTGGCAGGCAAGTTCTTTACCACTAGCGCCACCTGGTAAACACCACCTGGGAAGCCCCAAAGTAATGAGCTGGTTTCAGTTAAACTCTCTATAGGTCTCCTTGGAAAAAGATGAGTTTGAGCTAGAGCTCAGCTTACCCACTTGAAACAAAAAGAAAACTCATAAGCAGAGGGTGACATCGGCGTGGAGAAGGTCTAAATCTTTCTCTTTACTTTCAAGGTAGAGAATTAATGGGCTGTTGAACACTTTAAAAGAATTAAAATTAGACCTAGAGAAGAAAGAAGGAGTCTTTGCTGATACTGATAGTCACCTACATCACTAGTCGCTGGGATTTAACACTAATACATATTGGTCACTACCAGGGGTGGTTAGACCTCTGCTCACCTCTCACAGAGTTCTTGAGTTCCTACACTGTGAACATCTACTTGGATGCTCTTTTGTTTCCAGATTCCCACCTTGGAATATTTAGGATAAACACCCAGGAATATACCATTTCTTCTGGTATGTTGCTACTTTCCTCTTTTTATCTTAACCATAAAAGTTTGTTAAATGAAAGTAAGCTAAACATTTATAAACCTTGGAGAAAAATAGTGCCTTGAAATACATGGAGTAATACTCTTTTAAGACTTTTTAGTGTTTTCTGTACATAACTCTACATACCTTTGCAAAATTTTTTTGACCTTGAAATGAAGAAGTTTCAATTCCTTTGCCTTCATGGAAAGAAGTAGAAGTTTCCAGAAAGAAACAATTTCTACAAGGGATACCAGCAGTCAGAAGAACTAGATACTGAAATTGAGTTTCAAACCCTCTGGTGACAATGCTATTTCCAGTATAGGAAAGCAGAAGAAATTTAAGAGTGTTTGGTGTGAAAAGTAAGCACACAGAAAATTAAAATTTCTTGGAGGAAAAAAGTTACAGAAACTGACTAGAGTTGAAGCATGTAGCTTGACAATTATGTGCATACCAAAAGCTCCTGACCTGAGGTTTGTAGTATTTTTCATCTAAATGGAATTTCCCTCACTTCACTGTAAAACCAGATTTGAACTTCCTAGATGCATATTTTTAATGTTTTCGAAAACACCGGGGTCGGTGCAAAGTGATAGCTTTGTGCTGCTGGTCCGAGACACAGCTGAATAACCAAGGTACTACTTCTTCCTGCTCGTTAACCCCTCTCCGTGGTCTGGGTGAGGGTGCCTCAGAGAAGGGGGCATGCGAGACCAGCAGCCTTAGGGTTTAACCCAACACCCTCCCCCTTCCAGGGCCTCTGGACCCCCACCTCCAGCAGAATAATACCTTCATTTATTAAATATGTGCCTGGAAAGTTTCCCCTCGAGCCACATTCACTCCTGTCCACGTTTTATAGTGGTGGGTGTAGGGATGCAGAGGAATTCGCCAGAGACCCACCTGAATGAGGACTTTGAAAAACATCCCCAGACTTCCATCTCATTTTTAAACGTAGATTTTGGGAATGAGGGTGAAAGCATTAGGAAATCAACAGGATTAACCAAATTCACTGCTCTCTTATTCCTTGTTTTTATTACACTTAAGGGTGTTTTGTCTCATTAAGAACCTGGCTGAGCCACCTACCCCAACAGTCCCATGTTCCCGACAGGAGTAATGTGTTCTATTTAAATTTTTGGCTCATTTGTTTAAAATGTTTTTTCAGCAGCACAAGGAGCATCAAATCAGCTCCCTCAGGAACACGGGAATTGGCTTGGGGAGAAACTGTGCTGAGAGTACCTTTGTTTGCAGTGTGCGAGAGTCCATAGATCCTGCTCTGTACCAGTCATTGCACTGACGTGCACAGCCCTGCCCAGTGTGTATCAGTATTGCCTTCTTTTTCCATCCCCTTCTACTGCTTAGCCTGCAGCAATCAGCCAAGGACCACAACCAAAAACAAAGCAGCCTAACACTGACATGTAGAACTCCCTCTCAGACAACACAGAAGACAGGAGAAGAGGGTGGGAGAGGAAGCAGGACGCGGGACTCTGAATTTGAGAGGTCATGCTTTACATAGCCGTTGCATGGCTCAGTTCAGCCAGCTTTGGGCTCCTTTGGTCCTGAGAAGGGGATTTATGCTTCTTTCTCTGACTAGGTTGTGTGTGTGTGTGTGTGTGTGTGTGTGTGTGTGTGTGAGTGCGTGTGCATGCATGCCAAGTTGCTCAGTCGTGTCTGACTCTTTGTGACGCAGACTGTAGCCTGCCAGGCTCCTCCATCCCTGGGATTCCCCAGGCAAGAATACTGAAGTGGGCTGCCATTTCCTTCTCCTGGGGATCTTCCTGACCCGGGGGTCAAACCCAGGTCTGCCGCATTGCAGGCAGGCTCTTGACCATCCAAGCCACCAGGGACGTCCCTAAGATCAGTTTAAATCAGCCCAAATCAAAGTGCTGGCAGGGCTGTACTCCCTCCAGAAGGCCTTGGGAGAGCCCGTACCTGTCTCCTCTAACTTCTGGTTCTGCTGGCATTTCTCAACTTGCAGACACATCACTGCAGCCTCTGACTCTGTGGTCACGTACCTTCTCCTCTTCCATCTGAAGGCTCCCTAGGGCCCCTCTTATAACACTTGTGCTCATACTTAGGGCCCACCCAGATAATCCAGAATAAACTCTCCATTTTAAGATGCTTAACTTGATCATGTCAGCCTTGCCTTCTCTCACTAACAGTCACAGGGGTCAGGAGGTGGGCTCTGGGTGGCCATTATTCAGATAAGTGACCGTCAAACCCATTGTTTTCCTGGCCCTCAGATTTCAGGGAAGCCGACATATTCATCATTTTTTTCTGGAGAAAAGTTTAATTGAAAGTGGTGACAAACCCAGTTCAGCCATTGTAGTTCTCACCCAGAATGAAGCTTACGTTTTGTAATAATCTATAGTAGGATCTCTAAGACTAGAATTTGATGGGGATGGAGTGTGTTAATTACACTTTAAGTCTCCATCTAATCTGGGCAGGCAGTGCTACATGGTGAACCTCAAAGGATTCAGAATTACAAGATGTTTCTTACTGTCTGGAACTTAGGCTGCTCATGGCACGAATTTGTGTCCATGAGACAGAATCTCATGGGGACAGGTAAATGACAAGGGGAGACAAGAGTTGGTACTGGGGGGCAGGTAAGGGACAGGTAAGTGACAAGGGGAGACAAGAGTTGGTACTGGGGGGCAGGTAAGAGATAGGTAAGTGACAAGCGGAAACAACAAGAGGTGGTATTGGTGCATCTTTCAGGAAAGTTCATGACCATTTCTCCCTCCCAAGACTGACTTAGAGGCTCCCCACCACATTCTTGAGTGTCTAGCTTTGCGTTTCCATCATCATACTTCTCCCATCCTTTCTAATGGTCTGTTTACCTGACTGTCTCCCTAACTGGACTGAAGACAAGGGTTTGTTCACCTGGAGATCCCCAGCAAGTAGCATGGCATTTGGCACATGGCAGAAGCTCAATAAATGTGTTGGCTTGAATGAATGAGTGGAGGGCAGTAAGTAGAACATTCTGGGCAGAAGGTTGGTGCAAGAAGATGCTCAGGGAATGAATGAGTGGAGGGCAGTAAGTAGAACATTCTGGGCAGAAGGTTGGTGCAAGAAGATGCTCAGGGGTGGGGACAGGGCAACCTCATGCAAGTCTGTGAAGATCACCGGGAGGAAGGGGGTGCCATGTGACTGACTGAGCCTACGGGTAGTTGGGAGGGAAGGAAGTGAGGGGACAGACGCTGCTCTGTTTTTGGCTCCTGGGGCCATTCTCAGCAGGAGTGGAGCCAGGGGGAGTCCTGGTGAGGGGGGGTAGTTTCCTGGAGGAGCACACCCTGCTCATGCGACAGGCGGTGGGGCAGAAGGGATGAAGTCTGGGCCTCTCAGCTCAAGTCCTCAGTCTGCCAGCTGTGTGAACTTGGGCGCATCACAGAGACCCTCGAAGCCATGGTTTTCTTGACAGTAAAGGATAACGCCAATGACCATGACCATGGATAAAGAATGCAGGTCATGAAACAGCAGAGTGCCTGGGATGCAGGCAGGGCTATGTAACCAGGAGGCTGAATCTCGTCCGGGAGGGTCCTCGCTGAGATCCTGTTCACACCATGTGGTCAGCAGTTCTGACTGGCGCTGCCATCTAAGCCTTCTCTGGGTGCCTCGGGACTTGTGGGACTGTTAGGTACCAGAGAGGCCTTGAGGAGAAACCCAGGAGCTGTCAAGGGCAAATCTTGACATCTCTCATACCTCTGTGTGGGCATTCACAGCAATCAGCCGTGTCTGAGGTCCAAGTATCAGCCCTGGGTCCACAGTCGACCTCCAGCTTGTAAAGCACTTGTCTTCTTGCAGGCTTGAGAAACTGAGTGCAGAGGCGCTGGGAGCTTTGAAGCACCCTAGCTCAAAAACGGGGCCAAATGAGACAAGCATTAGTGCCTGTCTGATTAGTGCCAAGCATCTGATTTTCAAGCTAGATGAGATCTTTGGGCGTACCTTTCAAAGAGATTAAACTAGGAATCAAAGCTAGCGGGCCCCTTCAGTGTTAATTGGAATCAATTATAAATATCAACACAGGAAGCCCCTCCCCGCTGTTTCTTTTGATATCTGTCACACATGCTGAAGAATAGAACTTGAATACAAATTTTGGAGAAACGCCGGATGTTTACAAGGTCTTCATCTTCATGGTGATGGGTCCTCCGTGGGTTTCCTCCTCCCCCAGAGGGTGAAAGGTCAGAAGGAGCCAGTGCATTTCCAATGACTTGATGGACTGGGTAAAACCCATTTACCAGCTGGAATATTTTTGACTAGATGAGGTCCTCACCAGAGTTCTAATTAAAAATCAATGTGATATATAATTAAATTCTAGTGTTCACATATGCACCAGCCCGTCTCTGTAGCTTTTAGCCCAAGGCAGAGGAAAAGCGCTATTATTGATCAAGCCAGGAGCCCTCTGAGGTTGTCAATACACGATGTCTCCACTGAGGGAGGGCCCGGTGGCTTCTTGGAGCCTGAAGGACACGCCATTGACTCCAGCTCAGGGACCCGACCATCCTGCCCAGATTGTTTGAATGCTTTGTGCAGAGGGTGGGCCCAGTCAGCAGACTCCACCCTGCCCTCCTGTTCTCCAGGCAGTGAGCGCCCCAGGCGAGGCTCTAGAAAGAGGACACTGCCAGTGTCCAGACTCATGCTACCTTTGAGGCTTCCCTCTGCTCGGCCTCCCCCATGGGCAAGCTGCCTTTAGACAAGGTCTGTCAGGGACACAGCAGCAGTGAAGTCTGGAAACTGAGGATCCCCTTGGCCCCAGCCTTCTCTGAAGGCTCTAGTGGCCTCCTTTGAACCTGGTCCTCTGATTCACCCCACCCTTTATATGGAAAAGCATTACTGATAGTTTACAGTTTCTTTAGATGCAAAGACTTCGGTGTTGCTTGGCAGGCACTCAGGGCCACCTGTCAGTTTCACAGCAAAAGCTCCCATGTGTAAAGCCTCTCATCCTTTGCAGAAGACCTCCAAATTGTCTTTGTGTCCCCCCAAGCTGGTCCCATCACAATAGGGCCGTGTGAGGCCCAGAAGCTGTTTCCATGCCTCCCTTGCACAGGGGCACTTCTTCCTTCAAGGATCTTGCCAGGCCCATCCAACCTGGGCCCCACAGGCTCACTTTCAAAGTGAAGGTCAGGGTGCCCCTCCCCCACCCAGCAAACACCACCCACCCCAACTGCTCCTGCCCTGTGCCCTGCAGCCCCCACAGGGCTGCCAGCTCTCCAGAAGTTTCTCTCTGTCTCTCTTAAGCTGAATTTAGTCAGTATATGTGTGTATATATATATATTACATTAATTAACTGTTGATTTCTTTGCTGATCAGGGGCTTTCTCTAGTTGTGGTGAGTGGAGGTTACTCTCTAGTTGTGCTACATGGGCTTCTTATTGCTGTGGCTTCTCTTGTTGTGGAGCAGAGGCTGTGGGGCCCTTGGGCTCAGTAGTTGCCGCTGCTGCTGCTGCTAAGTCACTTCAGTTGTGTCTGACTCTTTGTGACTCCATGGACTGCAGCCTGTCAGGCTTCTCCGTCCATGGGATTTTCCAAGCAAGAGTACTGGAGTGGGTTGCCATTGTTTTCTCCCATTAGTTGTAGCACAGAGGCTTAATTACCCAGAGGCATGCAGAATCTTCCTGGACCAGGGATTGAGCCCGAGTCCTTTGCATTGGCAAATGGATTTTTAACCACTGGACCACCAGGGAATATCTAGTCTGTATGTTTTTTTTGTTAATGATTCTTCCCCTTTATTCTCTTTAGATTTTTATTACAGAAATATTAATATATTTTTGCTTTAAGATATGGGTGAGAATGTAGAGCAAAACACCAAAGGGCCCATCCAGGGCTTGGAGCCCATTTATTCACACTGCCCCTCCCCCAAGCTCTTCCCCCATTCCCTGTTCCTCCTTCTGTTTTAACTCTCCTTCTCCCTCCCCTAGTCTCTCTCTCCCTCTCTCTCTCTCTCCCTGTGTATTTAAATAAAATAACACATTGATACTATTTTGCCCACAGAAAAGAGGAGTTTTAGAAGCCCAGCTTGGTGGCAAGCAGGAGTTTTGTCAAGTCCTTTGGTTTACGTGAAGGAAAGTCATTGACGGCCTTTGATCTCAGCTTCTCACACAGTGGGAGGCTGGGGCTGTGGCTGAGAAGAAAGTGAGTGTGACACAGATGAACAGCTCTCATCGTCATCAAAAGAGAAGTGTGAGGTTCACCAGTCCAGGCTTATTAAAAAAAAAGAAAAATGTATTTGTCTGGGCCAGGTCTTAGTTGCGATACATGAGATGTTCTTTGCAGCATGCAGGATCTTTAGTTGTGACATGCAAGGTCTAGTTCCATGACCAGGGATTGAACCTAGGCCTCCTGCATTGGGAGCACAGAGTCTTAGCCACTGGACCACCAAGGAAGTTCACCAGCCCAGGCTTCCTGCAGAGAAGGAGGGAGCAAGACCAAGAGAGCCCCCGAGTCACCGCTGATTTCTCTTTCTCTCTCATTCAGTGTGTAGTCCCCCAACAGACCTTAGGTCTGTCATCAAAATATATCTAAAATCTGACCCTGATCATCTGCCCAGCCAACACCTTGGTCCCAAGCTATGAGCATCTCTCTCCTGGGTTATTGCAACAGCCTTGATGTAAATTACTAGAGCCAATTACATTTAAAGGAATTTTGCAAGGTTTTATTAAAGTACAACCATGATTCAAAATTAAATAATGTGCATTGGTGGATAAATGGATAAAGAAAATATACCAATGTCTATATCCATATGCACAATGGAATATTATTCAGCCATAAAAAGGAAATCCTGTCATTTGCAGCAACACAGAGGGCATTATGCTAAGTGGAATAAATCAGACAGAGATGCCAAATGCTGTATTGTCTTACTTATATGCGATCTTACTTTGAACTCACAGAAATAGATAGTAGATTGGTGGTTGCCAGAGACTGGGGAGTGTCAAAGGGTACAAGCTTCCAGTTACAAGGGGAACACGTTCTGGGATCAGACATACAGCACAGTGACGATAGTTAACCATATCGTATTGCATATACTGTCTGCTGTGCTGTGCTTAGTCACTTCAGTTGTGTCCAACTCTTTGTGACCCTATGGACTGTAGCCCACCAGGTTCCTCTCTCCGTGGCATTCTCCAGGCAAGAATACTGGAATGGGTTGCCATGCCCTTCTCCACTCTACCTGAAAGTTGCTAAGAGAGTAGATCTTAAAGGTTCTCACCATAATAACAGCAATAAAGTGGTCATGATGTGAGATGAAAGGTATGTTAACTAGCTTTATTGCAGGAATCATTTTGCAGTTACATACATGTATCAAGTTACCACATTGTACATCTTAAATGTACACAATGTTCTATGTCAGTAAAGCTGGAAAAATTAGATAATATAAAATTCCTATTAAATAATAGAAACCAAGATAATACATATCTGAAAGTCGTCACTTCCTGCCTGTGCTCCTTTTCTCCATTATCCATGCCTTTGAGGTTGCTATTGGCTGAGACGCCATATAATGATGACCATTCAGCGTTCCTCCCCAGGTGTGCTCTCAGTTGTACAAGTAGCTTGAAACCAGCTCTGAAGGAAGCATAGACACCATAGAGATTGGCAAATTCTACGAATCAGTGGAGATCAACACTATGAATACTTACTGTCATGTTTCCCTCTGAAGGAACCAAAGTCCTCTTCTTCTGATGAAAGAGCTCATCAGACCAGAAGTCACTGCACACGTTTCAACCTCTTTCTCTAACTTGACTCAGTTTATCCTTGTTCAACACCACTATTAGATGCCCAGCTGCTCTCCCCCATTTTCAAAGTCATCCTTCCACAGATTGGTACAGTCTTAACACTAACCGGTCCTATGTCTTTGATGGCTCTCTGTAAGTTCTTGGGGCGGAGCAGGTACACATTAGATGCTCAGTAGTGATGTAGCAATTGATTCAGGACTAGGAATCTGCCCAGGAGAGGAAAGTGTTGCCAATGGTACTGGAAATAGTTGTTACATAACATTATCATCAGACTTATTTTATCATCTGATGGAGTTAATATTTCCATATTCTTTGTCCTCCATTTCACACATTCCCATCACGACCTGCGAGGTGAGGAGTACCAGCTTCACTCTACAGACAAAGAAGTTGGGAAACTTGCCCAGACTCAGACCGTTGATAGGCGGCAGAGCAGAGACTTAAGTCTGTCCTCTTTCTGAAGGGAGGACTTTCAGCAGACACTATTGGAGGGAAATGTCTGAGATCTCCACGGAGAGTTGAGTTTTCTTGGGAACTGACACCGCCGGAGACTGTTTGCTGTGGTCCCACAGAGGCCCCACCATGGAGTATCCTTGTTCTCCAGATAGACAGTGACAGGAGGTATAATGGCAAGGTCCTCCCCACCCCCCGCCACCCACCCAAGGCTTTCTATGCTCCAGACCTTTGTAATGAGGGGTTAGTGCTGTTCGGTTGGGCCGGCCCTTTGGAAGTGATATGTCTTGGATTTTTGGTGGAGGGGGAGTTTGAAGTTGGGGGCAAGTGGTGCCAAGGTAATCACAGTCTTTCACACCATAGGAAGCATGGTGATACCATGCCCCGCAGCTGGAATGGGGACTCCTGGGGACTCGAGGGGTACTGACTAAGACATGGGCTCAGATGACCCTTGTCTCTAGGGCCCATGTGAGTTATGCCGAGGCACTCCTGCTGGCCTCAAAATCAAGTCAACCCGGTTCCACGTCAGCTCATCTGATAGACTTGGATCATGTATGAGGAGTGCAGCTAAGGTCCCAGCTGTTGTGATTACACGGGCTTACCTTTGGCCCTTGGCTTCGGCTCTGTCCTTTTCTTTTTATTGTCCTGAGGCCAGTGGTCTTACTTCCTTCAGCATCAGTTTCTTCTGTTTCCCCGTGGGGATAAAGCTGGGAGTCAGTGAGATACAGTGTGTAAGGACCTGGCTCTGGGCCTGGATCATGGGCAGAGACGTCACATACAGGTTTTCTTCCACGATGACAAGTCAGGCCCTTCACCAGGGCCCTGCTGGCTCCTCCTGGTGCCGTTCTTCCTGCCAGGTTCAGACTGGGCTTCTAGCAGTGGCTGGGGAGTATGCTCCGAAGCCTTCCACTGGCCCCTGCAGATCTGGAGCTCGTGTGTGTGTGTGTGTGTGTGTGTGTGTGTGTGTGTGTGTGTGTGTGTTACAGGGTGTGCCCAACTCTTAAAGTGCTTTGATGAACATGCCTTTGTGCTAAAAGCTCTATAAATACAAGGAGCAGACCTGGGCGTGGTGCTTCCAGAACACTCCCAACTTCAGCCGTCATCAAAGGCTCAGGTCAGAGACAAGTTGGAAATGGAGGCCGTTTGCCTGTCTGCGATTCCCCAAAGCAGAGGTGGCTTTTCTTTTTCAGTGTCCACATCTTGACTCACTTGTCTTAATGGCACGAGGCCCCTCTTGCCCTTCTTGTGTCTCCAGAACTGCACAAATTTGTTTTCAAGCATCTTTAAAAGAACTGCCAGTTCCATATCCTGTCTCTGCCCACCTCTACCCCACCCAATCCACCTGCCACCCAGCAGCACCCAACAGCACCCCCTGGTGGCCAGCAGGGGGCTTCTCTGGCCCCTGGTTTCCACCCCCTCCGTCTTTTAGAAGGAACACATTCATTTGTTCATTCAATTTCTATTTATTGATTGCTGCTCTGCACCCTGAATAGACACCGGAGACACCAATATGATAGATTCCTGTTCTAAGGAATCATACCTCTGTCACGCAGTGAGGGAACAGATAGACATAAGTGATTATAATTTTAATGTGATTGGGCCATGATAGGATGTCAGGCTATCTTGAAGCTAAGAAAGTTCAAGCTTCAGGGTCTGTCATTTACATGCGATCCTAACAAAGTGTTCATGTGGTCACAGATTTTTATAAAATTTGCAGAAATAGGCTATTTTAAGGGGCTTCCCAGGTTGCACTAGTGGTAAAATATCCGCCTGCCAATACGGGAGACATGAGACACGTGTTCGATCCCTGGGTCGGGAAGATTCCTTGGAGGAGGAAATGACAACCCCCTCCAGTATCCTTGCCTGGAGATCCCATGGACAGAGGGGCATAGCAGGCTACAGTCCATAGGGTTGCAAAGAGTCGGACATGACTGAAGCGATTGAGCATGCAAGCTACTTTAAAGGGGCCAGTTAAAATGACTTTTCTTCCCCAGTGGCCTCCTCTCTGCCTTATTTCTCATTTTATTAGATGGCATGGAAGCGGCCAAAGGCATTTTTGGAACTGGATAAGGGACAGCTGAGTTTGGGATACATTTTGTCTGGGTTTCATGAGATGTTTTTGTGTGGTTAAAGTTAGGTTATTCTTAGCCCTGTTCACGCGGGAATGCCTTCCAAAAACACTTCCATCATCCACGGCTATGACTCACCCACCCTGTGACGTAAAGCTTCACAATCAGAGCCCATATCACAATTTAAACATATCTCCCAGCTCCTGGCACCAGAACAATGTGAGTAATGGGAGAGAAAAGTGGTTTAAATGGACAGAGCCGGAAGCTGGTCTGTGGAATGTTCTTCAGGTTATCAGACTGTTGTATTGTAAGCAGAAGGTCTGGTTACAGAAAAACTTGAGAGAGGTTTCCCCAGGCTTGATAGCAATCTTAGAATTTTATAGAACATTCCCAACACAGGTCTCTGAGAACGAAAGAAATGTTTGCAAACAATCTACAGCTTAAACCAAACTACCATCAAGTATGTTAGAGAAAAGATATTGGATCTTCCTATTCTCTGTAAAGACAATAGCAAATAGAAAGAACGTCTTTTCATAGAGAACAGGCTTGTAGTTGCATGGGGGAGGTGGTAGAGGCATGGAATGGGAATTTAGGATTAGCAGATGCAAACTGCAGTATATAAAATGGATAAACAACAAGGTCCTACTGTACAGCACAGGGAACTGTATTCAATATCCTGTGATGAACCATAATGAAAAGAATATGATGTATTTTTTCATATATAACTGTGTTACTTTGCTGTCAGCATAAATTAACATGACATTGTAAATCAACTACACTTCAATAAAGTGAAATTTTAAAATTGTCTTTCAAAGATCAGAGCAGGGAGCTGAAAACTAGAGGGGAGAAAAGTAGTGTGGAGGTACGTGAGGCAATCACTCTTATGAAAGGAGTGCCGTATTTGTGGCATTTGTCAGGCTTTGTAGGTACATAATCTGCTATGATTGCTTTTCTCATGCTAAATACATTTTCCTCTCATTCCTGATTTTCGTTTTAAACTTTATATTCTTTTCTGCAAAAGAAGAGTGCCTCCATCTCAGATCCTACAGAACTTGGAGCAGACTTTGGAAAGAGACGCTAGGTTTGCCCAGGGGAGACCAGTGAGGGTTCGCAGGGCATCTGTTTGTGCACTCGAGTGGAATGAGGAGACCCCCGGGAGGAAGATGTGAGGTGAGAGGCCCGTGGGAGCATCTGTACAGCAAAGAGGGGCATGGTGACTGCGGACGCAGACGGTCAGGCAGGGAGAACCACGGGAGGGCTTAGGCGGCGGGCGGACAGATACTGATTCCTCTGACTTGCCTCTGCCTTTGTTACCTGCAGCTTGTTTGCTCCCTCTTTCCCCAGGCTTCTCATTTTTAGGTGTATATCCCCTTTACTTTTCCTCCATTCCCTTGTTGTTTTTTAGTTACTAAGTCATGTACGACTCTTTTGGGCTGCGCTGGACTGTAGCCCACCAGGCTCCTCTGTCCATGGAATTGTCCAGGCTGGAGTGGGTTGCCATTTCCTTCTCCAGGGGATCTTCTCAACCCAAGGATTAAACCCGTGTCTCCTGCCTTGCAGTTGGTCTCCTGAAGTGAAGGCAAATTCTTTACCGCTGAGTTAGCAGAGAATGCACTGTGATACATAACGAAATAATTATACAACGCACCATAATGCAGACTCACTAGGAGCCCTGAACTTGTTTTCCTGCAAGTTGATGGTCTCATCCCACTGGGGATGATGGGAGAGTGATGGGGAGCAGTTGTAAAAAAAAAATGAAGCTTTGCTTAGTTGCCTGGCACTCACCTTCTTATGTGTGGCTTGGTTCCTGACAGTCACGGACCAGTATAGGTACATAGCCCAGGGATTGTGCACCCCTGCCACACACCACAATTTGTTTATGCATCCATCCTTTGATGAACATTTGAGCTGTTCTCACCTTTTGGCTTTTTTGAAAAGTGCTGCACAAATATGCATGTATGGTACTTGCATGGAGATCAATTTTCATTTCTTCTGGGTACTTACCTAGAAGAATCTGAAAAGTATGATGGGATCTGAGGAGAAGGAAAACCTCAACAAACGCAGCTGTAGGAAGGGACTTCTCATTAGTTTCATTTGTTTTCGATGCTTTGTTGTTCTTGGCTGGCATCTTGGTTTGCCATTTTAGTCCCCTGGCTTCTTGGAGAAGGAAATGGCAACCCACTCCAACATTCTTGCCTGAAGAATCCCAGGGACAGAAGAGCCTAGTGGGCTACCGCATGTGGGGTCGCACAGAGTCGGACATGACTGACGTGACTTAGCAGCAGCAGCAGCCCCTGACTTCTTCAGTGTTTCCAATTCACTGTCTTTTCCTCCCTGGTGTCTAAGCTCATTGAAAGACACAGTCACATAGCTCAAAAGAAATTTGATTTGAAGATATGGAGCCCCCTGATGTCCATCAGTTGTAGAAAATCTTAACCAAAAGAATATGAAAAGTATGATGGGATCTGAGGAGAAGGAAAACCTCAACAAATGCAGCTGTAGTTAGGGACTTCTCATTAGTTTCATTTCCAGAGATATCACACTTGTGGTTGGTGGTTCCTGTTTCTATGTTGCTTGGTTTCCATCATACAAACCGAGTTTCACGCAGATGGAGTCCCACTTCCCTCCCTTTCCAGATGATTTACTACTTGATTTACTGAGTTTGTGGCTTCCCTGGTGGCTCAGGCGGTAAAGAATCCACCTGCCATGCAAGAGACCCGGGTTTGATCTCTGGATTGGGCAGATCCCCCGGAGAAGGAAATGGCCACCCACTCTGGTATTCTTGCCTGGAGAAGCCCATGGACAGAGAAGCCTGGTTGGCTACAGTCCATGGAGCTGCAAAGAATTGGATATAACTGAGCAACTAACACTTTAGTGAGTTTGCAAGGATAGATCAAAATGTCAAAAGACATTTTGACAAAGTCTGATATGATTTCGAAGATTCTTTCAACTTTGAAATCCTAAGATTCTAAATCTATTGCTGGGTTTGCCATCTGATTAGATATAAAAGTGGCACCATTCCTATCAACATCTTGACTCTGAGTCTAAGCGTCAGAGATTTGTTGCACTATAAATTTGCTGACAAATATATTTCTGATTGTTAAAAGTATATTCCCTTTCCTTCCCTTTGAACTGATAAGTTGAACATATTTCATGTGTATTGTTTGGTAAAGAATGTCTCTCTAGCGGGTCCTGGCTTTAACGACTAGAGGAAATCCTGCAGTTGAAACTCCATGTAGTTTTTACCAGATACTTTTTCACGTCTCTAACAGAAAAAGGAAGATGTCTTTATAAAAGTTTTTCTAAAAGTCTCAAGAGACGTCATTCTGTCTGTCAAGTACAACTATCATCTCATGCAACTGCCACAACACTTTCATTCTCTGCTAACTTAATCTCAAAGACACTTGCTTTTCTATGAAAAGTGAAAGTGTTAGTTGCTCAGTCATGTCTGACTCTGTGACCCCCATGGACTATAATCTACCAGGCTCCACTGTCCATGGAATTCTCCAGCCAAGAATACTGGAGTGGGTAGCCATTCCCTTCCCCAGAGGACCTTCCTGACCCAGGGATCTAACTCGAGTTTCTTGCATTGCATGCAGATTCTTTACTGACTGAGCAGGGGAGCCCGCTTGCTTTTCTATAACTGACTTTACACATGTATATATTGGGTTGGCCAAAAAGTTTGTTCCGGTTTTTACATAAGATCAAATAGAAAACCCAAATGAAATTTCTGGCCAACCAATATATTTGTATTTGCTAGTTGTAACTTCTTTTACTTTTCTTTATTTGGATGGCATGTCCAAATCCATATTTTTAGGAAGCATGCTCAAGATCTGGGAGGCTTGTTTTATTTGAGTAAGAGGTGAACATTTATGCATCTAGGCTTCTCCACGCTGCTGTGTCACTTGCTAAGCCAGGTCCATTTTCCAAGTCTCTATTCATTTCCCCTTATCTCCTCTGAAGTGAATCGGTTGTGCTTTGTTTCAGTCTGTCTATGTATCCTGGCTGAGGTCACCTGCCTGCACTTTGTGACTCTTCCTTTTCACACCCATGTCCTCTGATTACAACTACTTGCAGACACTGTGTACCACTGATTCTTTCTTGCAGTGTTTCCTTTTGTGTTCTTACTCTAAAAGAGACTTACTCAAATCAAGTCTCTGGGATAAATGGCATTAAGGCCTTAGTCATTTGAACATCTCCTGCCTATGTGTGTTTTCATGCATCAATGATGGCTAACTCATGGAGATACTGTTCTTATTGGGTTAATAGGCTCGCCACCTTCAGGGGTCATCTGGTCTACCAGGTAAGCTGTAGAGATGTTTAAAATATGTATTTCCTTTAATATTTTCTTACATGAGCACATAGGCTGAGCAATTGATGTTAGAATTGTAGTAGCTTCTTTTAAGAAGGATAGAAAATTTTTACATTTTCTTATTTAATCCCAGAAGATTTTTTGGAGAAGGAAATGGCAACCCCCTCCAGTATTCTTTCCTGAAAAATCCTGTGGATGGAGGAACCTGGCAGGCTACAGTCCATGGGGTTGCAAAGAGTCAGACACAACTGAGCAACTTCACTCATTCAAGACTTTTTAAAACAATAAAGGTCAGTTTGTAATCTATGGGCTTTCCCTGTGGCTCAGCTGGTAAAGAATTGGCTTGCAATATGGGAGACCTGGGTTCAATCGCAGGGTTGGGAAGATCCCCTGGAAAAGGGAACAGCTACTCGCTCCAGTTTTCTGGCCTAGAGAATCCCATGGACTGTATAGTCCATGGGGTCACAAAGAGTCAGACACGACACGACACAGATTCATTTTATAATCTATGAAAATAGGGTCCTTAGGAACTGTGTGTCTTGGCACACCAGAGCCCTGTATGTGTTTCTTCGCCCCAGAAGTATTTGCAAGAACATACTTCATTGACAATATTTGCGATTTTTACCCCCAAATAATGTGCATTGTGTAAATGCTTCTTCCTCAAGAATTCGTTTACTCAAAAATATTTATTGCTAGTCTGCTCTGTGGGAAGCACAGACATCTGCACCCAAGACTTGTGTCCTTAAAGAGCTTGCAAAGTGACCAAAGGGGAAAAAGAAAAGAAAAATGTAACTGAGGGTCTGTTTGCATACAAAAACTAAGAAGCGCCAGCTCTGGCAAATTTAATAACAGCATCCCCAAGTTAATAGTAAACAACTTTCCAACCCTGAAGGCTTTATGCCCCTGCTGAGCCTGGATAAATGATTTTAGCACAAAATATTGGATTAGAAGAATTCATTTATGGTTTACATGGATTATAAAAAAAAATGGGAGTGCCGTTAAGATGTCTAGTCTAAACTCAGAAAAACCTCTGAGCCTTATCCTTTCAGTAAATAAGTAAATTTTCTTGTAGCTGCTTTTTGGACTTTGAAGACAGACTAAGAGAAGCCAGGATCTGCCTTGTGTTGCCTTTGTATCTGTCATGAATCTTTTCAAGAAGCTGAGTAATAAATCCTAGAAACAGAGAGAGAGTTGATAGTGAGCAGATACTTGGCTCTTATATGGTTTTCTTTGGAAGACTACTGGGAAATACAGAGCCATCTCATTGACCTTTAGATCAAAAATCACTAAAAGGATGCTAACGGAGAAAGAACAAACCCCATCCTCCTGATCTCACATGACGGCTGAATCCTCTCCAGGCAAAAATGCAGTTTCCTCTATAGTTTGTGGATTTTTCCTCTATCATTCTCCCCATGCTTCCGAGAAGTGTAATGTGGCTAGGTAATCCATGTCTACATTTATTTTTAGAAGTAAATGTGAGGCTATAAAAGGGAAGCAGTGACATGTATACCTCCTTTTAATAGTTCATTAATCATGTTAACATTTATAAGCCATAATGTTTGTACTATTTAAGAGGAAGAATTGGAAAATGGTATTTATACAAATTAACTTTTTATAGGTCTTCACAACCTGAGAAATGATGCTAAGAAAAGCAGTGCTGCAGTCTCACAGCACTAAATCCAGTCATTGCCTAGTTCACATGGCCTTGGGGGTGTTTTCGCTCACTTGTGAGTATTTGTCATGAAATAGTAAATGGAATTGATGAGTATTTGTAACAGGTCATCCTGCAATTGCCTGATCACTTCTACAAGTTGCCTTACCTTTTTCTACCCCTAAATGTACTCCACCATTATAATTAATGACATAAGTGGAAATTAAACTTTCTCTCTTTTTTTGTTTTCCATGGAGGCAGTGCCAGAAGTAGCAGTTGAGATTGGAAAGTGGATGTGATTCCACAGAGGTATGTTCTTTCTGACCATCGGTGCTGACCCCTGGACCAGCCACTTTGAAAGGCAGTGAACATGGTGATGATGGGGAAAACCATTTCTCAGGTCCCTCCATACCCTGAGCCTTTTATATTTCCATGCACCTCAGTGGTATCAAAGAAAGCATTTTTGGTTGGTTTTAACTTCAAATTTCTGGCCACTTCCATCACCAGGAGAAGCACATAAAATAAGATGATAAGCTGTTTCAGGTTATGGGCTGTGAATGGACACTACCTTTTGTGGTCTGAATGAGAATTCATTTTGAAGTCCTAATTCCTTGTGGAATAGTATTATAAGGTAGGACTTTGGAGGTGAGCAGATCATATGAGTGAAGTCCTCACGCATGGGATTAACACTCTGCTAGAGGCCCTAGAGAGCTCCTTTGCCCTTTGCACCATGTAAGGACACAGCTAGACATAGCTGGCTGTGAAACGAAAAGGAGCCTTCACCAGACACCAGCTTTGCCAAGGACTTGACCTTGGACTTCAAGACTCCAGCTCTTCAAAAAATCAGTGTCTGTTTTTCTTGTTTTACAAGTCACCCTGTGTATGTTCAGTTCAGTTCAGTAGCTCAGTCGTGTCCGACTCTTTGCAACCCCATAGACTCCATACACCAGGCTTCCCTGTCCTTCACCAACTCTTGGAGCTTGCTCAAACTCATGTCCATTGAGTCGGTGATGCCACTCAACCATCTCACCCTCTGTCATCCCCTTCAACTGCCTTCAATCTTTCCCAGCATCAGGATCTTTTCTAATGAGTCAGTTCCAAGCATCAGGTGGCCAAAGTATTGGAGTTTCAGCTTCAACATCGGTCCTTCCCATTAATATTCAGGACTGATTTCTTTTAGAATGGACTGATTGAATCTCCTTGCAGTCCAAGGGACTCTCAAGAGTCTTCTCCAACACCACAGTTCAAAAGCATCAGTTCTTCAGTGCTCAGCTTTCTTTCTGGTCCAACTCTCACATCCATACCTGACTACTGGAAAAACCATAGCTTTGACAATATGGACCTTTGTCAGCAAAGTAATGTTTCTGCTTTTTAATATACTATCTAGATTTGTCATAGTTTTTCTTTCAAGGAGCAGGCGTCTTTTAATTTCATGGCTGCGGTCACCATAAACAGACAAAGACACCACCTAGCTGGACTCTGAGAACTGCTGTGTCCATGTCTGGTTTGCAATTTAGCCATTTGGATTAACTGGCTTGGCTAACTAGGTGGTTAATCATGTAAAATGTCCAAGCAGGTTCTTATGTAGAGACTCTCTATAAGCTCCTTGGAAAGATATCATAAGTGTTAGAATCCAGATTGAATTTATGGTTTGTTGGGGAAAGGGAATACCGGGTGGGGAGAAAAACAAGAGCTCTATCATGTTAGAACGGGATGGAAAAATTGTCAGTGCTTTCAGAAATGTAGTTACTGTCATACTTCCAGCCTCTGGGCAAATAAGACTCTAAAGTAACATGGAGAGAACTTTCTCAGCTCTTCTGAGATTCTGGATCAGGACGGGGTAGAAGTGACACAGTCTGGATTTGGCTGCTAAAAGACTAATGCTGTCTGATCTCCTGATTTGGTAACCCAGAAATGCCTCTTGTGAGTTTTAGTTTGGCTGCCTGAGGACTCATCTTTCTAATGAAACTTCTGCAGAATANTGGTCCAACTCTCACATCCATACCTGACTACTGGAAAAACCATAGCTTTGACAATATGGACCTTTGTCAGCAAAGTAATGTTTCTGCTTTTTAATATACTATCTAGATTTGTCATAGTTTTTCTTTCAAGGAGCAGGCGTCTTTTAATTTCATGGCTGCGGTCACCATAAACAGACAAAGACACCACCTAGCTGGACTCTGAGAACTGCTGTGTCCATGTCTGGTTTGCAATTTAGCCATTTGGATTAACTGGCTTGGCTAACTAGGTGGTTAATCATGTAAAATGTCCAAGCAGGTTCTTATGTAGAGACTCTCTATAAGCTCCTTGGAAAGATATCATAAGTGTTAGAATCCAGATTGAATTTATGGTTTGTTGGGGAAAGGGAATACCGGGTGGGGAGAAAAACAAGAGCTCTATCATGTTAGAACGGGATGGAAAAATTGTCAGTGCTTTCAGAAATGTAGTTACTGTCATACTTCCAGCCTCTGGGCAAATAAGACTCTAAAGTAACATGGAGAGAACTTTCTCAGCTCTTCTGAGATTCTGGATCAGGACGGGGTAGAAGTGACACAGTCTGGATTTGGCTGCTAAAAGACTAATGCTGTCTGATCTCCTGATTTGGTAACCCAGAAATGCCTCTTGTGAGTTTTAGTTTGGCTGCCTGAGGACTCATCTTTCTAATGAAACTTCTGCAGAATAAGACAGAGAATCTGCTAGAACTGCTCCAGTGTCAGAGGTCCCTGGTCTGCTCCAGTTTTTCTATACTCACTCTTTTCTCTTACAGGAGTTGAGAGAAGGTAATTTCTGACCTCTCTCCACCCCTTCCTGCCCTGCTGTGCACATTATTCCTTCCCTGTCCTAGGACCTCTCACTCAACACCCTTTTTGATGCTTCTATAACTAAATCAAGTCTAAAACATTTGGGACCAGTCTCTAAAAGGGCAATTTTACTGTCAGGCAGCCATGACTGGTAACCTGGTTCCCTGTGTTTTGATCTTCTAGTATGTGACATTTTCTATCTGTCTACTGATACACATTGCCTGGGAAAAATCTTTGATTATCATATGAAGAAAGAAAGAAAGTCAAGTCACTCAGATGTGTCCAACTCTTCACGATCCCACGGACTGTAACTTATCAGGTTCCTCCATCCATGGGATTTTCCAGGCAAGAATACTGCAGTGGGTTGCCATTTCCTCCTCCAGGTATCATATGAAGAGTCATTACTAATTAACACAATAACAATGGAAGAGAGGGTTTCATTATTTCCTGTTTCCAGAGAAAGACTTCACTGATGATTTGCAAATATAATAAACTGTTTCCATTTTGAACATCAAAACCTTAGACACTTGCCTTCTTTTATTATCCAAAAATAGTATATGTTTATGGTGTTCTTGTACATTTCTATGTTTTTATACAATGACACAATTTATTAGCATATTTCATGAATGTTTTTCCATGACATTAAATATTTTCTATGACATTTTAATGACTTTATTGTATTTCATTTAAAATTTCTTATTATCACACAATCATACCGTTTCCAATTTCTCTTTTTTAGCAATATCACAATGATGTACACTTCTCCCTAAACTGTAGGAGAGCACCCATTTCCCCCAAAATCATCTGCAGAGGGTATAATCAGTTAAACAATTTTAAAATCAATGTAATAGGTAAAGGAACATGTTATTGTTGCTTAAATTTGCATCTTTTTGATCACCTGTAAGACTCCTCACATGAGCATTGAACATTTTCAAATGTTTATTGCCCATCTGTGCATTTTTGTGAATTTCCTCTTTTAATTTTTTTGCCTATCTGAGGAAGGTGAGTGAATTTTTTCCCAATTAATTATAACTAATTTAAAATTCAACTACAGATATGACCTGTTCCAAATAAATTTAGTTTTTTTTTAACCATTTGCCCTTAAATTGTACTTAAAATGTGGATTTTTTTAGCATATAAAAATTTTTTAACTTTAGTGTTGACTGAACTTTTCCAGTATCTTGGAAGAAATAATGTGTAAGCCACTTTCTCTGCCTTGAAGATACCTAATAATCCAAGTGTGGAAATAAGATGTATGTAGGGGAGTTGGACACATGGTGGCTCCTCTCAGCCATTGCCCCTAAGTGCAGGCGGCTGCAACCGGCGCACTCAAGCTGGTTTTAGAAAAGGCAGAGGAACCAAAGATCAAATTGCCAATATCCGCTGGATCATGGAAAANTGGCATCACTCACTCGATGGACGTGAATCTGAGTGAACTCCGGGAGTTGGTGATGGACAGGGAGGCCTGGCGTGCTGCGATTCATGGGGTCGCAAAGAGTCGGACACAACTGAGTGACTGAACTGAACTGAACTTAGGGGAGTTGGTGATGGACTGGCAAGCCTGGTGTGCTGCAGTCCATGGGGTTGTGAAGAGTTGAACACGTCGTCTGAGCAACTGAACTGAACCCTATAAAGAATATAGTGTTTAAAGCAGCTGCTTGTCATGGGAAGGTGTGTAGTTACTGAAAGATGAGCCTGTTGTTGGTGAGAGTTTGGAAAAAGCCCCTTGGATGCTGCTGATCGGCACTGTCCTGCTGCCAGGTTGATAAGCACAGATTTAAACATCAGGCTGGACAAGAATGAAGAGTTTTTCCAGGGAGAGTGTGATGAATTGCACACCTACATGATCGTGCACTCGGGCTGACCCTCCTGCCAAGACTGAATTATTTTCTCTCCTCTGGGCAACCAACTGCATATTTGTGCCAGCATCTTTGAAAACATCAGTGATATAAATTGTGTTTCTCTCTGGTCTGTGTAAACTTAGAAAAGTGTCCAGAAAAAAAAATCTAGGGAGAATGAGAATGAACATCAGTTTTCATGATTTTCTTTTGGAAAATTTCAAATGATACTGTGTTGTGGGTAAGAGTCAAGGAATTTCTGATTTTTATGTCTCAGCACGTGTCAGAGTACCCTGTGCTTTTGTCAGAATTTGCAGTGTGCTTTAAGGATTCCAAGTCAATAAGACCTCACTCTGGTGTGTGTGTATGTGTTTGTGCGTGCAATGGGGAAGGCACAGGGAGACAAGACTAGGATGAAATGAGCTGGTTGCAGAAAGCAGGAGCAGACATGCTGAGAAGCAGCAGCCCAAAAGGACTCAGACCCTGTGTGTGTGTGAACTGGGGGAGAGGCACTGTGGGGACAGCCCTCAGGAGGGTACAGCAAAGTGGCAGGAGATGGCCGGGGAGCAGGAGCATTTCCAATTCAGGAGGACTTCAGCCAGGGGTGCTGGGGTAAATGTTTAACAATTGGCTCTCTGGGGACTTCACAGAATCCTGATGAGAAGCATTTGCAATTTCTCTGGTGTAAACACCCCCACTGTGGTAGACCACAAACTGCCACTGGGGGAATCACTGAATGGAAGGCTAGAATGTGCACCATAGATTCTCATGAGCAGCTGGAGTAAGCTGATAGAGTTTTGTTTCTGCACCATCCATCCATCCATCCATCCACTCAGTCATGGCAGGACCACAACCACTTCTTGAGGCAGGAGCCGCAGAGGGGGCAGAGTTCAGCACTCCAGGGGAGGCCGCGGCCACAAGCAGACAGAGCGTCGGGGCTCCAGCTCTGCAAGCTAGATCATCCTGGTTAGAGGCAGCAGGACCTCGTGCTAAGTTGTAAAGCTAAAGCAAAATTTCAGCCTTGAGTGGGAAGGAGAATGCTCACAAAGAGGCTGCAGGAGTGCCAGCGGTCATCTCTCATCCAATTCAAAACCAGCATCATGACCCAGACACTAATGCTGTAGATGGCCTTCTACTGGTCAGACTTGGCTCAGACATAGACAAGGGGAAATTGGCTATAGGAAATCACCAGAGACTCCCAAACCAGGGCCAGATAGGTCAGGGACTGCAATTAACACTCAGTGATGAGACGACCTCCTCATCTGCCTGTACACAAGGAGAGGAGTATTCCTATTATTTCAATATATGAACCTTGATGAAGGGGTGACCTTACATCATTTATTCTGTCAACAGATATTGTTAGGTGAACAGATTTTGCCGTCATGGAGTCTGCTATCTTTTGGCAGAGACAGACGATCAACCATTCATAAAGGGACACGATCACACCAGACGGAGACCAGGCCGTGAAGGGCTGAGCTGAGTCAGAGTCAGGGACAGGAAAGGTGCTGCTTTAGCTCACTGTTGTCGTTGTAGTCCTTTAGTCGCTAAGTTGTGTCCGACTCTTTTGAGACCCCATGGACTGTAGCTGGCCAGGTTTCTATGTCCCTGGGATTTCCCAGGCAAGAATACTGGAGTGGGTTGCCATTTCCTCCTCCAGCGGATCTTCCCAATCCAGGGTTCAAGCTGTGTCCCCTGTGTCTCCTGCAATGGCAGCTGGATTCTTTGCCATTGCATCACCTGGGAAGCCCTTAACCTTAATTACCTTCAAAAAGTATTTCCAAATACAAATATGTTAGGGGTTAGGGTTGTAACATGTGAATTTCAGAAGTGGCAGGATTCAGCCCTTTGCATGGACATTGCCTTCAAGCAGCACTGATCTAATATTAGTAATTCTCAAAATGTGGCACACATGGGAATCACCTGCAGGACTTGATGAAACCCAGATTCTTGGGCCCTCAGGGATTCTTGTTTGGTTGATCTAAATCTGATTTATTAGGTCCGCCTAAATATTTGCATTTCTAAGAGGCTTCCTTCCAAGTGATGCTGGTGCTGATCCACGGGCTGGTCTCTGAGCACTGAATTAGACAATAGATTTGGGGAATCAATCTTCCAAGAACTAGAATAGCATAAAATAATCCAAAAGAAATCCTAAAAAAAAATTCAGCAATTCAGAAGACTTTTCATATTTCAGTGCCTCAGAGATTGTTTAAATATCTTTTGTTTTTAAAATAATACATACATGTAAATCTTTTTCTTAAAAAAAATCTTTTAATTTCGTTGTTATTCTGGCTAAAGGGTATTTCCCTTGTAATTTCCTTTGATAACCTGAAAGTGTTTTGCAAGTATTATTTTTAACCCTCAAATCTACTCCAGGGAGAATTGTAAGTCAAAAAATAAACATAGAGAACAGCAAACTTGAGATACAGAGAAATCAGTGCCTTGTACGAGTCAGCACAGAGCAGAAAGCAGGAAGAGAGCTTGTTAAACAGAAGTCTGTCCACATAAGGAGATGTGAGGGGGAGTGAGTTAAACCCTGGGCAGCTTTTGAACTAAGCAATAAACTTTGCATGTCCAGTACTGCATTGATGTGAGGTTTCCCTTTTAATTTTAAACGTCTGTGAAAATCAACAGAATCTTGGCTCACAGGTCTTCTGAAACTGTGATAATCAAGCCAAATGAAGGCGCTTATAGATATCACTGGTGATTCCTCCTGGTTAATTTGAAGCAGTTAACTTAGGACAGTCCTTCAAACCCAGAAAGTTGTAGAGTTTAGCAACAATGCAATAATGAATTATAAAAGCTGTATTGTTTCTACCATACCACCATTTTATCTAATTATTTCTGGTATAAACCCCAGTGGAAACAATGCATATTTTGTTATGAAACTCCAACCAGAAACATTGGACCTCAGACAAAAAGGAAACTTTGGGAAAGATTCCAGCATCAAACTGTGGCATGTATATTCCCACATACATAAAATGAAGAATTAATATAAAATATCATGCCAAGAACACACTGCTTAATATTTGTGCATTTTCTATTAGAAACTTGTTTTGGGGATATCCAATTTCCATGCCCCCACCCCCCACCATGAATCAGAAAGATTCTCTCAATAATTGAAAGATACAACTCATTTCAAAACTCACCTAGAGAAATGTTTAGGAGCAAATGCAACATATTTGCAGTCAGTAAAGACCATTCCTTTATAGAAATAAGATCATAAAGATGCTATCAACTAGTCATTTTAATGAACTCTAAGTTCCCAGAGTTTTGAAGGTGGTCAAGAGAAGAGATGGTGCCATAAACATCACAGAAAGGTTTTCCTTCAATGGCAGCTACTTCTTGTCTTATTATTAAGCTTTTTATTTTGAGATAATTGTAGATTTATATGCAGTTGTAAGCAATAACACAGAGAGATCCTATGTATGCTGCACTCAGTTCCTCCCAGTGTTAACATCTTACAAAACTACGTCTATATGATGACAACCCAAATATGGACCCTCAGTCAAATCCTTCAGGGTGTTTTGTGCACCAGTAGTCTGCTCCTTTTTATTGCTGAGTAATATTCCAAGGTATGGGTGTACCATAGTTTGTTTATCCATTCATCCATTGAAGGTCATCTGTTTCTGGTTTGGGGTCATTATGGATAAAGCTGCTATATAAACAGTTATGTATGTGGTTTTTTTGTATGTGCATACAAATCTTCATTTTCTGGGTTAAACATTTGTAGTATAACTGCTGGGTCATACGGTAGTTGCACGTTCAGATTTTCAAGAAGCTACAAACTGTTTTTCAGAGTGGTTGGACCATTTCACACGTCCACCAGCACTGCAAGAGTGATCCAGTTTGCCTGCATCCTCACTAGCATTTAGTGTTGTCACCGTTTTCTTAAGGTTAGCTCTTCTGATGGAGGTTAGTAATAGCTCATTGTGGTTTCAAGTTACATGTCCCCAGTAGCTGCTGATGTTCAAATCTTTTCACAGACCTACTTGCCACCTGTGTATCTTCTTCACTGAAACGTCTATGTATGGGTTTTTGCCATA
Source organism: Neotragus moschatus (assembly GCA_006410615.1). Classification (NCBI taxonomy): domain Eukaryota; kingdom Metazoa; phylum Chordata; class Mammalia; order Artiodactyla; family Bovidae; genus Neotragus; species Neotragus moschatus. The sequence goes on along the minus strand of SJYA01001905.1, from coordinate 754,760 downwards.
TTCTCTTTGGGTTGTTTGAGCTTCCCTGGTGGTTCAGTGGTAAAGAATTCGCCTGCCAGTGCAGGAGATGTGGGTTTGATCCCTAGGTTGGGAAGATCCTCTGAAGAAGGAAATGGCAACCCATTCCAGTATTCTTGCCTGGGAAATCCCATGGACAGACAGACATGACTTAGTGACTAAACAAAAACGACAAGAAAAATTGGGTTATTTTTTTGTGTCATTATTGAGGATTAAAAGTTCTTTACATATTCTAAATGCTAGCCTTTTATTTGATGTATGATTTGAAAATATTTTCTCTCACTCTGTAGCTTGTCTTTTCACTTTCTTAACAGTCTTTTGCAGAGCAGAAGTTTTTGTTTTGATGAACTGCAACTTATCAACATTTTATTTTATAAATCATTCACTCGCTGTTGAGTCCAAGAACTTCTTGTCTAACCCTAGGTCCTGGAGGGTTTTTTTTTTTTTCCTGAAAGCTGCATAGCTTTACATTTAAGTCCATTCTGAATTGATTTTTGTGAAATATTTGACTTAGGTTTGAGGTTTGTTTTCCCCCTATGGACATACAATTGAGTCAGCATCATTTATTGAAAATTTATTCTTCCTCCACTTTATTGCTTTTGCACTTTCATCAAAATCCATTGGAAATATTTGTGTGGGTCTATTTCTGGGCTCTCTATTCTATTCTCTTGACCTTTGTGTTTATCTGTCCTCCAATACTCTATGATCTTGATAACTGTAGCTATGTGGTAAGTCTTAAAATTGGGTAGACAGATCCCTCCTACTTTCCTCTTCTTTTTCAAACTTGTTTTAGCCATTCTACATTCTTTGCCTTCTCATATAAATCTTAGAATAATTTTGTCTGTATCAACAAAAAATCTTGCTGGAATTTTGATACAATATCATTAAATTGTATAAAGCCACACAGAATAACTCTCCATTTGTTCAAATCTTGCTTGATTTCTTTCATCAGCACTATGCAGTATTCAGCAAAGTCTTATACAAGCTTTGGTTAGATGTACATCTAAGTATTTTATGTTTTGAGCAATTGTAAATGGTATCATATTTTAAATGTCCATGTGTTCATTGCTAGTTTAGAGAAATATATGTCTTTTTTTGTGTTTCCCTTGTATCTTTGCTTTGGTGATCTTGTCTATTAGTTCTAAAATATTTTTGTTGTTGTTGTGTTTTCTTTTTATAGATTCTTTGGGATCTTCTACCAGACAATCATATCATCAGCAAATAGAGGTAGTCTCATTTTTCTCCTGCCTAGTCAATATGCTTTTTATTTCTTTTTCTTTCCTGGTGTTATGGCTAGAGCTTTTAGCACTCCGTTGAGTGAAATGATAATAGTAGGTGTCTTGTCTTGCTCCCAATCTCAGGAGGAGTCATTCTGTCTTTCACAATTATGTATATTACACATAGGTTTCTGTAGATACTGTTTATCAAGTTGGAGAAGTTCCCCTGTAAGATTTTTGCTTTTCTTAACAAATTGAGCAGTTCAAATTATGTGAATATTAATATTAAATATTAAATTTAATATTAATATTAAACTTTTCAGGGATAGGATGAAAATCATACTTTTCAGGTTTACAAAAGACTGTGTCCTCTTTCCCTACTGGAAGAACATCGAGTCACTGTTTTACCTTTCCCAGACTTGTAAGGGAATACACTGCCTTCGTAGAGAAAGTGTTTGCTATCAGTCTGAAGCTAAATTATCAAAATGAAAATAAATCTTAGGTCATAATTCAGCTAGTGAAGGACTCACTTCTTTACGGCATTGGTATAACACAGGAACATTGGTGGGAAACGACACACAAAGGGACCTGAGTCCTCCCAGCCTCAGCTTGCCCTGTCTCTTTCCTGCGCCGTCTCCCAGACCTGAGGAGAGATGGTATTTCAAGCTATACCACAGGGTCAGGGAAAAACATGTATCGATGAAATATACATACCCAGGATTCTCACAGGCACATTTCTGTCTTCCTGTCAGATTTTCCACTTCTGGAAGAACAGCAGCAAATGGGTAATTTTTTAGGGTTGAAAAGTGGGGTCAGTTGGCATTGCCACCACTCAAGTTCAGGTCCATGGATAAAGACACAGCTGACAAGTTTGTAAAGATAAAACTATAGAGAGACAGACACATAGGAAGGCAGACAATAAACAGAACAAGGAAAGAAATAAGAGCTATACCATCCATACACATCAGGAGTGGAAACGTGCATCTCTCTTCTGTGAAACTCAGAAAGAACCGTTTCTCTTGGAATGCACTAGCCTCGTTTACAGTTCTCAGCACAAGGGGCCTCTCTCCTGGACCATGAATTTGACTCTATCATAGACTGATTTTGGCATATAGTGGTAGATATTTATATGCTTGTATTCATATCTCACTTCTTCACCTATGTTGTATCACTTTTTGAGAGCAAGGTCAAGGTCTTTCAGTTCTTCCTAGTGTAGTACTCAGCACTGGTAAGTGCTGGTAAGTGTTTCAGTTGATGGTGGTTGAAATAGAAATGAATGGAGTCAAAGATGAGAGTTCAAGGAAAAAGTGCTCCACTCCGTTTTTTATAAAATGTAATATTTAGGAACCACCAAGTGTTGGCTTTATTATGTTTCTTTTGTTCTGCTCCTGAGTGGACTGTGCTCTAGAATTTTTCATCCAGCTATGTAAAAATATCACCTTTGCTGCCTTTCCAAGAGTGAACATTGTTGTATGCTCACAAGCTGGTCTAAGCGCCAGGTTATAGGATCGATTTAAATGTCGTGATCATATCTCGAGTGGCCAAAGAGAAATTGGGGAAGGTAGATGGGGTTTAGAGCAAATGATGAAAGGCAATCTTTCCTCAATCTTTCCAGGTTATCACTTTACTGTGCAATGTTTCATTAGCTAATTGTTACTGAGACAATGAAGAAGTCAGTTCCAAAACAGTCAATTACTTAGTCCAATTTGGGTAATAAAAACATTCTATGAATTGAAATATAGTTTACTTTGAAAGGAAATTGTGCCTCCCAGGAGGCTGCTTAATGGTTTGGGGGAAAATGGTTCTATTATTCGCCTCTTTGTTGCAACATTATATGTTGGAAAAATACACTTAATTACATTTGGTTGGCTCTAAAGACTTTTTGGTGCAAACTGCTAAAATATTAACAAAGAAACACTTGCATGTGAGAGCTGTACAGAGGAAGCCTGGGTCCTCCTGTGTCCCAGGAGGAGGTCGAATGTACCCACTGTGTACCCAAAGTGCAGACCTGAAAGCCTCCATCTCTGGATTTTGAATCCAGTTGTTCTCCCATTACTTTTTATTTGTGGTGAAAACTAGAAATAACAAGACAGTGACTCACAAGGATCCCTGGTAGACTTTAGGTAATGTACAAAAGATGCATCTTTCATATCTTTCGTCGTTGTTTTTCGGTTCCTAAGTCGTGTCTGACTCTGCAATTCCGTGGACTGCAGCATGCCAGGGTTTCCCATCCTTTACCATCCTACCGGAGTTTGCTCAAATTCACATCCATTGAGTCAGTGATGCGGTTCAACTAGCTCATCCTCAGTCATCCCCTTCTCCTCCTGCCTTCAATGTTCCCCAGCACTAGATAGGCAATTAAAATTTAGGATGCAAGAATGCTGAGGCCTTTGGGAATTTCTAGATTGTAAATTGCTACTTAAAAAAAAAATTAACTCATTTTTAGTAGCAAAAATACATATCCTAACCCAATAGCTACACTAGACGACTGCATCTTTGCTCCATTAAAAAAAGCATCTTGAGGGACTTCCCTGGCGGTTCCGTGGCTAAGACTGCGGGGCTCCTAATGCAAGGAGCCCAGGTTTGATCCCTGGTCAGGGAACTAGATCCCACGTGCCACAACTAAGGACTGGTGCAGCCAATAAACAAAATTAAAAAGAAAACATTTTGATTGCATTCAGGGATGCCTGAAAATGAATCATTGTCATAAAACAATGTGTTCGGGAGGCCTCAAGTCCTGGAAAGATTTCCTTTGGCCCTATTGTCTTCTCTGCCATGCTTTCCAGACAGATTCCTCCTCCTAATGCACTGTTACTCATCAAGCAGCTTCAAAGTGGGTTTTCTGGGGACATAAAGATGGTGAATGTGGCAGCCAATTCCTTTTGCTTTTTGGAACAGTTTAAATAATTCTCTCTCTCTTCATTTAATTTGCTGTTTCCTGGGTAAATGGCTCTGTCTCAGTGGTTCCTATAATTAGAGCTGAAGTCAAGCCCCAAATCTTAATTCCCTGATCTATGATGGGAACACATATCACAACTGCCTGGGAGGCCTGGGCTCATCTGTAGGCAAAGCTTCAGGATGATCAGGTAGCTCTGGGACAGAGATGAGTTTCTCAGTGGATCTGAGCCTCTGTTTCCTTATCTGTGAAATAAGGATCAAAAGGATTTCTGGCTCATACAGCAGCCTTTTGTCTAGAATTGGTCAAGTTAGTGGAGTTCCTCTCAAGGGGAACTTGGCAGGGGGACGAGCTATTTGCTGTTCACAGAGCAGGTGTGAGTGGGAAGATCATGGACTTAGTTTCCAGTCTTCATTTTGCATCAGCAGAAAGTCTGATTTGGGGCAATGTACTTATGCTTTCTGAGTCTGGGTTTCTCATTTGTAAACTGAGGTAATACTGACCTTGGGGGCTTGTTGGGAGGGCTGAAAGTCTGTGTCTAGTATTTAATGGATTTCCAAAAGTGAGAGTTCCTTTTCTTGCCTTAGGATGGCTGTGGGGGTTCCATCCTTATGTAGCCCTTAAGGGAACCAGTGAACCCAGGTAAAAAATTCAGGTGTGTGTTTTATTACTCCCTGCTGACGGAAGGCATCTCTGATGGCAATAAGATTAGTCTAGCGCCACCTGCTGAAGAAACCTCAGTGCCCTCAGCTGAGCCAGCTCCCAAGATTCCCACCTACTCCTGTAGGTGAGCAGGCATTCAGAGCTCTAACCCAACAGGCACACAGCAGGGAGGACTCTTTTCTCTTCCTCTTCCTCCCCCTGATGCTGGGAAAGATTGAAGGCAGGAAGAGAAGGGGACAACAAAGGGTGAGATGGCTGGATGGCATCTCAGACTTGATGGACATGAGTTTGAACAGACTCCAGGAGTTAGTGATGGGCAGGGAAGCCTGGCGTGCTGCAACCCATGGGGTCACAAAGAGTCGGACGCGACTTAGCGACTGAACTGACTGACTGACTCCCTCCCCCTCCTCCTTCTCCACTGCTTTCTCCTAACACTACCATTAATTAGACCCAAGGTACCTTGGGGAGAAAGGGAATCTCATATCGGTTTTTGATGTTTTTACTTCCGTTTCAGGGATATATATATATATTTTTTTTTTCCAGGAAGAATGATAGAACACAGACAGGGAAGTGTCCATGAGGGTGCCTGAAATTTGTGCAGATGCACACGTGAATACACTCAGGCTGGAAATATTTCTGACTTATTGCAGTTATATTCGTGGCTAAACCTTCCCCTGGCTGCATTCTTACTCTATCTTTATTCTTTCTGTATAGTTGGGAGGACTTGGGGAACGCGGTAGTGAGCAGCAAGAATGAATGTCTCTGCAATCATTGCTTTCAAATAATAGAAAGAACAAAGAGAGAGAGAATGAAGGGAAGAAGGAAGAAGAAAGAAAGGTGAAGGGAGGGAGAGAAGGAAGGAAGGAACAAAGTTTCAAAGAACACACCAGGATTGAAGTTTCCCAAGTCAGAATTCATGTTCAGAAGACATATGGCTGAATTAACTCCAGTCTACGGAAACAAGGGCATGTGCCCGTCTCTACACAGTGGCCACACTTCGGAGGAAGTCTTCCCCTCCCCACGTGCTTTCTCAGCCTTTCAGAGGCATGCTTTCCCTCTGTTGNCCAGGATTGAAGTTTCCCAAGTCAGAATTCATGTTCAGAAGACATATGGCTGAATTAACTCCAGTCTACGGAAACAAGGGCATGTGCCCGTCTCTACACAGTGGCCACACTTCGGAGGAAGTCTTCCCCTCCCCACCTGCTTTCTCAGCCTTTCAGAGGCATGCTTTCCCTCTGTTGGTTGGTCTAGAATGGAGATGCTATAGGCTCTAAAGTGAAAGTTTCTTTGAGAGAAGAGTTAAAAAAAAACAAACTTGGCAGACATTCATCTGAAAGCAAAGAGCTCCATTTGGGACAAAGCTATTGAGTGAAAAGATAATGGAACTTGGGAAATCTGGTTCCGCTTAAAGTCTGTGACTCATTCACAGCCAGAGCACAAGTTCTTTCTTTACATAAACACAAAGCAGTAATTTGCTAAAATGATGGAGTTTCTCCCTGTGTGCGTCAGACGGCAGAGCATCCCACAAGGCTCTCCCGGGTCTGCGGGGACATTTTCATTCCTATTTACTCTCTGAGTGGGTCATGCTAAGGTTTCACTTACCCTGTTTCTCAGGAAGCACGGAGGCCTCTGGGCAAAAGATCCAGTCATTGAGTTTGATTTCCTGTATTGGGTGANCAGGAGGATTCTTTATCGACCGCACCACCTGGGAAGCTCTAAAAAACTAGAGCTTTGAAGTAAATCCACCTGTTGGCTTGAAGGTTCTTAGTATTTTAAGTTGGTGGAAAGGTGTATCCGCCTGCAATGTGGGAGACCTGGGTTTGATGCCTGAGTTGGGAGGATTGCCTGGAGAAGGGAACGTATTCTTGCCTGGAAAATTCCATGGATGGAGGAGCCTGGCAGGCTACAGTCCATGGAGTCGCAGAGTCAGACATGACTAAGAGACTTTCACTTTCAAAGGGGTAGCTCTTATAGAGGATTGTGTTCTAGTCCCTGGAAATAATGTGTCCTGCTCAGTTTCTGGGAAGCAGGGATATATTCTTACAGGTTCCCTGCTGGAACAGTTTTCGAACTCCTTGGTGAGAGTCAGTGTTCTCCCAGGGGAGTGAGGACTGAACACACTAGGGCAGCAGCTTGGAGAAGGAAGGAAGGGACTGCCAGGAGAAGGGAGTCCTGGTCCCTTTATGACTGCAGCCTCCCAGAGCTCACTGGTTCACGAGCTTGTTGTCGGAAACCCCAGATGCCAGCTCACAAAGGGCTCCACTCTCAGGGAGTCTGTTTGGCTCAAACTGAAGAGTCACAGTCTGGGATTGTGTCACCTGCACGTTCCCTTCACTGTCACATATGGAAATGAGGCTCCAGAACACAGCCTCTCAGGCCAGGTGGAGCCAAGAAGCAGAGCCACAGAGGCAAGGTCTGATTCGAATATTTGATGTCATCACCCAGGTTAGAAATCAACACTAGTTACCATAGTGGTGGGCCTCTAGTTCAGGGAGGAGGGCATGCTCTGGTTCCCACCAGCCCTGATCAGAGATGTCTATGCAGCCATTTCCCTAGTAGCCTTGGCCCTAGCCCAAGAGGAATCTCTCAGCACCTTAAACTGCCTCAGAGGCCAGCCTTGGGCCAGCCATCTCCCCAAAGGCATCCCTGTCTTCACACATGCAAACACTTCACAGCTGATTGCAGGAAACCAGAATGATCAGCCTGAAAGATTCTTTACTGAGGTTTTGGAGACTTAATCTCTACTGTTGGCATGTATGCTAAATTGCTTCAGTAGTGTCTGACTCTTTGTGACCCCATGGACTGTAGCCTGCCAAGCTCCTCTGTCCATGGGATTCTCCAGGCAAGAATACTGGAATGGGTTGCCATGCCCTCCTCCAGGTGATCTTCCAGACTTAGGGCTGAACCCAGCTCTCCTGCATTGCAGGCAGATTCTTTACTGCTGAACCACCAGCGAAGTCCATTGTTGGCATAAGTAACTCCAAATTTCTAACCAACCTGGACCCTTCACTGCAAACTGGCTTTGAGGCACATGAAATCTTGATATCAGTTTCTTTTCATGAATACACACACATACACACACACACACACACACACACACACACACATATATATGCTGCTAAGTCGCTTCAGTCGTGTCCAGCTCTGTGTGACCCCATAGATGACAGCCCACCAGGCTCCTCTGTCCCTGAGATTCTCCAGGCAAGAATATTGGAGTGGGTTGCCGTTTCCTTCTCCAATGCATACATGCATGCTAAGTTGCTTCAGTGGTGTCTGACTCTGTGCAACCCTATGGACAGCAGCCCAACAAGCTTCTCTGTCCACAGGATTCTCTAGGCAAGAATACTGGAGTGAGTGGCTATTTCCTTCTCCAAATATATATATATATATATATATAATTATCAAGCAAAAATCTCCTTCTGCCTTTCAAGCATCTGTAAATGTGATGCTTGGTGAATGGCTGCTTGGGGTGCTGATTCATCCATGTCAGTTCCCTTCATCCATGTCGGTTCCCTGATGTGAACTCCCAAAGCACTGCCCTAGGGAAAGTCAGGCTATGTATAAATATATGTGTAAATGAATGCATGGGTAAATGTCACATTCCTATTTATGTCTACCAGATGGCTGAGTTAATTAGTCATTTGAGTGAATAAGATCTAAAGACACTGGATTTTCCCAGTCTGAACTTTCTCAACAGAAGCCTTTTGGATTATAGGCACATTCTTTTATTATTTCATTGTTCATTCAGCATGTATTGATTGATTGCCTGTCGAGCACATGCCTGGCTCCAGGCTAAGTGCTAAAGCGATGATGTGAATCTAGATGGACACGGTCCTTGCCTGTGGGAGGCTTACTCAGGCCAGGAGGAAAGCCACACTAGAAACATCGTTACTTGGGTTGTTAATCACTGGGGTGACAGTGCTGATCGTGGAAATGTGCAAGATTCAGTGAGAACAAGGAACAGGAGCTCTAATTACGGAGGTCCGCTTCTCTGTAAAAGAGACACTGAAATCAATAGCTCACTGGGCAGAGGGAGAGAAAGGTGTGGGCAAAGTGGTATGGGAGGCAGGCGTTAGGCATCGCTTGGCACTAAAAGATGCTGACAGCCAGGGTCAAGGGAGAGGGGAACAGGATTGTCAAGGACCTTATGGAATATTTTTAAAGATTTGGAATTTTATGCTAATGATATTAGGGAGTCATAAGGGTTTCAAGAAATGGTGGCATGTGATCAGATATGGATTTTTAACAGATGGTTTAACTGTCCTGTGGAGGCTGAGCTGGCAGGAAGGAGAATGGACACACAGCTGTTAGGAGGCCCCTCGAAGTCCAGAAGGGAGATGCTGGTGGTGAGGAGATGAGGGTTGGAGGTTGGGGACAGGACTGGATGGATCCTCTGTCCTCCAGCCTCACTCACTTTGCAGCTCACCCCTTCTTTCTGAAAAGGAAACCAATCTCAATAGCGACAGGAAGGGAATATTGTCACAGGTCAACACGTGTGTTTCACACCATGTCAGGCACTGTGTAAACCACCAGAGGGGACAGCAACAAAGACAGTGAAGTGTGAGATGACACGCCCGGGCAGGTGCTCTCAGGGCTGCATTCTGCCACTTTCTGCATTTCCCACTTTCTCAACCTCAGACACTTCTCCACCCCACATTTGTACTGTAAGGAAGTGCTAATGTTGTCTTTGTGATTTGTCTACATTTCTTTTATTCAGCATTTTCCTCTCTTCTGCTATGATATATTCTAAGGATCTGCTATGATGTATTCTAAGGATTTGGTATCAGTGGCTTCCCTGGTGGCTCAGCTGGTGAAGAAGCCACCTACAACGTGGGAGACCTAGGTTCAATCCCTGGGAAGATCCCTTGGAGAAGGAACAGCTACCCAGTCCAGTATTCTGGGCTGGAGAATCCCATGGTCTGTATAGTTCATGGGGGTTTCAAAGAGTGGGACATGACTAAGTACTTTTACTTTTTCTGAATAAAAAATTGAGAAATGAAAGTGTAAAAGTTGAAAATGTCTCAAAAAAAAAAAAATCCCTGTGGTCCAGGTTGGAGATGTTTATTTATTTGGCACGTACTCTGTTCTAGGCATTAAGTGCATTAAAAGTCCTAATATTTATCTTTGTAGCATTAGTAAATACTACTATTATTATGCCAGTTTTATAGGTGACAAAACTGAGGCTCAGAACAATTAACTTACTGCGGGCTGCACAGCTGAGTGAGATGAGTGGCAGAGGTTACTTCTCCAGATGAAGAGACATGGAGAATTTCTTCTTCCAGCCCAGTCTTTGCAGGGCCTCTACCCTCAAATCCAAGCTCTAAACAGTGTCGACTTGAAAAATAATCACAGTCTAAAAGTTGAGAGTTACATTCTGGTCGGTGGGAACTTTTAGGACTTCAAGCCTGGAGACAGCATCTCAAGTAACCCTAACAGAACTGCTCCGAGGAGACAAGGGGAAGAGTTAGGTTACATAAAATTTTTGCAAGAAAGGGCAAGTAGTCTGAACATCAAACGATTAGTGCTAATTAAAGAAAACCAGATATCCCAAGTTAAGGAGTTGAGCACTTTTCTAAATATGGGAAGATGCAAGAATCTGAGCTTGCTGAAATCATTCCTTGCATATGCCCCTCACCTCTCTGGGGCCAGTATCCTGTGTTTTTCACATCCTGAGCTTCCTTTGGGCTTACTGTAAGGAGTGGCTGTGGACTGATGGGCGCTAGGTGGCAGGTATTCTCCTTCCTGAGACCCCTTAGGGCTCACTAGCTTACACTGGCAAGCTTCTATTGCTGATGACTGTGACATCCTTCTTTACTGATGGCAGAAAATAGTCTGTTTCTCAGCAGGCACAACTAGACATCCAAATCCATTGGAATAAAATCCTCAGGAGATTCCACAGGTCCTTCAGCCACTTCCCCTCTGGGCTGCAGGCTTATAGCTATTGCTTTCCCTGTCAAAGGGCAAGGGCTCTGGAAGCCACTGTCCCCAGGTTGGACCCTACATAGCATTGAGAAAGAAGATTTGCTGTTGTTGCTCAGTTCTGTCTGATTCTTTTCGACCCCATGGACTGCAGCATGGCCAGGCTTCCTTGTCCTTCACCATCTCCCGGAGTTTGCTCAAACTCATGTGCATCGAGTTGGTGATACCATCCAACCGTCTCATCCTCTGCCGTCCCTTTCTCTTGCCTTCAGTCTTTCCCAGCATCAGCGTATTTTTTAATGAGTTGTCTCTTTGCATCAGGTGGCCAAATTATTGGAGCCTCAACTTCAGCATCAGTCCTTCCAATGAATATTCAGGGTTGATTTCCTTTAGGATTGACTGGTTTGATCTCCTTATTGTCCAAGGGACTCTCAAGAGTCTTCTGCAATACCACATTTAGAAAGATAACTATGATCAAATGCTACAAAGGCCAGGACAGAACAAAGTCTAAGACTATCTGCTACCCATCACCCACTGGGTGATCCTTCCAAGGATGGACTTTGTAAGCCATGAGCGAACCTGAAATTCTAGCTGACCTGTCTTTGAGAAACTTCCCATCTAAGTGATTAGAATGGAGTCTGGACGTGGTAGTGAAATCGATAGTGGAGAAACGTAATCTCAGACATCAGAACAGTAAGACTTTTAGTTCATTTTCTCACCTGAAAGAGAACTTGGAACACCTTGTTGTGCTCAGTTCTCTTTAACTCATATCTTAGGGACGGAGAAAATAGTAAGAAGTTAGATTTTTCAGAGTATAGTTGCCATGGCTGACAGAAATCAAATTTACAGCACCAGGAAAGTCTGGTTTTAATTCCTGCCATCTTCCTGGGATAGTGGGTGGCTTAGTTAATAAAGCTGATCTCCCACTTCTGGAATTGGATTGTGCTCCCAAGCTGAAACAGGTCTGCATTTAATTTGGATATGCTCATGTATTCTGGGTCTGTGCTCTCCAGTAAGAAATGGTGCTTAATTCTGAAGCTGCGGTGCTGGCTGAGAAGCGGTTTCACTTGTTATGGGTCTCCTAAGACATAAGGATTTTAAGCCGTTGCTTTCAAAAGTTGAGTCTGATTGTGCATGAGCCAAGGGGAGTGTGAGGGCAGTTGGGGGGTTGGGGGAGGATGTTTTAAAGAGTCATAAAAACACAGTTACATGTAGCCAGGCAGTTCTCTCTCTGCTCAGATATTTAGGAAATTAGCCAGAAACCCAGAGCCAAGACTCAGCAACATTATTGATACCGAACAGGTCAAAGATGTCTCCTCTCTCTTCTTTTCTTTTTGTGCCAGTTGACGACAAGGGGATTTATATTCAGAGGTGGCTGTGTTTCTAGAGGACTCCAAACCTCTCTGTGTGGATTAATAAACTTCATCATACGGACAGAGCTAAGAATAAAAGTCATGTGATCATTCCTAATAAAGGTCAAAACCACATTTGACAAAATTTATTAATTCATGATAAGACATAGAAATTGGGAAAATTTTCTTACATGACATGATAAACTGTATATACCTCACCCCAAACCCTTCATCACAGTTAGTTGAAAAACACTAAAAGTTGTGTTCCACTAAGTCAGAAACTAGGCAAGAATGGCTATTGCTCATCCTTACTGTTGAATCCTGTCCTGGAGATAGTAGCCAAAGTAATTGGACAAGAGCAAATAATTAGAGGGTAAGGATTGCAAAGGAAGAGGCAAAACTATCCCTTTTTGCAGATCATATGTTCATACATCTGGAAAACTCAAAAGAATCAATGGAAAAATCTACTTCAAAAATTTCAGAAGAGAGGCAGAATATAAAATTCACAAACACACTAACGAGTTAGAAAAACTGATAAAAGACAAACTACATTAAAGTGGCAATGTGGTAGCAAAATACAAACCACTGAGGCTTAAATTGAGTAAGAAATGTGAAAACTATATGAGGAAAATGATAGAACAGTCTTGAAAGCCACACAGGTAAACTTGAATACATAATAAGACACACCATGTTCCTATATGGCAAGAGATAGCAGATGTCAATTCTGCCAGTGTTACTTTACATATTTAATGCCTTCCAAAGAAAATTGCTGTTGTTTTTCTTTCTGGAGCCAAATAAATTTATTTTTTAAAAGTTAAAAAAAATCATTATTGAATTTGTTAGAGTATTGCTTCTGTTTTCTTTTTGCTGTTGTTGTTGTCGTTTTGGCTGCAAGGCATGTAGGATCTTAGCTCCCTGACCAGGGATGGAACCCGCATCACCTCCTTGGAAGATGGAGTCTTAACAACAGGGCCACCAAAGAAGTTCTGAATAAATTTATTCTAAAGTCCAGTCAGAAGGATTAATAAATAAAACAAAAAATAGAAAGGGTGTGGGGACTAGTACTACATGATATTGAAATATTTTAAAGTCTCTATAATTATAACAGCTGGTATTAATGTGTGAAGAGACAGACTGAGGTAATCAGATAGAAAATTCAGAAGTATAATAGATACATAAATATATGTAAATTTAGTATATGATCCAACATTTGCTGGATCATAGAGAAAGCAAGGGAATTTCAGAAAAACATCTACCCCTGTTTCATCTACTATGCTAAAGCCTTGGACTGTACGGATCATAACAAAATGTGGAAAGCTCTTAAAGAGTTGGGAATACCAGACCAACTTACCTGTCTCCTGAGAAACCTGTATGTGGGTCAAGAAACAGCAGTTAGAACCCTTTGTGGAACAACTGTTTGGTTCAGGATTGATAAAGGAGTAGTACAGGGCTCTCTGCTGTCACCCTGTTTGTTTAACCTGTACACTGAGCACATCATGAGAAATGCCAGGCTGGGTTAGTTACAGGCTGGAATTAAGATAGGCGGGAGAAACATCAATAACCTCAGATATGCGGTTGATACCACTCTAATGGCAGAAAGTGAAGAGGAACTAATGAACTTCTTGATGAGGATGAAGGAGGAGAGTGAAAGAGCTGGTTCAAAACTAAATATTAAAATATACTAAGATCGAAAAAAATAAAATAAAATATACTAAGATCGTGGCATTCAGCCTCATTACTTCAAGGCAAATAGAAGTGGAAAAGATGGCAGGAGTAACAGATTTACTCTTTTGGGGCTCTAAAATAAGCAGATGGGGGCTACTATCTGATTACAAAGCCAGAAGACAATTGCTTCTCGGCAGGAAAGCTGTGACATACTGAGACAATGTGTTGAAAAGCAGAGACATTACTCTGCTGACAAAGGCCCATATAGTCAAGGCGATGGTCTTCCCAGTGGTCACATGTGATTGTGAGAGCTGGACTGTAAAGCAGGCAGAGCACCAAAGAACTGATGCCTTTGAACTGTGGTGCTGGAGAAGGCTCTTGAAAGTCCTTCAGACAGCAAGGAGAACAAACCAGTCAGTCTTAAGGAAATCAACACTGAAAACTTGTTGGAAAGACTGATGTTGAAGCTGAAGCTCCAGTATTTTGGCCACCTGCTGTGAACAGCTGACTCATTGGAAAAGTTCCTGATGCTGGGAAAGATTGAGAGCAGAAGAGGGCATCAGAGGATGAGATGGCTGGATGGCATCACCAATGCAATGAACATGAACTTGGGCAAACACTGAGAGATGATGAGGGACAAGGAGGCCCTCAATAATGGGGGAAAGAAGGATATATATATATACACACACACACACACTTATATGTGTATATATATATATGTAAAACTGGACAATCAAGCATCCAAGTGAAAATAATCAAATGGAAAATATAAAATTTAGACCTTTCCTCACACCACACACTATGACACTTTCTAAATGGGTCAGAACCTATCATAAATACAAAATGTGAAACCATATTGCCCCGTCCTGACTTGAGCATCTATGGAGCTTGGTATCTGTGGGGGATCCTTGAACCAATACCCCAGGGATGTGAGTGAAGTTGCTCAGTCATGTCCGACTCTTTGTGACCCCATGGACTGTAGCCTACCAGGCTCCTCTGTCCGTGGGATTTTCCAGGCAAGAACACCAGAGTGGGTTGCCATTTCCTTCTCCAGGAGATCTTCCCAACCCAGGGATTGAACCCTGGTCTCCCGCATTGTAGACAGATGCTTTACTGTCTGAGCCACCAGGGGATCTCAAGTATACCCCAGGGATGCTGAGGGACAACTTACCAAAGAAGAGTTGGGAAAAAGAAGAATAGAGCAAAGTGATGTTTTATGAGACACTCATTAAATGTGATTTGTGGGTTTTGTAGATAATCATGCGTCCTGAAATGCACTGATACTCAGGAAGTATTTTCAAAGGGGCATTTGTTTAACCCACTTTGAAATAGATTTCAATGTGTTTCTAATAAAAAGAAAGAAAACTCAGCCTACTCTCTTAAAATGTGTGTTCCATCTGTAATTTTCATACTGAGTGGATAAAAAAGCATGTCCCCAAACACATTGTTCGATGTGTGACTATTTGCAAGTGATAGCTACGATTTACAGAAGTGCATGGATAAATGTTGAAATTCCAAAGGAACTGTTCTTGATCTATGATCTGAGTAATACTTTTCATTTGCGACTTCAAGAATAGAAGATAAGTTTCATAATGTGGACAATGCTTGGATTCATTTATTCAAGATATAAGCTATAAAAGAAGCTTTTAAAAATTCCTTTTATCACAGCTATCATTCAGTATGATTTGTTCAGAAGTAGATATCATATGTATCTTATCAAACTGTGAAGAGTTTAAGTATGACAGGTTGAAGAGTTATTATTTATGAATGCCATACAGCACAGTATTTTGTTGCTATTCATTAGGTACTAAAAAAATGACTCCATAGATTTCTCTGGTGTCTCAAAGTTACTGTTAAGCTGTCAAACATATAAAAACTTACTAGCATCTTGAAGCAATCAAATATTACATACTCAACTGTGTGTAAGTTGAGCATACCACTGAAAAATCAAACCCATTGAAAATGAATTCATTTTAAAAGACATAGTATTTGAGAAGCTTTATCTGATTTTCTTTGATAATTAATGTATACTTGTGAAAAAAGTATTCCATAATTTCTTCTGCGGTCTAATTTTTGCAAGTTTCTGTAGGAATAACCTTTCAAGAACTTCTCTACCTTAACCAAAGTGCCCTTGCACTTTTCCTTTTTATTTTAAAATTAT
Source organism: Neotragus moschatus (assembly GCA_006410615.1). Lineage (NCBI taxonomy): Eukaryota > Metazoa > Chordata > Mammalia > Artiodactyla > Bovidae > Neotragus > Neotragus moschatus. Next base: position 738,869 of record SJYA01001905.1, on the reverse strand, counting down.
AACATCATTATATTTTGTTGAGTGGGAGGTAGAGAATTATAATACTAGGTATTAATAGAGCCAGTAATGAGCACAGCATTAAGGTCAAGTATGTAATGCCAACTTTTGGGTGGGATCTAAATATTTCAGCCAACTGTCTGAAGGTTTTGTCTGCACAACCCAAACCAACTCCCATTTGATAACTGAACAACTTTTCTATTTTTATCTGAATATATGAAGCACTTTTATTATTCTTTATTGAGGTATAATTAACATGTAATCTTACATTAGTTTCAGTTTACAATGTAATGATATGATGTTAGTATACATTGCAAAATGGTCACCAAATAAGTCTAGCTAACATCTGTCACCACACATGGTTAAAATTTTTTTTATTATGATTAGAACTTTTAAGATTAACTTTCTCAGCAACTTTCAAACATGTAATATGGTATTATTGACTACAGTCACTTCACTGTGTATTACATCCCCATGACTTGTTTATTTTTTGATTGGAAATTTGTATCTTTTGACTATCTTCAACCATTTTGCCCCCTCCGATCCCCAACCTCTACCAATCACCAATCTGCTCTCTGTAGCTATGAGCTTGTTTTTTTGTTGTTATTTCAGATGTCACATATAAGTGGGATCATACTGTATTTCAAGCACACTTTAAACTATTACTCTCTCTTTGTAGAAGAGGAAATTAAGGCACAAAACAGTTAATTGCTTTCTGCAAGTTCAAGCTGAAATCTAGTCCCAGGCAGTGCAATTCTAGAGCCCACTGTTTCTAAACCACTGTGTGGTGCCAGACATCCCGAGAATATGGTTTAACTTCAGGTTAATGTTCAAGATTTAACTCATGACATCTCTTACACTTTGGGAAAATAAACAATAGTTTCAGTTGAAACTCGTCTCCTTTTGAATGTCTCTCTCTCCTCACATGTGTTCTCATTAAATTTGTTCCTCCAGCTTTGCTATTCAGTTGCTCAGTTGTGTCTGACTCTGCAACCTCATGAATGACAATACACCAAGCTTCCCTGTCCTTCCCTATCTCCCGGAGTTTGCTCGGACTCATGTCCACTGAGTCAGTGATGCCATCCAACCATCTCATTCTCTGCTGCCCTCTTCTCCAGAAGAGGGAGAAATGACCCAGCATCAGGGTCATTTCTGATGAGTCGGCACTTTGCATCAGGTGGCCATCCAACTTTAGCAATACGGTTTATTGGTCTGCTTCTCCTTCTGGGCTTGAAGTTCCTTTAGGACAGAGGTTGTGCCTACTCTAGACCCCGAGCACTTAGCATGAAGCTCTGCCCAAGGTAAGGACTAAATCATACTGGCTAAATGAAAAAATGCATTTTATTTCCCTTCCTAGCTGTGCAGGAAAGGAGAGTTATCTTTGGAGCTTTTGATTATCTAGATTTAGGGTTGGTTTTAGATTGTATTTGAATATTGGCCAATGAGAGTCTGGCCAGATCAATAAGTTAGTGTGTTCTGGAAAGTCAGATGCTTGCATACACTACCCTGAATCATTTTCCCATTGGTGTAATTTGAAAATGATAAGCAAAAAGTCATGTATCGTGTTTCTCTGAATTTCATTTTACTTCTGTTGTCAGGTAATACATGGCTCTAGCTATTATTTTGCACCTAATTCGGGAGAAGGAGTAAAAAAACAGAAAATATCAACAAAGAACCCAAAGCTTGTGCCTTTTCCAGGTACTTAGAGCAAGGATTTTATTTATGAGCTGATTCATTTGCTTCTCATTTTAATTATAAAAAATAAAAGACTAGGTATTTTTCTGTCTAACTCACTTGGTCAAAGGGAGGAAAAATGCAAGTCTTTAGAACACGGTTTGTGGCTTGTCTTTTTGAGATCCTTTGAGAATTTCTCCTCTGAAATTCCTAAAACTTTGTATGTTGCTTCGTGCTTCCGGATGAAACTGATTACTAGAAACCCACAGAGCTAGAACGAATTTGAGCTACATGCAAAGAGCAAGCAGCCCTGGATGGGAGGAAAAAAACTTGGGTTTTAGTCTTAGTTCAGCTATTAACTCAAAGGTGATCTTAAGCACGTCATTTAATCTCTGAGGACGTCCATTTCATCAGTCTGTAAAGTGAGAGGCCGGGGTTAGATGACCCTTCAGCACTCCGTCAGCTCTCACAATCTATAAATCTTTAACCCAGTTCATTTCCTCTTTCCAGCAGGCATGGTGCAGTGCAGCCTGACAGTCTAATGAGAAGCAATCCTTTCGGATTAAAGTCTGTGTGCTGGACCTGTCTGTAAGCATATCAGATTTATTCCAAATTTTTACACCCTGCTTTTTGTCCCCAGAGGCTGACCTTTAAAGACTGTATCACAGGTTCCATTGCCCTCTGGTTTTTGGTTAGATTCAGTCCCTGAAGGCACCAGAGGGTATTAGAAGGTGGGAGGAAGGAGAGGTCAGGGCTTCTGTTATCAGTTCCTAGACTCTACAGGTCCTCTTGGGGGCCAGAGCTGGACTCTCCAATTCCTGATCTGAAGGTCGCAGTTCCTGATGGGTGGGGTGGGGATGGGGCTAGGGCGAGAGGAAACTGCCATAACTCCAGCTCTTAGAACTGCCTCTTTTTTGGTCTTTTTTTGTCTAAGTGTGACAGTGGCTATCCCTGAGTGCTTCATATTTCTTGTTGGTTTCTCTTAACCCTACCTTCAGCTTTATAAATAGATGTCAGCTACAAATTGGCACTAGCCATGGGCACTTGCCATCTACCTCTACAAGGATTAAATCACGTGCTCCTGCAGCTGCTGACCTTCAACACCCCCTGAAAGGAGTTCAGAGTGAGAGCAGAAATGAGGCACTCTGTGCTTGGGGAAGCAGGGAATTGGCAGGACAGGTCTTCAGATAGTTAGATATTTTCAGGAGTCGATTTTACAAACCCAATTCTTGTATCTTCCCACACCTAGAAACTCATTAAAATCCTTCATGGTTATGACCGCTCCTCATGACTAGCAAAAGCTCCTGAGACTAGCAGAAACTACTTGGAGAAATCTGTGCTTGACTGCATGTACTCCCCCTTCACCAAAATCACATAGATGCTGACTTTCCTCCCTACCTCTTTTGGGCAGATTCTCAGAGCTCTCTGAGTTGCTGTCTCTGGGGCTGCAGTCCTTATTTTCTCCCAAGTAAAAGTCAGTCACAACTCTCACATTGTGCATTTTTTTCAAGTCCACAGAGGGCATTCATTAAGCTCGTTTTCATTCTTTCTCATTCTGAGAAAAAGGTAGGCTGTCTTCACAGTTAATGGAAGCATGGTTTTGTGGATTTTTCCAGCTGAAATTTTTTTCTAAGCTGATTTGGACATTTAGCACAAACAGGAGTTTATTAAATACTTTGACAGAAGTAGATTTGCACAGGGACCTGATAGAAGTTTTTAAATCCTGAGCGTTACATCACTGGGTAAATAGACAATTTTGACTAATGTTTCATCTTTCCTAAATATTGCAGTGGAAATGGTTCCTGGGTTCATTGGCAGATCCTGGGGAGATTAGGGCTGATGACACATCTGTTTATAAAAGTGCAATTTAGTTGGTTTATATGAGTCTAATTTCTTGAGTTAAATTACTCTCCTTGGAAGATAGACAGTATATTTTCTAATAAATAAAAATACCCCCAATATATACTAGAAAACTGAGAATGCTGCAGTGTGGTTGACCAGCTGACCAGTAGCATAAATCAAAAACTGGCATGTTAATGACACATTTTCTCCAAAAGAAATCTGGTGGGACTTGCCTTAGTACAACACTATGTCCAGGAAAGAATGATAAGGACAAGTGACACTGAGAGAAGATTCTGAGAATTCCCTGAACTTTGGCACTTTTAGATTTCTTCTGGAATGAGATTAAAGGCAGAATGAGCAATTAATTTTCCAAAAGAACAGGAGAAATCTCATTGTTTTCCTGATACATAAGATTTGACTAAGTCTTAAAGATGAGATAAAACTTTATGGGTAGACTGGGAGAGGAAGAAAAGGCTTTCAAAGCAGAAGGAGAAGCACAAGCAAAGGCCCCGAGGTATGAGATGACTTAGTACCTTCCGGGTGGACAAGAAGAATGTGCTATTATGGAGTTCAAGACAGAGATGTAGCTGGAGAACAGACCAGCAAGGTCTGTATATGTCATGCCAAGGAGTTTGTACTTCATCCTGTAAACCAATTACTATGATGAGTTGTGCATGAGTACTTGTGTGCTCACTCGTGTCTGATTCTTTGTGAGCCTATAGACTGTAGCCTGCTAGACTCTTCTGTCCATGAGATTCTCCAGGTAAGAACACTGGAGTGGGTAGCCACGCCCTCCTTCAGGGGATCTTCACCACCCGGGGACTGAACCCCCGACTCCTGCATCTCTTGTAGTGCTGCTGCTGCTGCTGCTAAGTCGCTTCAGTCGTGTCCGACTCTGTGCGACCCCGTAGACGGCAGCCCATCAGGCTCCTCCATCCCTGGGATTCTCCAGGCAAGAACACTGGAGTGGGGTGCCATTTCCTTCTCCAGTGCATGAGAGTGAAAAGTGAAAGTGAAGTTGCTCAGTCGTGCCCGACCCTTAGCAACCCCGTGGACTGCAGCCCATCAGGCTCCTCCATCCATGGGAGCTTCTAGGCAAGAGTACTGGAGTGGGGTGCCACTGCCTTCTCCGCTCTTGCAGTGCAGGTGAATTCTTTACTGCTGAGCCACTAGGGAAGTCCTTTACCTCCTCCTACCCAGCCCTAAAGCCAATAGAACTCATAATGAGTTTTTCTTAAGGTAGCTCTTCTTCTCCAGAACCAATTTCTACACCATTTCACATTTACTACAAAAATATCCCTCCAAACAGTGTCTTAAAACATCGACTGTGTATCCCCATAGATCTGAGAGTTGGCTGCATAGAGCTGATCAGGCTGCACTTGGCTGAAAACAGTGAAGTCATTTCTAAGGTGTGAATGTAGGCTGATCAGGCTGCACTTGGCTGAAAACAGTGAAGTCATTTCTAAGGTGTGAATGTAGGATATACATCATTCACTGTGATTTGTGAGGAAGGGGAGGAGCATCCTTGAGGGGCAAGGTAAAGAGTGCAGTTTTGGATACATTGATCTGGTAACATCTGTGGGACACTTGAGTGAAAAAGACATGGGACTGGAGCCTGGGAGACTGGTCTTGGCTAGGGGGAGAGAGAGAGAGATTTGAGAGATAGCGAGAGATAGAGAGAGCTAAAGATAAATAGAAAGAGACAGACAGAGAGATTGAGGGATAGAAATATAGAAAGAGAGAGAGAGGGTGAGTTATCAGGTCATCAGATTGTAAATTATGACTAAAGGCATGGGCATGATGGCTGCTAAGATGATCAGATAAAGTGACCAAAGGCAAAGGCTCTAATGTGAAGCCTTGGGTGCACCAATATTTTTAAAAATTATTTATTTATTTGTATTTATTTTGGCTGTGCTGGGTCTTCATCGCTGGGTGGGCTTTTCTTTAGTTGTGGAGAATGAGGGCTACCCTCTAGTTGTGTGTGAAGGCTTTTTACTGCAGTGGGTCCTCTTGTTGTGGAGCACAGGCTCGAAGGTGTGTGGGCTTCGGTAGTTGCGGCTCCCAGGCTCTAGAGCACAGGTTCAATAGTTGTGGCAACTTGGGCTTAGTTGATCCAAGGCACGTGGAATCTCCCCAGATCAGAGATCGAACCTGTGTCTCTTGTATTGGCAGGTGGATTCTTTATCACTAAGCCACCAGGGAGGCCCCGGTGCACCAACACTTAATAGACATGGAGAAGAAGGACAGCTCACAAAGACAGCTTGGACGGAACAGAGATGCAGAAGAGAAGAGCATCGTGTAAGCCAAAGGAGAAGAGTTTCCCTGTTGTAGGAGTCATTTCTGTGACTGTAATTACTAACAGCACCACTGTTCACTCTTAAACGTGTCGTGGTTAGAAGATAAATCTTGTAGTCTCTTTACCAATAATCTTGTATCTGTCAAATCCATCAGATGCTCTTCTGTTTTTATATATCATGACCACTCTGTGGAATCTGGTACATAAAAAAACCACATGATTTATCTTTGAACCAGGACATGTTTGAGAGTGAACAGAAGTTCACTCTCAAATAATAATGACAGAAGAACAACACATGTTCTCAGGAAAACAAGGCAAATGGTCATGTGGTGTCGGGGATCCCTGCCAGGCTGTTTCTGCAGGGGAGTGGAGTGCAAGCTTTCGAGTGAGCAGGACAATGATGGGAACAGGGGAAGGCAGAGGCAGATGGAACAGCTTTCTTTCTGGGAGCTGGGTAAGTGGACAAGGAGGTGAGTGGCACAGGGAAATGATAGCAGAAGCGTGGGCTTTGCAGAAATGTTTGAATACTCTTCTAACAGAGGGACCTCAGACAGTTTCTAAAACTGTGTATCCAAATATAACTGACTGTAAGAACTTCTAGGAGGATTTAGAATGTGGAACCTGTTGGTGAG
>SJYA01001905.1:652749-732286 GCA_006410615.1 Neotragus moschatus | reverse complement strand
ACCTGTTGGTGAGACCATCCCCACTTTCTTTAGCAACGGGGCGGGGGTGGGGGGTTGGGGAAGGAGGAGATCTGTTGCTATGAAGGTAAATAAGATACCAGATGGGGGCTTCCCTGGTGGCTCAGTGGTAAAGAATCTGCCTGCTAATGCAGAAGACACAAGTTCGATCCCTGGGAAGAACCTATGTGCTGTGGAGCGACTACAGGTCGGCTCTGCTGAGCCTGTGCTCTGGAGCTTGGGAGCTGCAAGTACAGAAGCCCTCATGCCCAAGAGCCGGTACTCCACAAGAGAAACCCCAAAACTGAGAAGCCTGCGCACCACAACTAGAGAGTAGCCCCCACTTATTTATTGCAACTAAAGAAAACACAGCCCAGCAATGAAGACTCAGCACGACCAAAAATAAACAAGTAAATATTATAAAAGAAGACACCAGAGGATAGAAAAAAACAACCACCTAGGCTCAATTTGGGATTTTTTTTTTTTTTTTCAGCAAGAACAAAACCAGGTTCTTACACCTGGCCTTGAAACACTCCATTGTCAGAGGCCCTCAGTGTTACAGCAATATGCACTGTAAAAAACAAACAAACAAACAAACACTCAAGATAAATAAATATATTATGAGACAACTAAGTCTCAAATTGTGTCGAGAGTGTTCAGACCATCCAGAAAATGATGCATGGCTGCAGGTGGCATCCACTTCTTCATTCTTTGGCCCCAATAAGGTTTTCCTCTAAGTAAGTCATTCCCCATCCGCCACTCTCAACCTACAGCTAAAAACTGTTCTGCAACCAGACTCGTGGCGTTGGGTCCCCACTGAACAAACCTTCTTTGTTAGCACACTGTTTGGCTCAAAAGGGCATGTGAGCAGCATCAAGAATAATTTCATGATAATCTAGGTCAGGTTTTTCCTTTCACACCGGTGCCAGAGTGTGGGAGCACCAGTTTCACTGACTTCAGGAGTCATTGCAGCACGGGATGGCTTATCTGTGGGGCTGTGTTTCTCCAATGGGGCTCTGACCAGGGAGAGTAGAATCCCTGCTCTCAAGCAAGACTGGGAATGATGCTGAGAGCTCTACCCAATCAGTGTATGTATGTGGATTTCAGTTCTTTTCTTTTCAGAACTCTTTCAGTTCACTAACAACTAGTCGAATAACGTTACATTTTGGCTAAGCAGAATGCGAGAAGCCATGTTACATTTGAAAAAGAATCTTTTCTTTTTAAGGCATAAACGATAACGGACTTAACAACTGACAATGATGAAACCACTTTGCCTAACAGAACTCCAAAGATAGGGCCCAATTCACTTTAAACGCTTCTTAGTTTCATTGAAATTTCAGGACTGTTTGAAAAAATGGAAAGACAGAGCTTTAAAGGCAAGTATATAAAATGTAAATTGCTTCCTCATATTATGGTAGATGGTGGACTCTTGTTCTCAGCCTTTTTGAATGAAGAGTGAATTCTGATCGTCGTCTCTGGGTTTCCCACAGTAACTTGGCTTCACTGAATAGTAGAGTCCCTCAAAGTCCCACTGCACCATTTATTAGCTGTGTTACTTCCAATAAATTAAACTGTATCATTTTCCTCAACTTTAAATAGAGGGAAATCATAATGGCTGACTCACAGGACTCTGTTGTTAATTATTAAGTGAGATTGTGTTGGCAAATAGGGCCTATTATATCTTAATACAAAAAGCTTGCATCTGTTTTTTTTTTTTTCTTTTTTTTAGTTAAGCATGACTATTTTATTTTAAAACTTAGCAATTGCATTGCTGGGGTTTACTGTTTCTACAGGGTGTCACAGATTATTCTAGTTAGTTTTTAAATTATTTTTTAAAACATCATATTTGATATTGAAGTGCTTTGTTATTTGAACTGACATGGAACAAGGGGGGAAAAAGTTTTTATCTTAATACAAAATAGATACTCAAGAAGGACCTACTGTATAGCATAGGGAACTCTATTCACTATTCTGTAGTAACCTATATGAGAAAAGAATCTGAAAAAGAATAGATATATATATATATGTATAGCCAAATCACTTTGCTGTATACCTGAAACTAACACATTAGAAATCAACTGTGCTCTAATGTAAAATACAAATTAAATTAAAAACTCTATAAATATTAACTATACTGTTGTTTCTTCTTGTCAAGAACCCTAATTGAGTTGTCCTCAAGAAGACTCTGTTCAGGATGGAGGGGACACATGTATACTTTGGGGTGATTCATATTGATGTATAGAAAAAATCATCACAGTAGTGTAAAGTGATTATCCTCCAATTAAAATTAATTAATAAAAAGGAGACTCTAGAAAACCCTAGTATTTGGGGTAAGCTACTGCAGCCTCCAAAGCTTGAATCTGAGTGATGGCGCAAGTGTTCAATACCCTTGATGGATCTCTGCATGTAAATGTTCAAGTTCAGAGAGCTCCCAGCACTAGGGGAGTAGGGAGCCTAACTTGGAATCTGTCCTCAGCAGTAGTGGGATTAGGGCTTTGCATGATTTCCAGGTTGGAACTCTCTAAGTTACTAGCTTGCTTCTCCTTCCAGAGCCCTTTTGCTTTCTCTACTCTCAGCTTTATGAGAATTGAACACTGGTGGTCACTGAACCCTAGCTTTTTGACCTGGCTTCCTAGCTCTGGCCTGGAGGTTTCATCATGAGAGCTATTCCTGGTCTGTCATTCATGTCTCATGAGAGAGCCTTCTCCACTGTCTAAATTCTGTATAGAAGCAGGATATTTTTTATCATGAATGATAAGGAATTGAGTGACATACTTTGACAAATATACAATGTTATCTTCTGCAAACCAGTCTTCCTGGTGGGTATTATTTGGCTTGTACAGTGCAATGCTTCTTTGTCATGATTCCTTAAAATATAATAGACATGAAATGACAGCAGAAAAGTCAGGTGCAAATAACTCTTTATTATGACTTTTAGGATAGGTTGTAGAACTATGTATCATGAAGAAAAATTCTAGAAGCTATTTAAAAAAAAACAAACAGTCTTAAGCTGTTACAGTAAAGAGGAGATCATGGAAAGAAAACATTTTCTTTGTAAGTCTCAACATAATGGACACATGGCACTTTAGTGGAAATCGTATAAAGAAGAATCTTATTGATGATAGGCATTCTGTCATTAGTGTTTAAAAAGTCACTTTTAAAGTGTGAAATATAAAGATAGATACCTACATACATGTATATCTGCAGTTTCCCTGGTGGCTCAGTAGTAAAAAACAAAACAAAACAAAAAAAACCCCACCTGCCAAGGCAGGGGATGTGGGTTCAATCCCTGGGTCAGGAAAGTCCCCTGGAGAAACAAAATGGCAACCCACTGCAGTATTCTTGCTTGGAAAATCCCACGGACAAAGTAGGGGCTACAGTCCATGGAATCGCCAAGAGTCGGACATGACTGAGCAGCTAAAACAACAATATGTATGTCTCTGTATTTTTAATGAAAGTGAAAATTGCTCAGACGTGTCTGACTCTTTGTGACCGCATGGACTGTATAGTCCATGGAATTCTCCAGGCCAGAATACTGGAGTGGGTAGCCTTTCCCTTCTCCAGGAGATCTTCCCAACCCAGGGATTGAACCCAGGTCTCCCGCATTGCAGGCAGATTCTTTACCAGCTGAGCCACAAGGATATCCTAAAAGTTTGGAACAGTTCTATACGTCATTACCTAGAAATTCCAGTTCCAAGGTGTTATCTGACAAGAAATATTTGTTGAATGCCAACTAGATTTTCTGGGCATTTGAGATTCATCAAGGAATAATGACATTTATCAGTGCGCTTTCTGAGCTTTCATTCTATCACGTCGCCATAGACAATAAACAGTGAACATAATGACTAAGTAAATCAGAAAGTATGTTTGAGGGGTTAACGCTATGGGAAACTAGGAAAGCAGGTGAGGGATCAGGAGTGGGAGTGTGGTAAAGAGCAAGTTACAGATTAAACATCGATTCATTGTGTTATTTTTAATAGTATTCCATTGTATGGGAGCATCATAATTTGTTTAATTTACTCCTAAATCTCCATTATAAATAAAGCTTCAATGAACATCCGTATCTATATGTGTGTATACATTTGTCTCTCTGCCTGATCATTTTCTTAAAATAAATCTTCAAAGATAAATTATTAAGTCAAATACTATACACAGGTTTATGGCTTACCTTAGAGAAAGTCTGAGCCAATTTACACTCATCTTGCACTTACATTTTGTATGCTTGCCCAATTTTGTCATCAAAAATGGTAATGACTAGATTTTTCATGATTTATTCTATGACAGCAAGTGAAAATTTAAAAAACCGTGTATTTGCTATAACACGTTAATCACACACACACTTGCTGCTGTTGCTGCTGCTGCTAAGTTGCTTCAGTCGTGTCCGACTCTGTGCGACCCCATAGACGGCAGCCCACCAGGCTCCTCTGTCCCTGAGATTCTCCAGGCAAGAACACTGGAGTGGGTTGCCATTTCCTTCTCCAATACATGGACTTGACTAAATGTTAATACACCAGCATGTTAAGTCTTTCTTTTTTAAATTCAGTACTATGAGTGATTTTTGCTTTTCCCCTTATACTTTCCCACAGTTCCTAGCTTTTCTGTACTCAGTGTGAATTTTCTTTGTCTAATCGCTTTTGCTTTTACAGATAATAAAGAAAAATCAACTTTAATCAAACAAACAATATTGGGAAGCTTTATAATACTTTGTTAAAGTTCATGACAGATCACAGTTTCATGGATCGCAGAGTGTGATTTCTTCATTTTCTTATTAATCTTCTCAAATGGTAAAGTATCTTAAAGCACAGACTGACAATTCTTACTATCATCTTTTGGCCAGACTACTTGCCTGATTTGCTTAGGATATGGCAGAAAAAGTCCTGTTCCTTTTCTGCTAGGTGGCTTGGTCCTTAAGACTTGGAAATGAGTTTTCCTAAAAGCAGCCACAGTTCAATTTAAAGAGTTTTGTTTGGGATAGGGGTGGGGAGGGTCTTGCAGGGTGATCCTGCATCACATCTCTCCAAAGCAGCAGCTCATCCCTTCACCCAAAAGCGTTCTTTAAGGGGACCTAACCTGTTAAACAATGACCAAGTCAGATACGGATTTATTCATGCAACAAATATTTACTGATGGACTAAGCACTGGTGATACAGAAATGAATTAAAGAGACCCCAAGAGTCCCTGACCTCATGAGCTTCTCTGCTAATGAGGGAGGACACACTGTAAACAAGGTGAGTAAGTACATCACTGGTAGGTTCCACAGGACAAAAATAAAGTAGGAAAGAAGGCCCTAACACACAGGAGGGTGAGGCACGCTGAAATCTGAGATGGAGTAGCTAATGAGGAGCCTCACTGAGAAACTGTGATGTTTTCGGTAGCATCATTTCCTTGGCATATTTCTTGCAGTGACCTTGAGACATTCTGACACCAGGAGAGGAGCAGGGTGGCTGGACTCTGGTTAATATCACCAAGGACATCCATCTAGGATCTGGCCTTCTTCTTTCAGATCCCTTGGGAGCTGAAGTGATGGCAACTGCAGGGTGGCTGAGAAACCAGAGGAGAGAAACCAGGAGAAATAATGAGAGAATTTGCCTGAAGCCAGAGCTGTGTCAGGCATGTCTTTTCATCTTAACTGAGCTGACTTGCTCCCCTTCACGCCCCTGCCTCTGTCTCTCTCTGCTTTGCTGTTCCTTGGTTTCACTCCAGCTGCATTTGAGACACCCTCCAAAACAAACAACTGAGACTCCTAAATGTTTAGAAAACGGACAGGGTAAGAATTTTTATTGAAAAGCCAGTTTGCGCACTTGCAGCCGCCATTTATTGGCAAATACTATATGTTTTTTTGAACAGTGGAAACAAGTAATATTTTAAAGTAGCTGCCCATTTTTGTTGTTGTTGTTTTTCAGTTGCTAAGTTGTGTCTGACTCTTTGTTACCTCATGAACTGGAGCGTGCCAGGCTTCCTTGTCCTTCACCATCTCCTGGAGTTTGCTCAAACTCTTATCCATTGAGTTAGTTGATAAGATGAATTCACCGACTCAATGGATGGTTAGACAGCATCATCTAACAATCTAGCCATCTCAGCCTCTGTTGCCCCCTTCTTCTCCTGCTCTCAATCTTTTGCAGCATCAGGATCTTTTCCAAGGAACTGGCTCTTCACATCAGATGGCCAAAGTATTGGAGTTTCAGCTTCAGCATCAGTCCTTCCAATGAATATTCAGGGTTAATTTTCTGAATATTTAATTTAGGATTGACTGCTTTGATTTCCTTGCTGTCCAAAGAACTCTCAAGAGTCTTCTCTAGCATCACAGTTGGAAATCATCAATTCCTCAGTGCTCAACCTTCTTTATGGTCCAGCTCACATCCATATATGACTACTGGAAAAACCATAGCTTTGACTAGATGGATCTTTGTCAGCAAAGTGATGTTTCTGCTTTTTAATACACTGTCTATGTTTGTTATAACTTTCCTTCCAAGGAGCAAACATCTTTTAATTTTGTGGCTTCAGTCACCATCTGCAGTGATTTTGGAGCCCAGGAAAAGAAAATCTGTCACTGTTTCCACTTTTTTCCCATCTATTTGCCATGAAGTGACGGAACCAGATGCCATGATCTTTGTTTTTTGAATGTTGAGTTTTAAGCCAGCTTTTTCACTCTCCTCTTTCGCCCATAAAACTCATATTTTATGTAAGGAAATAAATGTCCATGTACAAGGATGCTTAGCATCAAGAGCATTTTGTTGTTTTGGGTAATTTACAAATTTCAGATACGATGGGAATGGACATGTCCATCCCTTCCCACGTGCACTTGAATACGTGGCTTATGCTGGGCTCACGACTAGCCTCTGGGTGCTCCCAAAGCAAGCATGTCAATTCCTTGTGAAATACTTATACCTGTTGTACACTCCATGAGGATTAATGATGTCATGCAGGGACAGAATGAAGATGGTTTAATAGTACATATAAAATACATACTTTTTGGATAATATAAAGATATCCTTACCCAAGTCTCTAAAGGCTCTTCAACTTTGAACGATGGTCAAGTTTCTATTTTGTCATGTAAGGGCAACAAGGCATGCAGTGTCCAAACTGGCTAATAATTCTGAGCTCATGTTTATTTGTTTTTGGATTTATTTTTGTATGAACATTCGAATGTCATTATGTCTGATGTTCAGTATGAACGAGTCCAGGGAAATGTAGCCAAACGATGACTCCAGAGGCTGCCTGGCATGATTCCCCACTTCATGTCCGTCTTGATCTCTACCTGTCACTCCCCAAGGCCACGGCTCTGCCTCTTCGAAGCTGTTCTGCTCAGTCGCTCCCTGGAGGGGAACAGTGCCAGGAGTTCAGGAAGGAGCCAATTATGGTGGAATGTCTGGATGGATTGAAATCCTAAAGTTATATAAATCTGAAGGTTGAATTATAGTCACTTATGTTATAGTACGTGAGATGGGCTTCCCTGGTGGCTCAGATGGTAAAGAGTCTGCCTGCAGTGCAGGAGACCTGGGTTCAATCCCTGGGTTGGGAAGATCTCCTGTAGATGGGAACGGCAACCCACTCCAGTATTCTCGTCTGGAGAATCCCATGGACAGAGGAGCCTGGCAGGCTACGTCCATGGTGTTGCAAAGAGTCGGACACAACTGAGAGGCTGACACTTTCAGCATGTGAGATAAAGGGACGGATTAAATAGGAGGGGCACTGACTGTGATCAGAAGAGGTGTGCGTCTCTCTTGTCTGGAAAACAAGCCACCACCACCTGCATCCCCTCCCAGTCATGCACCCTATCTTGTAGTTGTTCAGTCACTCAGTCGTGTCCGACTCTTTCTGACCCCATAGACTGTAGAACGCCAGGCTCCCTTGTCCTTCACTATCTCCTGGAGGTTGCTCAAATTCACTTCCGTTGAGGTGGTGATGCTACTGAACCATTTCATTCTCTGCCACCCCCTAATTTATAACTGGTTTAATAACTGGTTTAATTGGAGCTGGTACAGCATTCCTGCTGTGGGAGGAGACAGGGAAAAGGACACAGGAAGTAGTCTGAGCTGTATTTATACTCTCAGCTCAAGTAAAGACCAGGTCTACAGTTACTGGGCACCAGATTGGAAACCTGGTCACTGAGCCACTTGTGATCCCTCCTTGTTGGCTAGTGTAGACAGCCAAGCAGAGCCCCTGGATGATGCCTCTCTCCGTCTGTTTTGGATGGATTCCTGCCATCATTTCACTGAAGAACAAAAAGACACCCCGATTCAGATCGAATGCAGAGTGATGCGGGCTCTGGCACCAGTCAGCAGTCAGAATTACTCAAGGTCCGGTACACAGAGTGACCTACTTAGAACTCTTCTCTTGCTTCTGGAACTCCTTGCCCTTTCTGATTCCAACCGGCACAGGAAATGCAAAGGCTCGGGGCCAGATGCTTCAGAAATTGTCATGAAGTGCTCCGAACCATGCCAACTTCCTATGTCAGTTGACAAACCTCTTTCTCATTAGTTCCACCCACGTTAGGGGGCTGCCCTGGGCTCTGGGGATCAGAAGATTTCTTGGCTCCCTAAACCTCTCTCCTCTCCCCTTTAGGGACATGAGTCCTGTGTTTTCCATCATGTTGTCTCTCGAGGGGGTGCCTAACAAAGTGAGACTCCCTCCTGCCCAACCCAACCCCGGTGGCTTCCATGAACACATTTGGGTTTCACATAGACTCTGCCCTCCCATACGGAAATCACTGAATGGGAACAGGTTTGTCTGGTGTAGCTTCTAACAGCCAGGTCACTGCTGGAGTCATGAGGGTGGAGGATGACAATTCTCCTTATTCAGGTTTCACTGGGACAGGAGAAGAGAGGCTCAGAATGGGAGGCCTGGGAGCACGCCATCTCCAACTGTCCTGGGGAGACACGAAAAATGCCTTGTCCATTGTTCCTTTTTCCACTTTATCCTTCTTTAATATATGCATTTATATATTGTATGTAAATTTATATTTTAATTAGGTATAATTTATATGGGGGCTTCCTGGGTAGTTCAGTGGGTAAAGAATCTGCTTGCAGTACAGGAGATGCAGATTTGATTCTTGGGTTGGGAAGATCCCCTGGAGGAGGGCATGGCGACTCACTCCTGTATTCTCACCTGAAGAATCCCAATGACAGTGAAGCCTGGCGGGCTACAGTCCATAGCATTGCAAAGAGTCAGACACAACTGAAGTGACTTAGCATGCATGTGTAAGTTATATATAAATTTATTATTTAACTATACAGTTATGCATAAATTTATGTCTATATAAGTGAACGTGTTAGAAACCCCATGGTACCTGGAAAGGATTGGCCTGACCTTAGTGCCTTTGGCTATGAGAAGTCTTCTTGTGTATGACCACACAGGGCACACTTTCTGCCTCATTGTGATCCCAGAATCACATGATGCTCAGCTGTCTTGCTGACAAGCCTTCCTATAGAATGGCTTTGGAATGCAATTGAAACACCCTCAGTGGAGCTCTTCCTTCCAGTGAAGTCAACTGGGTCTGGGCTTTGGTGAAAAATGATGATCCCTCCATTTTGTAAGTGAAGCAAGTGATGTCTCCAATGCACTGAGTCTTGAGGCAGAAAGAGAAGAAGGATCAAAAATGGTGAGCCTCAAAAACATTTTCTTATTTCCCTTTCTAACCATAATGAGTCCTCCTGCTGGAGATAAATAATAAAGTTATGGACTCATTGTCCTTTGATCAATTATAAAGGTAGAATTTCCCCAAATGAGAAAAATGTACTTTTTCTCCAGAAGAAGGACAACTGACATTTGTTGAGATGTTCCCAAGGTAGAGACAAGAGCAGTGGAATGTCCTATGGTTGAATCTTATGACTATTTACTTGGATTCTAGGTATAATCTGGTAGCCCACATTTGACTTTGGTTCAAGGCAGGGCAACCAAGCCAACAATGAGAGAGACTCCACTCGGAATGGCCATGACTTTTCAAAATGGGGAGATTTTCTTACCTATGTGATGCTTCTTGGAAGCCAGCTAACCCTTCTTCAGAGATGAAGGTAGACTGTGTCAGTGGCTGGGGAAACTGAGTCTTACAGCCTACAGAGCTACGGATTCAGATTTTAAGATGATGTCTATAAAGGAATTGTTTCCAAGTGATCTCAAACCTATTACAGGTCTGTACTCCAGCATTAAGGAATAGACCCTGGAACATGCTTCAGACTCTAGGATTCTAGGGGGCACTGAATGTATGTGTGTCAGTGTGTGTGTATGTAATGTTTGTATGTGTATGTGTATATATATATGGGACTTCCCTGGTAGCTCAGATGGTAAAGCATGTGTCTACAATGCCGGAGACCCGGGTTCAATCCCCAGGTTGGGAAGATCCCCTGGAGAAGGGAATGGCAATCCACTCCAGTACTATTGTCTGGAGAATCCCATGGACAGAGGAGCCTGATAGGCTACAGTCCATGGGGTCGTAAAGAGTTGGACGTGACTGAGAGACTTCACTTTCTTTTCTTTCTATATCTATATATAGATACATATATGATAAGTGCTTCGTAAACCAGAGAGTGTAATATCAGGTGCTGTTAGTTATCATTGGACACCTCTATGTTTCAACACGAGTCTATGTGAGGCTGAGCTTATAGCCAATATGGAAAAATAAAGATAAATTCTAAAAAAAATATGGCCTCTTCTGCATGGCAAAACTGGTATTTCACTGGAGTGTCAGTTGCTGCGGACATACGGACAGGAAATCACAAGCAGAGCTGGCTGGGTTCAGTGGGTTTAGGGGTGAGTGCAAGACACAGACTCAGAACTGGGGTAAAGACAGAGAACACGAGTCAGGAAAAGAAGCTGGACAGAAGCCAGGTAGGTGCACATATGTCAAATGGCAGAGTACACAGGGCAACCCAGACCTGACAGACAGGAACCAGAAGACCCACAGGAGGTGCACAGAAGCTTGAGGCGCAAGACCAGACAACAGGAGAGCCACTCAGAAAATAAAAACGGGGCTCCTCTCCCTAAACTCAGTTGTCTGGGATCAAGGAAGCGTCTGACAGAGTGTCCAGGTCACGAGAAGATGCTCAGAGTCAGGCTGTTTCTGAAACAGGTGGACCCTGCTGTTCAAGTGGGAGTCTGAGGGCTCTCAGGTCTGTGAGGGTATAAAGCACACATCCTGAAAGGTTTGCAAAGAATCTGAGTTTCTCAGCCAAATGGGCCATTGCCTGGGGTTTTTCCCCCTGGGTAAAACAAAATAGTCCCAGTCACTAACTGCACAGAGCTTACTGTCTACTGGAACACAACTCTAAGATCTTTTTGCCAAACTTAAGTCTGATTATTTAACTGCTCCTGAAGCAGGATATAAATTGCATCACCCCAAGTTTAGGCGATACCTACACCTGGGGAAGAATTATTAAACTTTGTTCAGCCTCTAATGAAAAGATAATGAATACCCTTCTCAAAATACAGTTCAAAGAAGCTAAGAAATAGCAAGAAACACTCTTGATGAATTTATGCAAAGCCTGAGACTGTTTGAGATAATGAAGATTGGGGATATTATTATATTTTACATGACATGATTGGTCAGGCAAATATGAGAAAATTATTACATTGTAAAACACCTGGCATATGCAATAGGAAGTCTTTTGAACTTTATTGAAGTTTATATTACTTTTAAAACATAACAAATTTAAGTAGAAAATGGAGCTTTTATATTGGCAACCCTAACATACTATTGAAAAAAATCACTGAACTATTGGCTTTGATAAAAGTTAATGCAACAAGCTTAACTGGTCATTTGTTGATATATCTGAACATGTTGAAAACTCTTCATTAATAGTATAGAAATATCAGTTTTATTAAGGGATGGTCTTTGTACTTAAGATTTTTCAAAGTGATTTGTAATGACACAGAGAGAAGATCAAGTTTTTATGGGCTGATGATTTAATGAATTACATGAAATTGAAGATCTTTGAATATTTTTAACCTAAAAAAACGACATTTTCCTGTGAAGGTGAAGGTGAAGGTATGTTAATCACCCAGTTGTGTTTGACTCTTTGCAATCCCCCGACAGGCTCCTCTGTCCATGGAATTTTCCAGGAAAGAGAATCTCCAGTATTCTGGAGTGGGTAGCCATTCCCTTTTCCAGGGGATCTTTCCAATCCAGGGATTAAACTGGGGTCTCTTGCCTTGTAGGCAGATTCTTTACCATCTGAGCCACCTTTATAGATCAAGCTAATTACTAATATGGCGGGCCAATTGGTTGTTCATAGAAAAGCGGTAGTGTAAATTCCACATGAAACATCCCTTTGGCCAATAAAGAAGCCTCATTTATGGAATAGTTTTTAAATATATGATGAGTATATCAGATGTTGCTAATATTTTGACAATAGTTTTTAATAAACTGAATGAGGTCAGTCTAGCAATGCAGAGCCACAATGTGCTAACAACTTCACAATTAAAAAGTAAAACTAACATGTGACTTTTGGACTCCATATGTGAAAGAAAAGAAATTTCCCTCTTCTGAAATTAAGTGCATGTCTGATAGGAAGAGTCACCAACAACGTGTGTTTTGTTGTTAATTGTTGTTGTTTAGTTGCCAAGTTATGTCTGACTCTTTCTGCAACCCCATGGACTGTAGTCTGCTTGGCTCCTCTGTCCTTGGGATTCTCCAGGCAAGAATACTGAAGTAAGTTGCCATTCCGTCCCCTCATTGGCAGGTGGATTCTTTCCCACTGAGCCGCCTGGGAAGTCCTTGTTGTTAATTAGATCACTGGAAAACCTCATGGTGTTCTAGGATACATTTGAATAATTTCTGCTACAAATGAACATATAGAATAGATGAGGAGTCCACCCGCTGACAGTGTGTAAATTACACATGAATTGAAGCAGAATACTTGCAGCTGAAAGCAACAGGAAGCCCAGTGAAATGTCTCTAAAATTATAAGGCCATTTCTCGCACAAATCGCAAAGTCTGTATGTCTCAACATTGTCAACAAGGACCAGATGCCTGGTCCAGGTCCCTGGGCTGGGAGCCCATGATTGCCATGGCCCCCTAGTTTGAGAATCACAAGCACTGCAACAGGGTCTTGCTGAAATCCTTTGACAGATGCCCTTCAGCAGACATCCCCTCTGGTCTCATTGTTTGGAAGGACTTCAGTGTTAAGAGGTTGAGAACAACTTTATTCATTGAGATCAGTCAACTTCACCCTTGGAGGCTGAGGAAGATTCCTGTCTTTCTGAAGGACTCAACCACATTTGCAGGAGGGTGGGCAAAATAGAGGTTCTGTTATTGAGAAACAACTCCTAGGATGCATATTGGAAGGGAGCCAAGAGTAGAGACCTCAAAGTCAACAATATTGACTTCAGATTCTTTACCTGAGAAAAGACTTTAACCTGAGTCCCTTGGACTGCAAGGAGATCCAACCAGTCCATTCTAATGGAGATCAGTCCTGGGATTTCTTTGGAAGGAATGATGCTGAAGCTGAAACTCCAGTACTTTGGCCACCTCATGCAAAGAGTTGACTCACTGGAGAAGACTCTGATGCTGGGAGGGATTGGGGGCCAGAGTAGAAGCGGACGACAGAGGTAAAGAATCTGCCTGCAATGCAGGAGACACAGGAGACATGGGTTCACTCTCTGGGTTGAGGAGATCTCCTGGAAAAAGAAATGGCAACCTGCTTCAATATTCTTGCCTGGAGAATCCCATGGACAGAGGACCTTGGCGGGCTACAGTGCAAAATGTAGCAAAGAGTCAACCATGACTGAGCAGCTAAGCTCATTCACCACACACACACAAGGATGATAAAAAAAGTTCAGTTCAGTTCAGTCACTCAGTTGTGTCCGACTCTTTGCAACCCCATGAATCGCAGCACGCCAGGCCTCCCTGTCCTTCACCAACTCCCAGAGTTCACTCAAACTCAGGTCCATCGAGTCAGTGATGGCATCCAGCCATCTCATCCTCTGTCTTCCCCTTCTCCTCCTGCCCCCAATCCCTCCCAGCATCAGAGTCTTTTCCAGTGAGTCAACTCTTCATATGAGGTGGCCAAAGTACTGGAGTTTCAGCTTCAACATCAGTCCTTCCAAAGAACACCCAGGACTGATCTCCTTTAGAATGGACTGGTTGGATCTCCTTGCAATCCAAGGGACTCTCAAGGGTCTTCTCCAACACCACAGTTCAAAAGCATCAATTCTTCGGCACTCAGCCATCTTCACAGTCCAACTCTCACATCCATACATGACCACTGGAAAAACCATAGCCTTGACTAGAAGACCTTTGTTGGCAAAGTAATATCTGTGCTTTTGAATATGCTATCTAGGTTGGTCATAACTTTCCTTCCAAGTAGTAAGCGTCTTTTAATTTTGTGGCTTGCAGTCACCATCTGCAGTGATTTTGGAGCTCCTCAAAATAAAGTCTGACACTCTTCCACTGTTTCCCCATATATTTCCCATGAAGTGATGGAACCACATGCCATGTTCTTCATTTTCTGAATGTTGAACTTTAAGCCAACTTTGTCACTCTCCCCTTTCACTTTCATCAAGAGGCTTTTTAGTTCCTCTTCACTTTCTGCCATAAGGGTGGTGTCATCTGCATATCTGAAGTTATTGATGCTTCTTGGCAATCTTGATTCCAGCTTGTGTTTCTTCCAGGCCAGCGTTTCTCATGATGTACTCTGCACAGAAGTTAAATAAGCAGGGCGACAATATACAGCCTCGACATACTCCTTTTCCTATTTGGAACTAGTCTGTGGTTCCATGTCCAGTTCTAACTATTGCTTCCTGACCCACATATAGGTTTCTCAAGAGGCAGGTCGGGTGGTCTGGTACTCCCATGTCTTTCAGAGTTACAAGTGGATGAAAATCTGCCCTACCTTGGGTTTTCCATAATCCTTCACCTCTGGACTGAGATCTGACTTCAACTGGAGTCCAGGTCACAATGTATTCATTCTAAATAGAGCAAATATGTCCCCCACATTCACTCATAACTATAAGCTGAATTGTGGTGACATGAATCTACTTTTTCTATTAATTTATTTTATAAAATAAATATTATATGTTATTACATCATATCAATACCATTAAATATATACTATTTTAATACATAATACATACTATTTTATATAAAATAGAAAATATCTTTAAATATCATACTTTAATATAGTGAAAGTCGCTCAGTCATGTCCAACTCCTTGCAACCCAATGGACTATACAATCTATGGAATTCTCCAGGCCAGAATACTGGAGTGGGTAGCCCTTCTCCAGGGGGCCTTTCCAACCCAGGGATCAAACTCAGGTCTCCCACACTGCAGGTGGATTCTTTACCAGCTGAGCCACAAGGGAAGCCCAAGAATATTGAAGTGGGTAACTTATCCCTGGTTTGATTCCTGGGTCAGGAAGATCCACTGGAGAAGGGATAGGTGGATCTTCCTGACCCAGGAATCAAACCAGGGTCTCTTGAATAGCAGGTGGATTCTTTACCAACTGAGCTACCAGGGAAACCCATCATTATATTATATGTCAATAGTAAACTATTAATAAAATATTTATTTAGTACAGAGAATGTTGCTTTATTTTAGGAGGCAGAATACATTTGCTTTTAAATAAAAGAGATCTCCAGAATTTCAGCATTTGAGTGGCAAATGGAAAGAATATTAGCTAAATGATACTGAACATATGTTAGATTTAAGACTTAATTTTAGCCTAGAACTATGAACTCCATGCAATTAACAAACCATCTGTAATTAAAGGGAGGAATATTATGATGGGGATTTGTATCAGTGGAAGGAATGGACTGGTGTGGACAGACACAAGGGCTGGGCCATGCGTGAAAACCCTGGGATGTTGACATAAGAAAGGAACATGGCCAGGCTTCTCTATCCTCCTCTTGCAGAGTTAATAGTTAATGAGCCTGGTCTTGCTACACCTTTATATTATCTGTGGTTACTTAGTAAATGGTACATAGTTCATTCTGTATATGGTTCAGTTCTTCTAAACTATTTTGGGGATTTTCTTGGTAAAATTGGAAGTTTAAAAAAACATAACAAAATAAAACAGCTCCTTCAGGGTTGCTGAAATGGGTAGATCCAAACACATTCTGTGGATCAGCTACCTGACATTAGGGAGGAAGTGTAGAGGGCCTGCTGTATGTGTTTCTGCCTTGGGGTTATGTGCATAAATGTATAAACTGACCAAGTAATGCAGAGGGTCCCCAGGGGGAGGAAGATCTCTTTGAAGAATATTTTAAAGACACTGCTTGTGTATCAGTCAATTGTGTTTTTTTTTTTAATTAAGAAAACTATTCTGTCTAATTTTTTTTTTTCCTTGAGACCCTACATTTTAACTCATTGTTCTAGTTTTCTTGCCGGGTGATTATAAAGTTTTTTGTAAGGTTGTTCATGGCTGTCTGGCATCCTTCTTATCTCTTTCTTTTCTCTTCTTGACCTTCCCCAATTCTACACGTTCTGATATCTTTTCTGTCTCCCACAGAGATGGACCAAGTGTACATTCATGTCTTCCCTTTAAATCTCTGATCCATGACTCCACTCCAGATTCCAGAAAGCACAGGCTGCCTTCTCATCCACAAAATGTTTCTTCTCCTGGTCAATGTTGTTAATTCCACCTAAACAAAATGAGAATGAATTTTACCATGTTGAGTAAAAGAGATATGTAACTTCTTTGAGTTAGAAGGAACTTTAGAGACAAATGGAAAAATAGTATCTTTTCCCATAGAAACAAAAGGTGTTTTTTTTGTTTTTTTTTTAAACTTGAAGAGTTAATAGGAACTAGCAAAGGAAAGATAAACAACCCAAGGAACAAGTGAGCTAAGGGTTTGCAAAGCAATTCTCAAAAAATGACAGAAACCTAAAAAACATATATTTCATGCTTTGAATCTTATTATCAGTCAATGGAATACAGATGAGAGAGTGGTACCATTTTTATGTATCAGCATGTCAAAGCCTGAAAAGGATTATGGCCCCTGGTCTTGGCATCAATGTAAGGAATTGGGGGTATTATATGCTACAGCTACAAGCTAACAGGTCTGTCATATGTGCAGACTTTCTCTAGGGCATTTGGTGGTGCCTAATAAATAGCTCAGTTGGTAAAGAATCTTCCTGCAATGCAGGAGACCCAGTTTGATGCCTGGGTCGGGAAGATCTGCTGGAGAAGAGATAGGCTACCCACTCCAGTATTCTGGCCTGGAGAATTCCATGGACTGTATAGTCCATGGGATCACAAAGAGTCAGACATGATTGAATGACTTTCATTTCACTTCACTTCAATAAAGCCTTAGAGCTTCCGAGGTGGCTCAATGGTAAAGAATCTGCTTGCCAGTGCAGGAGACTCAGTTGATACGGGTTTGATCCCTGGGCCAGGAAGATCCCCTGCAGAAGGAAATGGCAATCCACTGCAGGATTCTTGCCTGGAAAATCCCTTGGACAGAGGGCCATCCTGGCTCTAGGGCATCACAAAGAGTTGGCCACAACTGAGCATACACATACACACACACACACACACACACACACACACATCAAAGCCTTAAATGTGCTTATAGTCTTTGAAGTAAGAACACTCCCAGCAGTTTATCCTAAGGAAATAATTAGAGAATCAGGAAGAATTTTTATGTGCCAGAACATCCCATATAATATTTGTAACCTAAAAAAAAAAAGAAAGAAAGAAAGATAAAGTAATCCCTAACTACACAGTGTTAAACTATTGAATAATATTAAATAAATTGTGTATCCATGGATACAAGTAAATGCCAAGCAAAAAGCATTCAGCCTCACCTTCATCCCACTTCCAGAGGTACCTGCTACCACTGAGATCTTAGTTCTTGGGACCTTTTTGGTGCAAAGATAGTTATTTTTGTCTTTCCTCTGAAGGAGCTCAGGGTTCAGGATTCTTTGATCCTCTACATCGGTTATCATTCATTCTTTTACTTTGTGGCTTGCAAAATCCAGTTGCTATCATCTTTTCTTCCATTATTTTTCCCCTGAGGGCCTTTAAGAAAATTCCCTTCTGTTATTTTAATGGTGTTTTGGGAAGAAACAGCGTTAAATGTGTATTTGTCAATCCATCATATTTAACTAATCATTCTCAGCCTAAGATTTTTTGAAAAGTTTGTTAACTGAGACTGCTTGCAAGTTTTCTTTAAAAAACTTTTAAAATAAACTTAAAAAAATGTTTATTATATATTGAAGTATAGCCTATTAACAATGGTGATAGTTTCAGGTGAACAGCAAAGGGGCTCAGCCATTTGTATACATGTATCCATTCTCCCTCTAACTCCCATCCCATCCAAGCTGTCACATGACATTGAACAGAGCTCCCTGTGCTACACAGCAGGGCCTTGTTGATTATCTGTTTTAAACACAGCAGTGTGTATGTGCTCATCCCAAACTGCCTAACTGTCCCCTCCCCCCCGGCATAAGTTCCTTCCCTAAGTCTGTGAGTCACTTTCTGTTTTGTAAGTTCATTTGTATCATTTCTTTTTAGATTCCACATATAAGGGATGTTACACAATATTTCTACTTCTCTGTCACTTGCAAGTTTTCAGTGAGAGGGATTTCTGTGTGTCCATTTATGTGTTTAGTTGGAGCAGATGTTCTAGGGCTTCCAGGGTGCCACGCTCATGGAGCAGCATCAGAGTGGGAAAGAGGAAAGACACCCTCCCCTTTCTGAGTGATATGTTTTAAAACAATTTAGTGAGACATCTCTTTTGTTCACAGCTCTTTGTGTTTACTAAGGATTCTCAGATGCATCACTGGATGCTGGGGTCTGAGAAGAAGTCCAGGTGATAGAGACACAGACTCTGTTTGATTCTATCCGGCTCCCTCTTCACTTAGGATTCTCCAGGGCTGGTTTTCCTGGTTTCCCAGACATGGCTAGTCACGTCTGAATCCCCAGAGTGAAGGCAATTTAGGCTGAAGCTGGGATTCCCACTACATTTATTTTCTTAGCAGGAGATTTTCAGATCACTTAACCAACTTCTTCGTTTTACAGGAAAGCAATATGAGGCCCAGGAAAGTTTAAATGACTTAATTAAGGTCACAGGCTAAGTAAGTGGGAGGATCTCATGACCGGAGCTGTAACCAAGGAAGTCTAGCATAAATTTGATCTTCCTTGAGAAAATATTATGGAAACAAAGAAAGTTATCTCACTGCATAAGATAGGAAAGGCAGGAGGAAGTCTGCCTAACTGATCCTGATCCTATAAGGGTAAGGCCATGAAATGTGACCCTCACATCTCACCTAGTTAACCTCTCTCCAGCACTGAAATTGTAGGACAAAAATAACTCACATTTACCAAAGCCTAACCTTCGGCTCACAATAATACTAGAGGAATAGAAGTCGGCTAGTCCAGGGTGTTTGCGGTTCCTCAGGTCCAGTCTTTGTTGAATTTTCCTCCTCTCTGCATCCTTTTTCTTCATCCAGTGTTATTCTTTTATTGTTGCTATAAATATTTCTTGCACTTTCCTTTCCATTTCTCCTCTTCCAGTGAAGGCTCTTGTTTTCACTTTTGAATTCATCTCTGCTTCCTCTCAGCCCATACGGTCTGGTGTGTGCTGTGTGCTAAGTTGCTTCAGTTGTATACGATTCTGTGCAATTCTATGGACTGTAGCCCATCAGACTCCTCTGTCCATGGGATTCTCCAGGCAAGAATACTGGTGTGGGTTGCTATGCCCTCTTCCAGGGGATCTTCCCAATCCAGGGATTGAACCTGTGTCTCCTATGTCTCCTGCTTTGGCAGACAGGTTCTTTACCACTAGCATCACCTGGTAGACTATAGGTGTGTGTGTGTGTGTGTGTGTGTGTGTGTGTGTGTATCTGAATCACTTTTATACCTGAAGCTAACACAGTATTGTAAAACAACTATTCTTCAATTTAAAAAAGAAGGAATTCTTCCACGGCTGTTCTGCCAACAAGATAAAGAATGTAGACAAATCTCTGGTGTGTCTTTGGAATCTCCGCAGTGACAGACAGCATGTGACATGGATAAGGTCCTTTAGGAACTGAAGTCCCTTTACTTATTCCCATTTTTATTGTCTGAAAATATTCTCATCTGAGCACTCTTAGGAACATTAAGGCAGATCCTTCAACAACTTTTGTAGAAACGTGGTTAACAGAAGTGAACTCTGTTCAGTTCAATTTAGTCACTCAGTCATGTCCGACTCTTTGTGACTCCATGGACTGCAGCACACCAGGCTTCACTGTCCATCATTAACTCCTGGAGCTTGCTCAAACTCATTTTCATCAGATTGGCGATGCCATCCAACCATCTCGTTCTCTGCTGTCCCCTCTTCCTGCCTTCAATCTTTCCCAGCACCAGGGTCTTTTCAAATGAGTCAGTTCTTCGCATCAGCTGGCTGAAGCACTGGAGCTTCAGCTTCAGCAATAGTCCTTCCAATGAATAGTCAGGACTGATCTCCTTTAGGGTGGACTGGTTTGGTCTCCTTACAGTCTAAGGGACTCTTGAGAGTCTTCTCCAGCACCACAGTTCAAAAGCATCAATTCTTCAGCACTCAGCTTTCTTTATAGTCCAATTCTCATATCCATACACAACCACTGGAAAAATTATAGCTTTGACTAGATGGCTCTTTGTTGGCAAAGTAATGTCTCTGCTTTATATATAATATGCTGTCTAGGTTTGTCATAGCTTTTCTTCCTAGGAGCAAGTGTTTTTTTCATTTCATGGCTGCAGTCAGCATCTGGAGTAATCCCTGTCTTCCCAGGGTGGAACTGAGACAAAGAAGTTATATTTCCTTACAGCTGTGAAATTTTAAAGTCTTGACTTTGGTGCAGAATTAATGCCCAAGGCAGTGGTTCTCAGAGTTCTGTGCTCCAACCAGTGGCATCAGCCTCATTTGGGAAACTGTGAAAAATGTAGGTTTCTGGGCTCCCCTCCAGACCTACTGAGTCTGACTCTGCAGTGTCTGTTTGAAAGGGTACCCAAGGGATCCTGATGTGGCCAGATTTAGAGGACCACTGTCCTCACAGCCTGAGGTCAGCTCCTCCTCCAGAAAACACCTGAGGTTTATTTTTAATTTTTAAGACTTATTTACTTATGGCTGTGCTGGGTCTTCATTGCTGTGCGAGGGCTTTCCCTAGTTATTGCACGCAGGGGCTTCTCTCTAGTTGTGGAGCGTGGGCTTCTCATTGCAGAGGCTTCTCGGTGTGGAGCACAGACTCTAGGCACGCGGGCTCAGGACTTGTGGTACAGACTTAGCTGTCCTGCAGCATGTGGAATCTTTCCGGACCATGGATCAAACCCATGTCCACAGCATTAGCAGGCAGATTCTTCACTGCTGGACCACCAGGGAAGTCCACACTTGAGATTTAAAACAGATTCTGTCTGAGAGA
Organism: Neotragus moschatus; assembly: GCA_006410615.1. Classification (NCBI taxonomy): domain Eukaryota; kingdom Metazoa; phylum Chordata; class Mammalia; order Artiodactyla; family Bovidae; genus Neotragus; species Neotragus moschatus. The sequence goes on along the minus strand of SJYA01001905.1, from coordinate 710,975 downwards.
ATGGTCTGGGCTGTCAGTTGAATGTAGGTAAATCAGCTGACGTCCTCTCCAGGCAGGTCCCTTGATATCTTGGATTCAGAGGTGAAGTCAGTAAGGTTCCAGATTTTCTGAAATCGATGAGAACCTTGTTCTCAATCAGAGCTTTGGGAGTTCAAGTGAGTGAATCAACATTTCCTCCAACATTTTCTGGGAAAAAAAAGAAAAGACCAAACATCTATCAAGTTGAAGATAGACTGAATCTGGTTATACTCTTCAGTTCATCCTCAGTTACTGATGCTGATGGTGGGTGAGTAAATACTTACAGCTCTGCACAGTGGTTGGGCCCTGAACAAGATGCCTGCAGGGGCACAGAGGTGGCCCCGTGCCTTCAGCGGTACCCGTTACCCACGAGTGCTCGGACATTTAGAGAACTCAGCTCCAGGGCTCCTGTCTTTGCTCAGCTCAGCATCATTCCCAGGGAGCAATCTGTTACCCTGGTGGGTCCAGGTTTTGTGTCATGGAGGCAGGACGAAGGGAAACTTCAACAGACAGACTCCAATTCCATTTCCCTAGTTGTGGACCTTGGACCACGTAAACCCTCTGTCAACATGCAGATCCCCAGGCACTGCCTTAGAACTGCTGAGTCAGACTCTCCAGACTCTTCATTTAGTAGGTACCCAGGGCTTCCCTGTTGTCTTAGGTGGTAAAGAAACTGCCTGCAATGGAGGAGACCCGGGTTTGATCCCTGGGTTGGGAAGATGCCCTGGAGAAGGGAGCAGCAACCTACTCCATTATTCTTGCCTGGAAAATCCCATGGACAGAGGAGCCTGGTGGGCTAGAGTCCATGAGGTCACAAAGAGTCGGACAGAACTGAGGGACTAACACTTCACTTCGTGTTTCTCTTAGATGCAGGTACCTCTGGCAACCACTGACCTATGCCATCTGACTTTCCTTCTCTTTTAGATTTTGATGAGAATACACAGTCTACTGCCACTAGTTGGAATTTGGGCCTCTAAAGAGGATGCTGTACTGTGCTTAGTTGCTCAGTCGTGTCTGACTCTTTGCGACCTCATGGACTGTAGCTTGCCAGGCTTCTCTGTCCATGGGAATTCTCTAGGCAAGGATACTGGAGTGGATTGCCATGCCCTCCTCCAGAGAATCTTTCTAACCCAGGGATCAAATCTCAGTCTCCCATATTGCAGGTGGATTCTCTACAGTCTGAGCTACCTGGGAAACCCAAGAATACTGGAATGGGTAGCCTATCGCTTCTCTAGGGATCTTCCTGACCCAGGGATTGAACTGGAGCCTTCTGCATTGCAGGTGGATTCTTTACCAGCTAAGCTACCAGGGAAGCCCTCTAGAGAGAATATAAAGTTGAAAATGAGATGAGCCTGGCTTCAAGTCTCAGATCCAGCGGTGACCCCAGGTAAGACTTCTGGCAAGTGGATGCACTTGTCTGAACTTCAGTTTTCTCATCTGTAAAATGTGATGATTATAATATCCACATGGCAGAAGCATCAGGAACAAAATGAAAAACTGTTAGCAAAGTTATTTATGCCTGTTATAAATATATGAATATATGTAATACAGATGTGTTATTTAATAGCATTTTCTAAAGAATTCATCTGCTTTCTAGCCTTAGAAGATGCTTTAAAAGAATCTATTTCCAAAACACTGTTCTCCAAATGGTGATGGGGATGGAAAGAGGGAAGGAAGGGGAGAAGGAAGGAGCAAAGGGGGGAGGGAGGAAAGGATCGAATAACAGGGAAAAGCTGATCTTATGATTCCAGCTCCTCTGTAGGGCAGGCATTTTTTATCATCTAGGATGCACAGATGAGGTTGCTAAGAACCAGGGAAAAAGAGAAACACATTCCTCAGCTTTGAAACGTCGGGCTCCCTCTACTTCCACAAGGGGTACTCCCAGCTTTGATTAAATCCTGCTACCATATAGCCCCGCAGTGTTTCAACATCACTGGAGATGTGGGTCTGTTCATGTCCGTTTGCCTCTGAGGTCTCAGCAGACATGACCCCAGAGTTGAAAGGCTGTCATGTGTCAGGTTCCTTGAACCCCGCCTTTCCTGAGGGTTTTTTTTTTGTTTTTTTTTTTTTTTTTTTTTGCTGAAGATATGACTCAGTCCTTCACCACCTCTGGCCAAATAAACCATGTTCCAGTTACCATGCTACCAGTATATTGTCTGAAAAAATGAGATCTAGAGAACTTGTCTGCCCTTTGTGGCGACAGAAATCCTGGTGCAACTTTTAATGGTCTTAGTCATGCTATAGGGGGTTGTGGTGACTTAAACTTTGTTTTGAATGTCAAACTTGATTCCAGGCTTAGATATGGCACCAGGACAAGCTCATTAAAACTTAACTCTACGTGTGTTGTAAGAACTGGGGTTGGTATCGTTTTGGGGCCAGTGAGCTGAGAATCCAGTCACAAGCCCAGGTCTTTGATGATGTCACAAACACTGAATAAGAAGAACAGCCCTGGGAAAGATTGCAATCTTTGTTTGGAATGTTGTAAGTCCATTTAGGGCAAAATCCACTGACCACTTCCCATGCACTCTGCAAAGACATCATTCATAGGCTATGGGGAGTTTAGAAATTGAAAACGGACACACTCAATGCAAACCAGGATTCCAGATTCTTTTTGACTTGTCAGAGAGGCAATGGAAAATAAACAATCCTCGGATAATCTAATATGGTAACAAAATTAGCTGTATCTTTTCGTTTTATACGACGTCAAAGCACAGAAAACAAGTTTCTCTTCTCTCCATGGAAAAGTCAAATAATTTTAAAATTCCCAAAGATATCGGCTTCTTCATACGCAAAGACCTTCCACAGACTTGGCTGGTCTTTTCAGAGTGCACGTACAAAGGGCTAATATTTCACGGGTAGGTGTGGCCTTCATTATGTCAGGGTGTGTGCATAATCACCCCAAAGGTAACAATTTCCATGGAATAAACGGACTAATAGCAATGAAAGAAGACAAGAAGACGCCCTAGTAATATAATTTTTACTGGCTCTTTCCTTCACTCACTGTCTGGATGGACAAATAGCTGCCTTGTCTCACTGCAGAGCTCTTGGAGAGCTCTTGGAAACCCCTGCTTGTCAGATTCAGCTCTCCAGTCTTATCTGTAATCTGAGGACACCCCCTCCCCAACCCAGCGAGTCTATCAGATAGAATCCAATTCAGGAAAACTGCTTCGGGGGGATTTCTTTCTGGCTTCTTTCTCAGAGCCACAGGGAGCTGAGAGAGCCCTGCTCCCACGGCCTGTCCACCTGGGGGGAAGTCCCTGACAAATCATTTCTAAGCATGGAAGGAGTATCCTTGTGATTTAGGGTGCTTTCCAGAGTCTCTGAAACCTGCCCAAAGTTACAGAAAATCTAAGGGCAGTGAAGACGCAGCTGAGAATTATTGAGCGTGAGGTAGAGAATGGACCTTTGCCATGTTAACATCCATCATGAAAGTGAATGGGTGATTTATGTTTTCCAGAAATGGCTTTTTGGAAAGATCTGAACTTCAGCAGCCCTGGGCTCTCACTGACATTTGTCTCGCGTTATAAAATATCATCTCGGAGGAACACCATCTCATGACTTCACAGAGAATCATGTGTATTTAAAAGTTCTGTGGGTGTGTGTGCAAAAAGTTGAAATAATAGCCAAATCCTTGGTGGATTAAGGCGACTCCGTTTGAAGCCAATTGCTTGAGATATATATCAGACTTGGGCTTGGTTGGACAAGGGAGCTTTGCTGGATTTCTTGTATGGATTCACCTTGAGTGTCTCGCATCACAGAGGCATTTACTGCTTGTGAAATCTTAACTGAAAAAAAAAAAGAAAAGAAAAGAGAAGTGTTAATCGCTCAGTTGTGTCAAACTCTTTGTAACCCCATGGACAATAGCCCATGGCCAGAGCCCTCTGTCCATGGTTTTCTCCAGGCAAGAATACTGGAGAGGGCTGCCATTCTGTCCTCCAAGGGATCTTCCCAATCCTGGGACTGAACCCGAGTCTCCAGAATCACAGGCAAATTCTTTACAACCTAGGCCACCAGGGAAGCCCAGAATCTTAATTAGTCCCCTCTCAATTCCATATTTTTTCTTCACGACAGATCAGAGCCTGTATTTATTTTGTCCCTTTAATTGCTTCCCACTCTAGAGTGCAAGCAGGCCCTCTGAAAACAGGAATTGCAGCCTTGTTCACAGTTTTCTTCCCAGCACTGAGAAGAATACCTGCTGAAACACTATATTAATAGGTGCTCAGGAAATATTTGTTGGGTTAGTGGTCAAAATGGAGCTGAGTCTTTGGGGCAGCACTTACAAGAGTGTCTTTATCATGGTGTGGCTTGAGAAATGAAAATGAAAAGACATTAGATAAACTAACTTCTACGTTGAAGACTAGATCAACTCAGCAATAAAGGGTAAAACCTTAGTATAACATATTGATTTAAATTTGATTGTTTGGAATATAGGGCCAGACTTGAGAGAAAAAATCCTCATATTATCTCTTGTGATGGAAGTATGGTGTTGTGGAAAAATCACAGGGATAATCTGGAAGATGTTGACTGAACCCATGCCACATGGGCCAGTCAGAAAAGAGGGGATGTATCATGACTGCCCCTCCAAATAAGAGATGGGCTTTCCATTGCTCTAATTAAAAAAGACACATGCATCCCAATGCTCACAGCAGCCCTGTTTACGGTAGCCAAGACATGGAATCATCCTAAGTGCCCATCAACAGGTGAATGGATAAAGACACGGTACAGATCTACACAATGGAATACTACTCGGCCATGAAAAAGAATGCAAGTCTGTCATTTATTTTTTAACAGCAAGAAAGGACCTGGAGGTTATTGTGTTTAGTGAAATAAGTCGTACACAGAATGACAAAAACTCTATGTTATGACTTGTATATGAAATTTGAAAAATAGTATGATTGAACTTATTTACAAAACAGAAACAAACTCACAGACGTAGAAAACAAACTTATGGTTACCAAAGGGCAAAGGAGTGGCAGAAGATAAATTAGGACTACGGGATTAACAGGTGTACACTGCCATATGTAAAAATAAGATAAGCAACAAGGATTTATTGTATAGAGCAGAGAATGAGGTGCAATATCTTGTGATAACCTATAATGGAAAAGAATCTGAAAAAAAAAGATCTGTACATACATGTGTATAATCAAATCACTCTGCTGTGCACCTGAAACTAACACAATATTGTTAACCAACTGTACTTCAATTAAAAAAAAAAAAAAAAGGCAAGAGATGGAGTTTCTGTCAGCAATAGTTTCTGAGCACAAGGTGACCATGCCTTACCTTCTAAGGCAAGGGTCCTCCATGTCTGGAATCTAATGCCTAATTATCTGAGGTGGAGCTGGGGTAATAATAACAGACATAAGTGTACAATAATCATGCTCCTAAATCATCCCAGTCCCCTGTCCATGAAAAAACTGTCTTCCACGGAACAGGTCCCTGGTGCCAGAAGTGTTGGTGGCTGCCTCTCTAGGGTCCCTCTCCTAGAATACACACAATCCAAGGGCAACCAAGCACCGCCCCAGATGGCCTGAGGGCAAACAGCTCTTATTCGAGCCCACAATGTGTGGCAGGCTTTCTGTACTCGTATCATAATTAATCTTCCCCATTCTGCACAGAGGTTTTCTCGAGAGAAGCACTGAAGATTGGTTCCATTTGCTGAAGGTCTCAGGGATTAAGTGAAAGGTGCTCCGATTCCAGAACTTTGACTTGAGATCTGAACAAAGGCATCAAGAGTGACCTTCTTTCCTGGGTGAGCGAGGGGATGGTGGGGGTCCACATGATCACCAAGGAAAAGCGCATCTCTCCATAGTTAGGCTCCAATGTTGGTTTTGGTTTGGATTTGAATTTTTAAAGTTCTTCAAGGATCCAGGTGGCCTGAGTTTTCATCCTGCTGCTGCTGCTGCTAAGTCACTTCAGTCGTGTCCGACTCTGTGCGACCCCATAGACGGCAGCCCACCAGGCTCCCCCGTCCCTGGGATCCTCCAGGCAAGAACACTGGAGTGGGTTGCCATGTCCTTCTCCAGTGCATGAAAGTGAAAAGTGAAAGTGAAATCACTGAGTTGTGTCCAACTCTCAGCGACCGCATGGACTGCAGTCTACCAGGCTCCTCCGTCCATGGGAGTTTCCAGGCAAGAGTACTGGAGTGGGGTGCCACTGAGTTTTCATCCTAGAGGTACTTATTCCTGGAGCCACTGCCCAAAATAAGTTTGAAACTGAGACTTCAGAAAGCATTTGCAGAACTGGTTTCTCTTTATTTTCCAGTCTGTAAAATGGACACAGTTGTACCCAGTTCACCGGGGTGCTCTTATGAGGCTAAAATTAAGCCAGTAGGAGCAAAAGTACTTTCAAAAGAATTGGGTCTAATGGAGAACTACTTTTTCTTCCATCTAAATAATTTTCTAAGTCAAGTGAAGGTAAAAATATTTAAATTTCCATCCACTCTTCTCACAAGAGATCAAAGTTTGGCTTTTATAGTTTTAAATGGGGAAAAAAGCCACTTTCTCATCTAGTGTTTTTTCAAGTTGCATTTTCTGACTGTCTGATGAATACAGGACAGCAATTTCTTCACTTTAGAACTGTTTCTCCCCCCTCTCCCCTTTCTGGTGGTCTCTTATAGCTAATTGGGTTTAAAGGGGAAAATCAGGTGTTCAGAAACACTCACTGGTTCAGACTCATTAATGGCTCCTTCTTACTCTATTGTATCCTGGCAGAAGAGTTACAAGCATGTCATTTCCACCCCCACCCACTTCGCTTTTAAAAACTTTTGACAAAGACCAAGCCACAAATACCCGCTGTAGATCATCAAAAGCCAGCACCAATTTGGCTAATGGTGCGCACTTTGTTTTTAGATTCTCTTAATACTTTAAGCACTTAACTGGAGCCTGTGTTCATCGGAGCTCTACCCTGTGGTTTGCAGGCAGAAGCCCAGCTGACGCTTAGTGCCCCTGTCTGAGAGTTGATAAGGCTGTCTGGAGTCTCTAAACTCTTTTCAGTGCTAAATGTTGAGCTGGAATCGGGTGCCTCCCGCTGAACAATGTATGTTGTTTTAAAATGATTGCTTAATATGAAGAGGTTTCCAGCGCACTAATGCTCAGTGTATTTAAACAGGGTAATGGGGTATCTGTAAGTGCCTTTTTAGTTGGCAACTTAATAATCTCCCTCTTGTTCAAATATTATTTACACCACAGCACATCTGATACCCTCCGAAAGTTAAACAAGCCATTCAGGAAAACGGGATTGAGTTGTGACAGGCTGAAGAGAAGCGCTGGGAGTGCCGGTCTTCACAGCGGGTGAGATAAACTCTCGCATCTCTTTGTGTGTCCTGCTTGGGAGACAGTGAGGAATTTTAACTGCAGATGAAAAGAAAAGTGAGACACATCCAACTGCATCTACTAGGCTAGACTCCAGAGATACGAAAAGCAATTTCTGCAAGGAGTTCATTTGTTTTTCTCTACCTCATGCTCTGGAAATGATCACCTATGCGTGAATGGTCCATTGGATGTTCCCCACAAAAAACTGGGATATAGGGAGAATCCTAGGGCCACTTGTACTCCTGAAGTCTGGGAGAGCTTCAGGGAAGAGGTGTAGCCCCTGGAGGCCTGACCTGCCCAGGCCTGCAGCTGCCATCATGTGATACGGGTAGACGGTCACTGTGTCCCCATCCTGCTACTATTGGGACACCTCATATATCTGAAAGTGGTGACATCAACACCCCCCATACACATTCTTTATTATTCTTCCCCTTCAACTTTATTTATTCCTTTTTGGCTGCTTCCAAGTCTTGGTTGCTGTGTGGGCTTTCTTTATTTGTGTTGAGCAGGGGCTACTCTCGAGTTGTGGCACATGGGCTTCTCATTGTGGGGGCTTCTCTTGTTGCAGAGCACTGGCTCTTGGGTATGTGGACTTCAGTAATCATGGCACACAGGCTTTGTTGCTCTGAGGCATGTGGAATCTTCTGGGACCGGGGATGGAACCCGTGTCCTCTGCATTGGCAGGTGGATTCTTAGCCCCTGGACCACCAGGGAAGTCCAGGCTTTATTCATTCTTGATCACTAAAAGACTCCTCCCCAACCCCTCACTTTTTTTAACTCCTTGACTTTTAATTCTCTCTAATTAGGGGAGAAAGAGGCTTGTAGTGATAAGAGCAGAATATCAGGCTCTAAGACATTAATATCGGAGGANACCACCAGGGAAGTCCAGGCTTTATTCATTCTTGATTACTAAAAGACTCCTCCCCAACCCCTCACTTTTTTTAACTCCTTGACTTTTAATTCTCTCTAATTAGGGGAGAAAGAGGCTTGTAGTGATAAGAGCAGAATATCAGGCTCTAAGACATTAATATCGGAGGAGGCAATGGCAACCCACTCCAGTACTCTTGCTTGGAAAATCCCATGGATGGAGAAGCCTGGTAGGGAGCAGTCCACGGAGTCGCTAGGAGTCGGACACGACTGAGCGACTTCACTTTCACTTTTCACTTTCATACACTGGAGAAGGAAATGGCAACCCACTCCAGTGTTCTTGCCTGGAGGATCCCAGGAACGGGGGAGCCTGGTGGGCTGCCGTCTATGGGGTCGCACAGAGTCGGACACGACTAAAGCGACTTAGTAGCAGCAGCAGCAGCAGCAGCAGCAAGACATTAATATAATCCAGGAGATGCTTCAGTTCTGAACTTCAAATTCCCATCACATGTGCACAAATATACACGTTTGCTTGAGAAGAGAAACTGAGCATTTCATGATACTCGTTCTCTGACTGTGACTTCCCAGCATGTTAGACATGAGTGGGAAAAAAGCGAAAAATCTCTTCCATCTTCTGGGTGTTTGGGGAGGTCTGTGTATTTGATGTTCTGAAGGCAAAGCCTCTGGTTGATGGATGGGTGTGAGAGTAGGGAGGAGAAAGAGCTGTGAACCAGAAGATGGGCAGTTGGCCTTCAGCCAAGGGTTCCCAGGAGCTTGGCTCATGATCTTGAACAAAGCTCAGGGCGGTATTTTTGCATTTGTCACATGGGGCTGATTGGATTATACAAATGCCCTCCATCCAGATGCTCAGCATCACTGGGAGAGCAACAGGGGATAACAGAGCGCTTTCTTTCGAGAGTCAAGATGCCTAGCTATTTTTTCACCCTTCTTGTTGAATAAGCCCCAGGACCCTGGGTTGGGGAGGGGGAGCTGTGGCCATGCAATCCAACAGTGGGAGTGGCAAGCTGTGAAGATGGGAAGCTCCTAGGCATTCACAGAAGCCCTGGCTTCCCAGGACTCATGGTCCACAGTGAATATTGCTGTTGTTTTGCTAAGTCATGTCTGACTCTTTTGTAGCCCCATGGATGGTAGCCTGCCAGGCTCCTCTGTCCGTTGGATTTCCCAGGCAAGAATACTTGGAGTGGGTTGTTGTTTCTTTCTCTAGGGGATCTTCCTGCCCCAGGGATCGAGCCTTTGTCTCCTGCATTGCAGGTGGATTCTTTACCACTGGGCCACCAGGGAAGCCCTACTATTACCAATGACAACTATATCAGGAGGATTTCCCTTTGGAATTGAAGAACTGTTAAGGTGTGGTAACTCATGTGCCATATCAAAGCCCTTGGGCCAAAGCAAGCAAACTACCCCAGGTGGGCCCAGAGCTCCCAGTGTAAAGGGTGTATGCCTAGACATCCTGGCTGTCAACCGGAGCCCCTCCCTTTACTTTCATTATCAGACATGAAACTGCAAGTGACATCCCCCAGCTGCTCAGGGCTGGGGGACACACCCAAGGCTCTGAGGCACGGAGTGCTGGCTTGTGGCCAAGACCTTGGGATCCCAGCTCCCAGGCTCTTGCTCTTTCCAGTCCAACACACAGCTTCATGGGAGCCACTGCCAGGAGGGCGTGAAGTCCCCATGGCCTGGCTTTCATCACTGGGAAGCTGGCGTCAACACTGCAGGGGTAATGGGAAGGAAAGCAGTGTCCTGTTGGGAAAGAGGACAGTTTTCTGCTCCCTGGCACCTGGGAGAGGCCTCCAGGGATGGCTGGGAGCCTCTGAAAGTCCTTTCCAGCTGCCGGCGTGAGAATTTTCCCAGCCCGTGCGGATGCTGGGGGCTGGGAAGTCATTGTGAAAACCATCTCAACCATCCTGATGGCATCAGATCTGTTTCTAGCCTGTAAATCAGGTAGGAGCGGACCCTAGGCATCGTCTTCTCATGGTAGCAGATGCTGTCACTGGATCTTAGGGGCCCAGGTGGCCCGGTATCTTCCCCCGCAAAGATGCACCCTAACTACTCTTTGTTTCCGAGGCTGTTTCCACCTGTGCCCACACCAGTGCCCACTGCAGGAGGGCAACAGGCCTCCGTGGACCCTGTGCTGCTCTCCACAGGTGTTCCTGCCCGTGGAGGCTCAGCTGTGAGAGCCCGAGCGATATTTCTTCAGTCCACTGCGTAGGCCCTGACTTCTCACCAGGGAACAGCTACTAAAATNGTGCCCACTGCAGGAGGGCAACAGGCCTCCGTGGACCCTGTGCTGCTCTCCACAGGTGTTCCTGCCCGTGGAGGCTCAGCTGTGAGAGCCCGAGCGATATTTCTTCAGTCCACTGCGTAGGCCCTGACTTCTCACCAGGGAACAGCTACTAAAATCTCAGCCCAGGCCATCCCATCTATATCTAGACTAGCCCAGGGGCTGGGGGATGGTCTGGGGACCAAGATCTCCATGGCAGGGGCCGAGTCCCTGCTCAAGGCTGCATGAGATGGCAACATGGCCCTGATCAATTTGCTGAAGCACATTTCCATGGAGAACTTTCACATAGAGGCGATTTTTAGCATTTGGTTACAAGAGAATAGTCTATGAATAAGATTAGAAATTCCAGCCCCATTGATTCTGTGCCCTGATGATTCTGCTTGGCCCTGGAAGTTGTTTTGCCCTCCTTTGGGCAAAACAGCTCTGCCTCTCTGTCGGTGCGGTCTCACTCTCTATTCGTTCTATCTCCTTGCTGTTAGCCTGGGCACCAGGGAGGCACAATGTGTCTTTGGTAATTTCCTCCAGGGGCCCGAGGCTGCCAGCAAGAAAAATTATAGCCTCTCCTCTCACTAAATTCAAAAGTCTGGTCCAGTGACCTTTGCTTGGAGACTATATTTCTCACCACTGCACCAAGAAAAAAAAAGTCCAGCCCAGGGCTTTGATCCTGAAAAGCACAAAAAGAAAACAACACACAAAACAAACAAACAAGTCAGCCCAGCCCAGCCTGGGCAAAGGGCGTTTCTTTTCATGTGATTTCCTCGTGCCTACATGCTGTGACAGGTCCAGGATGGCAGGACACTGAGATTGGATGTTTGGGGAGAGTCATGCTGGCCGCCTGCCGCAGTGCTGGATTCACAGTCCCTAGTGGGGCCCTGACCGCCTGCCTCCCACTCCGGCCAGCAAGCTGCATCTCCCATCTTTCTGAGTTCCTCATTCAGGACAGCTCCCGCAGCACCTTCATGAGACCATCCCAGGGCGGAGCTAAGGTGAGGATGGGTGAGGTGAGCCCTGGGGCACAGCCTCGAGGGCACCATGGAGGCCCCCTTCTGGTCCTAAGTGCCCCTCGAATGTTTTCTGCTTCAGCCTCTGCTCCTTCCACAACACCTCCCTGCTGTGGTTGGGCCAGCTTGATCCAGGGTGACCAAGAGCCTAATCAGAGAGTGGTGAGGAAATATCAGGGTTCCACCAAACTTTCCCCTCCTCAAATTGAGGGAGGTTTCAAACCCGTGATCACATTCTACAACAAATGTGTGAGAGGGGATATGTGTGCAAAAAGGTCACAGAGATACTGGACACAAGCCACATTGCTGGAGTTCACAGGACAGAGTGTGGCATCCCTGTCTGTGTGGTTAGCAGGTGTGCTGGGTGTAAAACACACCACCAGGTAAATGCCCACAGGAATTTTCCTTCCCTAGCATGAACGTTCTATGCTATGATAAGCTCAGATAGTCAGTTGTGTCTGACTCTTTGTGACCTCATGGACTGTAGCCCACCAGGCTCCTCTGTCCATGGAATTTTCCAGGCAAGGATACTAGAGTGAGTTGCCATTTCTTCCTCCACAGGATCTTCCTGACCCAGGGATTGAACCCATGTCTGGAACCCATGTCTCTTAAGTCTCCTGCACTGGCAGGCAGATTCTTTACCACTACCACTACCTGGGAAGCCCTCTCAAATATCTGAGGGGACTCTTCAGAGATAGAGACATTTCTCAAGTGGAGACATGAGTCAACGAGACCCGGGTTATTCCTAGAGATGCTTGTCCACTCAAATCCACAGACTTGAAACCTGGAGAAATGGCAGTTACAAAAACTGTATCCCAAGAGGATGGCCCTGCCAGTGGGCTCTGAGGAGCCACGATGCACAAATGGATCGATGGATTGGACACTTACATTCAGGCCCGTAGCACAGGCTTTACGTGAAAGGATGTTAAAACTGGACTCTCCTGCCTTAGAGGCCTGTGACGGTGGAATTGATGCTAAGCACCCCTGCAAACTGCATGAGGGAAAAACAGACATCAGCTGGGGAAAGACAAGGAACACAGAGCTGAGAGGGGTCTTTACAGAGAAGAGTGCTGCTGAGGCAGGTCCCCAACGTGGGGACGGGAGGGAACACAACCCCTCAAATCAAGGCGAGTGACAAAGGGGTCTTCAGGAGGAGGCCTTGACGTGGCCCCTGGGGTTTGGAGGCCTGGTATTTGACTCTCTCCATTAGTTAATCACAAGGAGCCATAGTCTAAGCCTAACAGGGCTGGAAAGACGGTTTCCCTGGAATGTATTTATTTCCATTAACAGTATGACAAACACACCTGTGTTTTCCCCGTGAGTCCACTGGATCTGTAGGAAGGAGATGGTGTGGAGACGTCTTAAAAAGAAGCTGCTTTTGGAGGGAGTTCTCCAGGAAGGGTGAAGGGCTCCAGGTGGCCTGCATGAAGCACTGTAGGGTAGGGCTCCCAACCAGGAAAGAAGGGACCCCACATGTCTGCTACCCGGGAAGCCCAGTGCCCTAGTATAACTGCATATGAAATGGTCCATACTCACATCCTTTCACTTCCGGCCCAGCCCTGGAAATGATCAGAGCCAAGGCCTGGGGGAAGGAGGAGGGATGAAAAGTCAGGAGCAGAGGCGGAAAGAAAGCCCACTGCCCACCCCTCCCTCACTGCTGGCTTTACAAGCGAAAAGATTCTACCTGTCAATGAAGTTTGTTCTGATTTATACCACTACTACTATTTTACCTGCTGAACCGAAATTGTTTCTGGGACAGAAAGGGCTTGGAAAAGCTTTGAGGTCTGCTTGAGATTTCATGTAGGGACATGTAAGAAGTAATCCTCAAGGTGACTTTCATGGTGAAAGATGGGAAAGAAGACTTTATCTTTTCCTTCTGTACCTATGAAACTTAGCTCTTTCAATAAAATACACCATAAATAGAAGTCCCCTCCTCAGGGGTGTTTGGGGGAGAATGGATACATGTATATGTATGGCTGAATCCCTTCACTGTTCACCTGAAACTACCACAACAGTGTTAATCAGCTATATCCTTTACAAAACAAAAAGTTAAAAAAAAAAAAAAAGAAAAAGAAAGAAATCCCCTCCCAGATCATCACGGTGATTGTCCTGACAGAGGGCAAAAAGAGGAGAGTGGCTGCACTGGTTTACTGGGACTGCTACAGCAAAGCCCCAAAGGATGAATGGCTTAAACAAGAGGAAATTTATTTCCTTGTGGTTCTGGAAGGTAGAGTTTGAGGTCAAGGTGTTAGTAGGGTGGGTTTCCTCTGTGGTCTCTCCTTGGCTGGGTTCTCCCTATGTCTGTGTCTAAATTTCCTCTTCTTGTAAGAACACCAGTCATGTTGGGTTAGGGCCCACCCTAATGACCTCATTTCACCTTGATTACTTAGTTAAAGATTCCTACCTCTGAATAGTTATTCTCTCCATCATGGCTCCCATTGAAATTGTTGATGATTTTAATATCCTTTCAATTAGAATTTTTCATAGAGTGAAAAATTCTACTGCTCTCATGAAAATACAGAATAAACACATCAAAAATGAAGAAACCAATGTGATAATAAAGCTGATTCCAAGGGCACTTTGAGGATCTGACTGTTTTTAAGCATCTTGAAAACAAGGTGAAATAGCATTGCTAGGGTGGATACGACTGGTTCCTGTTTCACAGGCTATAATGCTAATAATCTGTGGGATTATCTCTTGCACAGAAATGTACAAGTTAATGTGTAACTTTACAGTGTCTGGGTTCTAATCAAACAGCAAATAGTAAAGTCAAACACAGGTACATTCTCCTAGATAATCTGGTGATCTGAAGTAGGCTTGTAAGACATCAGCGGTGTTCCACCGTGACATTGAAGAGACACGTCACCACGTGCGCCTTATTCCTGAGTTTTCTATAACGTCTCTGGGTGATTCCTTCCAACACTGAGGCCTCTCATTGCCTGTCTTTGTTTCCTGAGGACCTGGTTCTCTGTTTTACCCCTGCTCTGTATCTTCCCCTGTCTTTGGCTCCCAGACCAGCCAATCACTGCAACTTCCTGTCTCCCAGTTTCCATCCACCATGTCCTATTTTTCCAGCTCACTTCCCCTCATTTCCTAATCCCCACAATTTTCCAGCTACAACAAGAGCTTTAATCCACCAATCTCATCACCTTCGACATCTCTNCCAATCACTGCAACTTCCTGTCTCCCAGTTTCCATCCACCATGTCCTATTTTTCCAGCTCACTTCCCCTCATTTCCTAATCCCCACAATTTTCCAGCTACAACAAGAGCTTTAATCCACCAATCTCATCACCTTCGACATCTCTTCCTGAGACCTGAGACCCAGGACCCTTTGCTGCAGGGCTTGTACCTGGACAAACATCTCCTCAAGCCACAAAATACCAAGAAACTAAAAGGGACTGGGTCAACTATGGAAAAATGAGATACAAAAAGCCCCAAAACCCAACTTCCACTTCTGAAGAGCAGTGAGCAAATGCAGGGTACTGCACAGGTCCCCTGCACACAGTACCACCAAGTGGATGGGCAGACCACCTAAGCCACCCCTCCAGACAGACCCCTGAACCTGCCCCTGCCCTCACCCCTTACAAGGCACCAGCTCACTCCTCCTTGAGGAGCAAACAAGGGAAACTGTTACTTGTCTTGACTTCCTCCTGCTGTAGCAGGGGCCCCAATAAAACCTTGCTTGAATGTCTTGTCTGCCCTTTTTATCAGTTTCTATTGATTAAGGAGGCAAGAGCCCTGGTCAGTAACATTATCACCTCTTGTCTTCACATCCCTTTCCCCCAGCTTAAATCCTGTGGCCAGTCCTTATAAGCACTCCCTTTCAGAGACCATCCAGTCATCTGCTTGGCTCGCACTGTGCCCCCTCCTCGGCTAAGCCACATCCAGTGGTAACTCTTCTACTTGTCCCTAGCCCCACACAGCAGAACGTTGCTGGTGACAGTCATGGACGTAGTGATCTCTCTCACTGAAATTCACGATCACTGATCCTGTGGGGGTTCCCAGTGTTCCCAGATNTTGGCCTGCCCCATGTTCCAGCTTTAGGCCCCTCATTAAGGTTATGGGCCCGGTGCCCCTCAGAAGAAGCCCCAGCCTGCACTTATCTTGCTTTAAAATCACAGCATGGGAAGGAGGCCCCCAGGTCAGGGTGATGGTCATGTGTCATGCTTATTATTCTGCACCCAGACAGACAGTGAGCCCTTTGAGGGAAGGCCCATGCCCTCTGCTTTCTACTTTCTATGCCTAGTGGGAGACCTGGGTTTGATCCCTGGGTTGGGAAGATCTTCTGGAGAAGGGAAAGGCTACCCACTCCAGTATTCTGGCCTGGAGAATTCCATGGACTATTATAGTCCGCGAGGTCGCAAAGAGTCAGACACGACTGAGTAACTTCCACACACACACATGCCTAGCACTCTGCACCAAACATGGTAGGAATTTAATTAAAATTTGTTGATGGATTAATTGCACCCGTTGACTTAGTCCTATTGTTAAGGCAGAAGGTCATCTCTCTGAGGCCTGCTCTCCTGNAGGCTACCCACTCCAGTATTCTGGCCTGGAGAATTCCATGGACTATTATAGTCCGTGAGGTCGCAAAGAGTCAGACACGACTGAGTAACTTCCACACACACACATGCCTAGCACTCTGCACCAAACATGGTAGGAATTGAATTAAAATTTGTTGATGGATTAATTGCACCCGTTGACTTAGTCCTATTGTTAAGGCAGAAGGTCATCTCTCTGAGGCCTGCTCTCCTGCTGGGAAGTCACCCCAGCCAGTCAGTGAGAGAGCCGAAGCTCTTGGAACTCCCCCTACCAGCTTCCCCACTGCCACTGTCAAGGGTGGAGGACAGAGGCCTGCCCGTTCTGCCAAGGATCTGTGCTCTCTGCCCGCAGAGTACTGTCCCTGCTCACCCCTCTGTGGTCCCTGCTTCTCAAAATCAGGGGCAAATACTCTCCCCCTACCCAGCTCAGGTATGGTGGTTTCTGCATTCGACCCCCTCCCCTCCTTTTCCTGCCCCAGCCTTCTAGAGGGAGAGGGCTGGGGGCAGAAACTCCCTGTAACTGGCACAAAGGGAAGACATAGGTTTGGGGATCAGAAGACATAGGAGTTGGTCCTGGGTCCAATGCAGACTTAGACACTCAGTCCTACCCACCTGTGAACAAGCGTCTGGACCTGTTCTGAGGATGTGAAGCTGGATCCGGCATCAGCAACTTCATCTCCACCCGTCACAAGTTATCATTCAGTCCCGGGGCCCTACTCCTGGGGATTTGGGTTTAGTGGGTCACTGGGGGAGCCTGGGCTTTGTGGACAACCAATATCTCCTATCAGGAAAGCCTGGAAACCCTGGTTTAGCTGACTCTGGTGGGTACTGCTTAGGAGTATTCAAACAGGGCTCTCCAAGGGAGGTCCTTGGACACCATCTTCACAATTTTGCCATATTTATATACATTCCATGGACTGAATAGCTTCATGTTTCTCTTTATATTACCCAGATTTTTTTTTTTAAAGATCTTCTTTAGCCTATTATCTGTAAAACCTCACTGCTTTGAGGTGCTCTTATCTTCTCATATGCATTAATGTGAAAAACATTTCAAATTTAAAATGTTCACCCCTTCACACCAACAAAAATCATTTCAGACTTCACCCCACCAGGGTATGTGTGTATTCCGCCAGAGTTCAAAAGTGGAGTGGCTCGACGAAGAGTTAATTTACTTGGCGTCTCCTAGGTGGACATTTAAACCCTTTTAACCCTGCAGTTGGAATGTGCAGCCCTGTGACCCCAGGCTGGGGCGGGAGCCGCTGGCGAGGGGGAGGGCAGGCAGCTTCCAGAAGCTTCGTGCTGTGTGCTCTGTGCTCTTATCTCCGGAATCCAAGTGCTGGCACACAGGAGACAGACACACAAAAAAGCTGTTAAATCACAATTCCCCAGTCGAGTCCCTGGGGAGAGGGGGGTTACTTTTGGAAAAGGGGAATAACACACCCACTGTCATTGTACACCAGTGTTCCAGTGTCCTGGTATTGTCACATCCCTGTGTCCTTCCCAACACACACATACATACACACGCCCATTTGTAAATGGAATCCCAGTCAAGGTAAGTGTGATACTTTAAAAGCAAAGCCTTATCTCTTCTTTCCATCAGGCTCCCTTGAAAGCACTTGCTGTCTGGCTGATCTTTCTCTAGGAATCTGTTTTCTTTGTGGCAGCTGCCGAACCCAGTGAATCAAGCCAGTAAACTATTTTGACAGCATCTGCTTCTTTTATTCTTGCCTCTCTCCAATCCCAGTCCCCATTTAAAAGCCCAGACACGGCTGCTCCTTGCCCCACGCTGGAGGCAGACAACCTCTGTCACTCACTAATGGTGTCGTTCATTCTTCAGCAAATCCGAGGGCCTGGAGGTAACTGAAGGCCAGGGTAACTGAGGTCTGCTTTCTCACTGATGCCCTAGCCATGGCCTTCCCAGGGCAGGAGCACCTCCTCCCAGAAGGTATGGGGTACTCAGCAGAGTGGCTGCCCCCAGATATGCCCTCCCCTTGTCTGTTCACTCCAGCAGTCAAACATTTCTTCTCTTGAGCCTGGTTTTAATCTTCGGTGTTTTGGTTGTTCAGAGTTTTCTGTCCAGCACTCAATCCCCAGAGAGATGTAATAACATCTCAACTTGACACCTTAGCAGAGAGAGTCAGGACCTGGCTACATCACAGCAATGGAAGGGGCTGTGCCGCCTGAAGCTGGGAGTGGGGTCTCAGGAAAGGGAGGTGAAAAGACAAGTTGAGGAGACAGGAGGGCGTTGACTTGGGTGTGCAGGGACCGTGTAGCAGTCCCGCCCTCAGTGGTTTGCGTGAGGACACCTGAGGTCTGTAGGAAGAATGAAGCTGCTGCTCCCCAAGCTGCCTACCTGTTTTTCAACGTGGAGAAAATACAAAGGCTCCGCCACTGTTATAACAGGTACATTCTTTGATTTCCAGGAGAGCCTTTCCACAAGATAAGACAACCAGGATACAGTATTTAGATTCCACGGAGAAACTTAGGCTGGTGATGGACACAGAGAGAAGGGCAGGAATGAACAAGGCTTAGAGAGGGTAGTCCATCAGATCCTGAGGCTGGGAGGAAGTGGCAGAGAAGGGTCAAGACCAGGCTGAGATGTGGGTTTGTGCAGAGATGCATGGCCCATTGTCACGGTGAATTCAAAGATGTGCGTTTCTGGGGAGTCAGATTCACCACGAGGAGACTTCTTCACCTGTTGGATGAGGTGGGTGATGAGATGGGTGGTCTATCCTGGGTGGCTCCTCCTGTAGGGGAGCAGCACAGGGAGGTGGCTGGACATCTGGGTGAAGGTGCCAGGATTTCTATAGCATATTCTGGACCATGAAAGTACCAGGTGAGCTCCATGTCCTGCTGCTTGGTGGAGTGAATGAACCCAGTTGAGGGGCACGTCTGATCTCAGAGTTGAGTGAGAGTTTCTGTCCATTTGAACACAGAGAAGCCTCTGTCTGGGTGGTTATTTTGATTCAATAGCTAAAAGTATATGTTTTTGTTTGTTAGGGCGCCCATGACAAAATATCACAGACTTACACAACAGAAATTTATCTTCTCACAGTTCTGGTTGGTTGGNGATCTCAGAGTTGAGTGAGAGTTTCTGTCCATTTGAACACAGAGAAGCCTCTGTCTGGGTGGTTATTTTGATTCAATAGCTAAAAGTATATGTTTTTGTTTGTTAGGGCGCCCATGACAAAATATCACAGACTTACACAACAGAAATTTATCTTCTCACAGTTCTGGTTGGTTGGAAGTGCAAGATCAAGGTGTCGGCAATTCTGTTTCTCTTGAGGCCTCCATCTCTGGCTGGCAGACGGCCGCCTTCTCGCTGAGTCCTCACAGGGTCTTTCCTCCCCTGTGCACCTGAACTCTTGCTGTGTTTCTACATGCCCTAATCTCTTCTTCATGAGGACAGTGGCCAGACTGGATTAGAGCCACATTACTGCCCTCCCTTTAACTTAATTGTCTCTTTAAAGGCCCATTTCCAAATACAGTCACTTCCTGAGGTCCTGCGGGCTAGGGCTTCAATGTGTGAATTTTAGTGGGGGGCACAGTTCAATCCCCAACAAGTGGGAACCCTGGAGGATACTGAATGTGAAAGTGTTAGTTGCTCAATCATGTCCAATCTTTGTGACCCCATGAACTGTAACGCACCAGGCTCCTCTGTCCATGGGATTCTCCAGACAAGAATACTGGAGTAGGAAGCCATGTACTTCTTCAGGGGATCTTCCTGACCTAGGGATTGAACCTGGGTCTCCCACTTTGCAGGAAGATTCTTTACCATCTGAGCCCCATGGAGTTCACTGAGGGCACAGTGATTTTTGTCGATCAGAGTCTCCAGTGTCCTGCTTCTTCCTGAGCAGCACCTTTCCAGATATAGGGATCACACTCTGTCTCCTGAGACACCCACCCTGTACTCTCTCCTCAAGACAACACCTTCCATGATTCGGGGAATGTTCCAAACAAGTTTCTTGTCACGTGCAGTACAAATATCGTGTATATTTAGCATGACAGGTAAATATTTTGTAGACTCTGAAATGAATAATGTATTTATTTGAAATGTCAGTGTAGCTTTGCATAGACTCTAGTAGAACTGCTAGCCAGCAGGGAATCTGGGATGCTCGGAGTCTCACTCAAGATGGAAGGCAGGCAAGGTCGGCGTCAAAATAAATCAGAACAGGGCAGCCTGTTAATGACTCATCAGAACGCAGCTTCTGTTCTCCCTCTGTCTGGATGGACAACCTGTGCTCAGATGAATTACCCACTGCAACTCTGGGAGGAAAGAGAACAGGGCTGGGAGCAGCAGGTAAACCTAATTCATGAGCCAAAATGACTGCTTATTTTTTTTTTACTGTTTGTTTAATCTACAGAATGGGCTTCCCACACAGTGCAAGTGGTAAAGAATCTGCTTGCCAATGCAGGAGACTTAAGAGAGGCAGGTTTGATCCCTGGATAGGGAAGATCCCCTGGAGGAGGAAATGGCAACCCACTCCAGTATTCTTTCCTGGAGAATCCCATGGACAGNTGGGCTTCCCACACAGTGCAAGTGGTAAAGAATCTGCTTGCCAATGCAGGAGACTTAAGAGAGGCAGGTTTGATCCCTGGATAGGGAAGATCCCCTGGAGGAGGAAATGGCAACCCACTCCAGTATTCTTTCCTGGAGAATCCCATGGACAGAGGAGCCTGGTGGGCTACAGTCCTTGAGGTCGCAAAGGGTCAGACATGACTGAAGCAACTTAGCACACACATACACTTACAGAATGCAACTTGCAGAAAAGCTTGTTTTTTCTGTCTTGAGTTATCAGGACATCCTCAGTGACTGATGACACAGATGCAGCAGGCAGTCAGTGACTACTTCTGAAAAAAAGAAACAATGATGGTGAGATTTGATGCCAAACTGAATAGCAGTTCCGGTATACACTTTTCAAAACACTGCAAACCCCTCAGCCTGACCCTGAAAAGGCCCACACTTTGGATTCATAAACTGTGCCAACCTGCAGTGTAAGTTTATTTGTGATGGTTATAGGAACTGGCTGGAGTTAGCTCTGCAGGAGTGTGTGGTTGCTGTTGGCTTGGAATTAGAAGTCGGCACTCTGGATCCTAGGGCCCAGGTGGGTGCCAGTCTGGTGAAGGGTGACTTAAGGGGCATTGGGAGCAGAGAGAGGCACACTTCAGGTGGGGATGGAGAAGAAAGTCTGAGAAGGAGAAGGGAGGGGTGTCAGGGGGACCAGAAGACCTTTCCTACCTTCCCAAGTTTGCTCAGGAAGTGCCCCTTCCACACACGATGATGAGTGTTTTGAAATTAAATGTAACCAATCATTCATTGTCCCAGGACTAGTTACCAAGAATTTTCACTCCATTCAGAATAATACCAGGAATAGCATTTGCAGCAAATACTTAGATAAGTAGTACTTGCTGTTCAAACTGTTTTACACATGTCAGTTTATTTCATCTATCCCATGAGTGGTGGAAAACAGAGGTGAGGTAGGAAGACTGAGGATCTGCCAGGTAAATAGAGCCTGCATGGATTCATGAGTACCGTTTTTCTAGATTCCACATCGATGTGTTAATATACGATACTTGTTTTTCTCTTTCTGACTTCAC
This sequence comes from Neotragus moschatus, assembly GCA_006410615.1. Taxonomy (NCBI): domain Eukaryota; kingdom Metazoa; phylum Chordata; class Mammalia; order Artiodactyla; family Bovidae; genus Neotragus; species Neotragus moschatus. The sequence goes on along the minus strand of SJYA01001905.1, from coordinate 689,336 downwards.
TCTGTATGATAGTCTCTAGGTCCATTCACATCACTACAAATGACCCAATTTCATTCCATTTTATGACTGAGCAGTATGCTATTGTGTGTATCTGTTTGTCCTCTTATAGAGTTCATGAGGTTATACAGGGGTGTATATACAGGGGTGGTTTGCTATCTCATCCTCCAGTGGACCACGTTTGGTCAGAATTCTCTGCTATGACCCACCTGTCTTGGGAGGGCCTACATGGTATGGCTCATAACTTCATTGAGTTACACAAGACCCTTTGCCATGACAAGGCAGTGATCCATAAGGGCATCAGAGGATGAGATGGCTGGATGGCATCACCAGTGCAATGGACATAAACTTGGGTAAACTACGGAAAATGGTGAGGGGCAAGGGAGGCCTGGCTTGCTGCAGTCTATGGGGTCGCAAAGAGTCAGACATGACTGGGAGACTGAACAACAACAGGGAGCCTATTTGCAGGGCAGGATTAGAGGCACAGACTTAGAGAACAGACAGGTAGCCACAGGGGGAGAAGGGGAGGCTGGGATGACATGGGAGATTGGGATTGACATATACACTACCACGTGTAAAATAGATAGCTAATGGGAAGCTGCTGTATAGCCCAGGGAGCTCAGCTCTGTGCTCTGTGATGACCTAGAGGGATGGGATGGGGGAGGTGAGTGGGGGCTCAAGAGGGAGGGGATATATTTATACATATAGCTGATTCACTTCTTTGTATAGCAGAAGCTAACATAACGTTGCAAAGCAATAATACTCCAAAAATAAAATAAGACATAAAATAAAAAGTCTGCTTGGAAGCACGTGCACCTATCACAGATTACAGAGCCAGAAGGATGAAAAGACTCTGAGAGCCCAGGTCCCACACTTCTACCGACAAATGTCGGAAAGTGGCATTTCCAGGAGCCATCTTGCGGCTCACAGTCACTAACGGAAGTCACAAAGCCCCGTTCCCCACCCAGGGGCAGACCTCTCGTCAGATTTCAGGACGCGGTATCAACTGGCTTGTTCACTGGAGAGGCATGGGATCACCAAGAGACAAGAGAAAAGACAGAGAGAGAACATTTTTTAAAGACCATTTCTCCCTTCTAACATTTCTGTTAGGACAGCACAAGCTGATGTATCTCTCAATCTCAAGTTTTTTTTTAAAGATCGCCTTCTTTTCTCAACTTAAAATCAAAACTTTAAGTCCTCTGCAGCAGAAAGCCAACAGAGACCTTGTTCAGTCGCTAAGTCATGCCCAACTCTTTGCAAGCCCATGGACGACAACTTGCCAGGCTCCGCTGTCCATGGGATTTCCTAGACAAGAATACTGGAGTGGATTGCCATTTCCTTCTCCAGAGGATCTTCCTGACCCAGGGATTGAACCCACGTCTTTTGCATTGGCAGGTGGATTCTTTACCAATCGATAAGCCACCAGGGAAGTCTGCTTCTTTGTTACCTGAGAGCATTTTAATCATCAGCTGTCACAGTCACTCAGCTGACGGGTCAATCAGCATATTGCCAGTCCTGAGCCCCTCTGGGAATGCAGCTGTGGTCCCTGTCCTGAGAGACACTGACGCGTTGCACCCACAGAAAAGAGTATAATGTAGTATATGATTTTCTTGGTTTTCTAACTGTGAGAAATCCTTTAGAGTAAACTGTATGTATATTAAGAGGGTGTCAGGTCATTTTCAAGCAGAGTCATCCATGACTTCCTTTAACCTCTGGGTCTCATATGTTTTCTTGGGACACTGAAGTCTTTGTTACTCCTCTTTCATGCCTGGGGATTACAAAAGACCAAGTTGTGAGGGACGACCCTGCCCTGCTGTTTTGCCTCCAGAGTCCGAGGTTGTCCGGTATAAAATATTCCAGATATATTTCCTGGTACAACATACCTTTAAAATTATATGCTTTCAACTCAAAGCATAATTGGATATAGGAAACTGATGTTCATGCTGTCTTATAGCATGTTTTTCATACCCTGTGGCCTTTTGTCCCACCCCCCCCCCGCCCCCATCCTTGAATGTGCAGAGATTAAACCTCAAAAGAATCCAAGTGTAATCTCTGAGCAGCTATGGATTTGTCAGGGAAAGAAAAAAAAAAAACCCTGTCTCCACAGCAGGCTGGATCCTGTCACCGTGCACCACTTTAATCACCGAATCTGGACTGGCAGTGTTTTTACAGACAGTCGAGATTAAAAAAGGAAAAAAAAAAGGAAAGATAAAATTTATGAATGTCCCAGGGTCCTCGCTGTAATCTGACAATGATGACCTTCAGTGTTAATGGTGTGGAAGCTGGGGACTGCCCCTTTGGAAACTGAAAATGAGGGCATTTAAAAGAAATTAAAGAGCAAGTATGAAACAAGAAAGACATCTGCCATCATCTATTCTGGTGTCTACATAATCCTCCACACTTTAGTCCGGGAGATCACTTGAGATTCTGGGAGCCTTTCAGGAGATTATCTGTATCAGTTAAGGCTTTGAAGTAGGGGCTGCTGGCATCTCATTACTGACAGAGATCAAAACCCAGAGAAAGAGGGCTGTCCCCAGCCTGTAGGGCCTCATTCACACATCACAGAGGCACTAAATAATCAAAGTCTGCGCAATCTTCATGTGCTACCTGCCTGGCCACAAATAGCTCTTCTCGCCTCTCCCTCTCTTGTTCTTGCTTTTCTTTCGACTTGTGTTAATTCCTTCTGCTGGGCCAACATCAAGGAAGTCCTGAAGCTTGTAACGGCAGTTCTCTTCTAAGTGAAGGACGGACTTTCAACACTTTGAGAAAGGAAAAAATTAAGACACCATGAGGTTGAGTGCTTTAAGTGGAAAATGTGCTTTTGATGGAAAAATATTTTAGTAACGGGTCACTCTGTGGTTCATTGGTGCCGTGGTGGGTTTAGCCCTGGAGGGAAATTGTTTTACTTATGGTCTGAGCCTGGCGCTGAAGGGGCTCCTGGAGTGTGTAAGCTCTGCTTCGTGGTGTTCTGACCGAAACTGTTGATTAGCACGGAGTGTCCTGCTCCGGTGCGGTGACCTGGGGGACGTTTCCTAGGATGATGGCAGGAGAAGGTAGGAGAGCTAAACAGATGTCCTGATTGCAGCTTAGATTTTTCTAGAAAACATTTTGTCTCCTTGCCCTCTCTACCTGTTCTTTAAAACGTCAGTACTATTAAGCTTGTCCTTGGGTCATATTCACTCAATAAAAGCCATCCCCTGAATCCATACACCACTCTCTCAAATCCCAGATTTCATTGTGGGGTAAATCCTGCCACTTGTCTGCTAAATGCTGCCCGGGAAGTCACAGAACTGGCTATCTGCCATTCTCCACTTTAAAACCTTTTCTTTCTTCTTAAGATCCCTATTCACCACCTCTCCCATCACTCTCAAATAATTACCTTGTTTCCTTGTCACTGTGAAAACAAAAGCCATTGGGCAGAAGCTCTCCTCATTTCTAACCCACTTCACCCCCTCCCAGCTGTAGACTTCCTCACCCTCTGCCCGTCCACGTTCCCTCTCTCAGGTTCCGAGAGGACACAGTCCTTCCCCCCTGCCTATGGCCCACCCTACCCCAGCTTCCTGGATCTACTCTCTTCTAGCTTCTTAGACGTCTCGGAGCATCTCTCCTTCTCCTGGACCTGCAACTGCCCATCAATCACATGGCTCTTTCTCACCTGCATCTGTACATCTTTCAAATGCCTCTCATCTGAAAACCTGAAGAACAAACAAGCCCATGCCTTGATCCCATGTTTCTCTCTAGCCTTTTGACTCCAGTTTTCTTCTCGGTTAAGAGCTTTAAAGAGCTGTTGAACTGAGTGTCTCTGTTCCCTCATTTTCCTTGCTCCTCGTTCATCCGACCACAGTTTTCTCTCGGTGTCCACCGTTCCATCAAACCTCTTTCCAAGAATAGCAATGGCCGTCTCATCCTCAAACCCAAAGGCGACTTTTCAACTGACTTGTCTCCTCACTGGCATTTGACAAAGTTAACAATCCTTCCTTTCCTTGGTTTTCTTTGAGGCCAACTTTTCTTCATTTCTCTATTCCCAGAGAAGTCCTCCCACATAGTAGGTACTTAATATTAATAAATGCTTGAACAAAGAAGTTTCATCCGTTCACCCTTTATTCCTGTTTTCCATTCTGTTCTCTTTCCTTTATTATTCTATTTATTTTATGTCTTGGATCAGTCAGATTGGTGGGAAATGGAGAGGCATTCTTGATCCTGACCTTACCTTGCATGGAACAAAAACAATGGTCTGAATATCAGTAGGAAGTTTAGCCAAGGAAATAACAAAGGTTGGTGAAGATGCAGAGAAAAAGGAACCCTCCTTATCCTGTTGCTGGGAATGTAAGTTGGTGCAGCCACTGTGGAAAACAGTACAAATGCTTCTCAAAAAGTAGAAATAGAACTACCACGTGACCCAGCAATTCTACTCCTGAGCATACATCCAAAAAAAGCAAAAACACTAATCTGAAAACATATATGCATCCAAAGATCATAACAGCACTGCTTACAATTATCAAGGTACAGAACTAACCTAAGTGTTCATTAACAGATGAATGGACAAAGAAGAGGTAATGTATACATAAACACACACACACACAATGGAATACTATGCAGCCAAAAAAAAGGGATGAAAATTTGCCATTTGCAACAGCACGGATGGACTTGGAGGGTGTTGCTAAGTCACTAAGTCATGTCCGACTCTTTGAGAGGGTATTTGCTAAGTGAAATAAATCTGACAGTGAAAGACTAATATTGTATGATATCACTTATATGTAGAATCTAAAAAGACAGCGAACTAATGAATATAACAGCAAAGAAAAGGCCTTACAGATAGAGAGAACAAACCGGTGGTTACCTGTGGGGAGAGGGAAAGGGGGAGGGGTAGAGGATTAAGAGGCACAGACTGTCATGTATAAAATAAGCTATAAGGATATGCTGTATAACACAGGCAATACAGCCAATACTTTAGAATAACCATAAATGGAGAATGACTTTTAAAACTTGTGAATCACTATATTCACAAGTCATGTTGCTCAGTTGTGTCCAACTCTTTGCGACCCTATGAACTGTAGCCCGTCAGGTTCCTCTGTCCATGGGATGCTCTAGGCAAGAATCTGGAGTGGGTTGTCATTCCCTTTTGCAGGGAATCTTCTTGACCCAGGGATCGAACCTGAATCTCTTGCTTGGCAGGCAGATTCTTTACCATCTGAGCCACCAGGAAAGCCCACCCTTTAAAACTTGTGAATCACAATATTTCACACTTGTAACTTATATTATTATACATCAACTATAATTTGATGAAAAAGAGATGAAAATCTCATTCCCCACCAAACTTTTAAAATATTTTTAAAATTTAAGTCTCAATAAATAACAATAAAAATGAATAAAATCTCATTTCTACCTTCAAGGACCTTATATCTCAGAAGAGGAGGCAGTTAAAGTGTCCAGAATCACAAAATAATAGGAAGGATGTGAACGCAATTGATACAGGGGAGCTGGGGGTTCACAGTTACATCACCAAGAATGGATGCAGCCAAGAACACAGAACATTCACTGTGCCTGAGTGGATGAACACTCATTGGAACAAATCCATGGAAGGAGAGAAGGAAAGAATGGAAAAGAAAGAGGGGTTGTGGGAAAATATTGGGCATGAAGTTAAATTATATTTTGCAATGTTTATAAAGTAGTTCTTTTCCCTCTCTTCTCTGTGTCTGAAAAGAGAAAGCTAGGAAGGAAAGCAGGAGGGAGACAGTACAGAAATGTAAAGGCCAGACTCACAGAAAACCTTTGACATGGAAATCACGTGGCCCAGATGAGCGATGCCCCTGCCTCTCTGAGTCTGGGTCACAGGCCAGGACCCTCAGGAATGTGTCACAGGAGGGAAGTGGAGCCTGGCTTATGTAGCTCTGAGAACAGACTTCAGCTGAGATTGCCCAAGGGGACCTGGAGAAATAGGAACAAAAAGGAGACAATACAATGGCTTAGAATTTTTTTGCTCCTTTCCCCTATCACCGAGGGTAACACACAGCCTTTCTGCCCTAGTGTAGACACTTTGCTTCCCAGGTGGTGCTAGTGGTAAAGAACTCACCTGCCAATGCAGGAGACATAAGAGATGTGGGTTTGATCCCAGGGTAGAGAAGATCCCCTGAAGAAGGAAATGGCAACCCACTCCGGTATTCTTGCCTGGAGAATGCCAGGGACAGAGGAGCTTGGCAGGCTGTGGTCCATAGGGTCACAAAGAGTCAGACATAACCGAAGCGCCTTAGCACCCACCCATGTAGACACTTTCCTAGGGTCTCGCAGAGGAGGGTGGGCTTATTAAACTGTGATTGGCTCTGAAGTGTATGCAGTTTCCATTATGAGCCTGTCGAGACAAGGCGGGTGAACAAAGAGGAAGACAGCTGCCATCCAGAATGTCTACATGATCTGGGTCATAGGCTGGGTCATCTTAATCGAACTTCAGGGACCAGGATTTTTGGTGCCATCCAGATTGTCTGAAGCTGATCTGAAATCTCTCTGAGGGCTGATTCATCTTTCTCCTAGAGTCCATCCCTTCCAAGTCTCAACCAAATATTTAAGGGTTCACCACAGAGAGACTTCCACTGGGTGAGCCTTGCACGGTTCCTTTTGTCCTCCAAACCTCATGGGTCTTCTGTCTTATCCTTGATTTCACTTGATTAAATCTTTTACTGATTAGCTTTTTGATCCCCTCAAGGATTTTTTAAAATAGTCTTAACAGATATTCCGATTGTCTGTAGCAAGAGAATTTGTACAGATTGTCTTGAGGATATTATCATTGCTACTCCTTCCACTGAGACATGTTTTGGGGGGATTCTGTTAGTAGTTTGGCTAAAAGGTCTGTGCACAAGTCCAGTCTTTACTGCTAATAATGAATGTTGGTGAATAACTTCAGCTTTGGGGAGTTCATTTTTTTTCTATATCAGTAAATTCAATTAGATGCTCTTTAATGTCCAAAATTTTTGATTTCTAGGCTCAGGACTTCCCAATCAGAAAATTACAACACACTGAGAATACAATGCTCTAGATTTGTGATCATTTAAACTGACTAAATGTATCAAACATGTCTGCCTTACTCTAATTCCAGTATGTTTATCAGGATATGTTTCCTGAGGTTCATGCCAGTAACAGATGTCAGTGTTCAGTGTTCATATACCGGAGGAGAGGAGAAAGAAATGGTAAGCCACTCCAGTATTCTTCCCTGGGATAATCTTATGGACAGAGGAGCCTGCATGCTACAGTCCATGGGGCTGCAGAGAGTCAGACATGACCCAGTGACTGAAAAACAACATTATCTGAAGAGGGAGGAAAATTGAAGCCCATCTGTGTCATCAAATTCCACTCAAGTGGAAAGAACCACAATGGCTTTTTTTTTTTCCCCAGAAGAGTGAACTACGTATTGGAAATTGTACGCCAGATATTGGGGATTTTTAATGGCAAAAAAAGGAACCCTAAGGCAACAACAGTTTTGATGCAGCTAGTAGCCCTAGAGCTGGAGGATTAGAAGAAAAAGGATGAAATTACTAAAGTGTGGAAGCTTATTCTCTCAGGCTTCAAAATCACTGCAGACAGTGACTGCAGCCATGAAATTAAAAGATGCTTCCTCCTTGGAAGAAACGCAATGACAAACCTAGACAGCCTATTAAAAAACAGGGACATTACTTTGCCTACAGAAGTCTCTAAACTCAAAGCTATGGTTTTTCCAGTAGTCATGTATGGATGTCAGAGCTGGACAATAAAAAAGGCTTAGTGCCGAAGAATTGATGCCTTCGAACTGAGGTGTTGGAGAAAACTCTTGAGCGTCCTTTGGACAGCAAGGAGGTCAAACCAGTCCCTTCTCAAGGAGATCAACCCTGAATATTCATTCACTGGAAGGACTGATGCTGAAGCTGAAGCTCCAATCCTTTGGCCACCTGATGCGAAGAACTGAATTCTGGGAAAAGCCCCTGATGCTGGGAAAGATTGAGGGCAGGAGGAGAAGCGGCTGACAGAGGATGCTGGACGGTATCACTGACTCTAAGGACATGAATTTGAGCAAGTTCTGGGAGATGGTGAAGGACAAGGAAGCCTGGTGTGCTGCAGTCCATGGGGTCACAAAGAGTCAGACATGACTGAGTGACTGAACGACAACAGAAGCTTGGAGCAAGGCTTGTGGGGCCAAAACTTGAGCCTCGGGGAAGAGGCCCCCCTTCGTGCTGCTGCCTCAGGAACTTTGAGGGGATTCCCCTCAGTAACTTTGGTCAGATGTCCTACAAGGACACAGTGAGGCTGGGTCTAGCAGCGCGGGGAAAATCTGCCCGTGGAGTCCAGGGCTGCTACCGAAACAGCAACCCTGTCCAAACGCAAACCAGGCAGCCAGACTCTTCTCCCTCCGGCAACCTCACAGCCTCTCTCCTGCCCCCTGCTGGTAGAGCTTCACATATCACCTGCCGGCAAAAGCGAAATGCAGTCCGGGCATCACAGAGCCAATTATAAAAGGATGGGTTTAAACTTGACAGACAGCACCTTAACCATCAGCACACCATCTCTGCAGTCTGCACGAGGTCGGGTGTATTTTATTATGCTGTCATTGTGAATTATTGGAGTTTTAGGAAAATGAGCTATGCTGATGCCTCAAGTGTTGATGTTATTTTACCCCGGCAGGTTATGTCTGTGGAAGAAATATGGGTACATTAATAGCAAAAGAAAATGAACCCTCAGAGGAATCATAGAAAAGAGAGTCACTTAGAGAAGCAAAAACTTATTTCTTTTATTCCTGTTTTCAACCTGTATTTTACTACTTGAGGAATTGCCTTATCTTAGCTTGTTTAAAAGCCCATTCTACTTTCCAATAATATATCATCAGACAAGCATTCCTGTCCCTAGGTCCCAAACTAGCATCACTGGAGCATCAGTCCACTGTACAGAGGCTCTGAAGGCTGTCTGCGATTCACACACTTCAACACGACCCTCTGTCTAAATACAGACAGACTCCCAGGGAGCTTTTCCTCAAGTGACCTGTGGTTAATCTGGTTACTTGCAAACAAACACATTCCCTCCAGTTTTAGTTTGCTCCATCTCTCTGTCTCTGCCTTTCTTTACCACTATATAAGGACGAGCTCAAATTGTGTTTCAAATTTCATTACAAATTTCATCACAAGTCAAATTTCATTACAATGAACTCTGCTGTGGTGTCTAAATTATTTTTATTATTGTGCAGTTTGTTATATCTAATGAGGTCTATTGTTAATCAAGCTTTTATTTGGGTTTCAAAATCCTCATGGTACAATGAGAACCAATTGAATCAGTGAGGTTTGTTTTATGATAAATGAGTTATTTATATATGGTGGAGTGGTTAGGGTTGCTCAAAACCAGCCAAAGAGATGAGAGTCCTCTGTTCTAAAAATTTGAAATAAGACGCACAGGCACTGCCATCTATGCAGTTAAACATTCTTATATAATTGTCAATATAGAGCAACCAGTGTAAACCAAGACCAAAGCAGAAGCATGATACCAAGTAAGCATAGACTTTGCTGTCTCTTAGGGATAATAATAAGGACTTCAAAGCATGAAATGCTTTATACTGACAGTTGTTAATCGGGCTTCTTCAGTTGCAAACCGTATAAACACCCCTCAGTGGCAGTAGTGATAAAGCACCTGCCTACCAATAGCAAGGAGGCATAAGAGACGCAGAGTCGATTCCTGGGTCGGGAGGATCCCCTGGAGGAGGGCATGGCAACCCACTCCAGTATTCTTGCCTAAAGAATCCCAAGGACAGAGGAGCCCGGTGGGCTACAGTCCACAGGGTTGCAAAGAGTCGGACACAACTGAAGCAAGTTAGCATGCGTGCAGCATGTATAACTAGACACAAAGTTTATTGAAAAATATTTAACAGTTCATAGAGTCTCTGGAAGGACCAGAGGCAGAGTTTTAGAAGCAGTCCTGCCAGATTCCTCTGTCCATGGGATTCTCCAGGCAAGAATACTGGAGTGGGCTGCCGTGTCCTCCTCCAGGGGGTCTTCCTGACCCAGGGATTGAACCTGCATCTTTATGTCTCCTGCATTGGCAGGTGGGTTCTTTTACCACTAGCACTGCCTGGGAAGCCCAGTGCCTCCAGGAACAGTGTGCACATCAAACTCTAGAAGCAGACCCGTGAAAGATGCCTCGGCCACGCTAAAGAATGGCCACAATGTTTCAGTGGAGCAAGATGGATAATCTCTAGAGACATCTGTGCAGCCTCGTACCTATGCCCAACAGTAGTGTGCTATGCTCAAAAAACTGTTGAGAGGGTAGATGTCATGTTAAGTGTTCTTACAAACACTCAGCAAAATTGTGAAAAAAAATTAAAAGAGTGGAGGTCATGGGCATTGAAAAGTGTCTCTTTGATGTGAGTTTGGGCCTCTCATCCTAGAAAGGCTGCCCTTGCTATCTCCAGAAGCCTGAGGTATCTGCTTCCACTGTTGAGTTCTAGCTGGCATTGCCTTTGGATATAGCTCTACGTGGCGGCATCTCGTTGGCTGAAGATTAGATCCACCCCCTGTGCCCTGGCTGCAGGGCATGTAAGATGCAACATGCAGGGCATGGGAGATGTCACAAGCATGCTTCTGCCTGCATGGAAGCCTGGAGGAGCAGGTCTGGGGGCACTGACACTTGAGACGCTTGTGTGCGTGCTCAGTCGCACAGTCGTGTCCGACTCTTCGCAATCAAATAGACTATAGCCCACCAGGTGCCTCTGTCCATACTGGAGCAGGGTGCCATTTTCTTCTCCAGGGCATCTTCCCCACCCAGGGATTGAGCTAACATTTCCTGAAGCTTCTGCACTGGCAGGCTGATTCTTTTCCACTGAGCCACCTGGAAAGCCCACTGACACATAAGATAAGGAATCCCAAACACAAGAGGGGGTATTTAAAGGTCCCAGCCAGTGAAAAACAACAGAAAAGGTGTAACTCATTGCTCAAAGTGAGGTACTTACTCTCCGCATGGTGATAACTCCGAGTGCTGAAGGGAAATGAAGATTTCTGAGCCCTTCCCCTAGATATTATAAACTAGAATCCCTTCAGGGCAATCAGAGCCCTGCATTTTCCACAGGGTCCTTGGGTGACTAGGATGAATGCTACGAAGGGGGAATGCCCACACGGTTTACATTTTCAAAAGCACTTTGAAAAACTGTACTTAATTGACCTTTCGAACTGAATAGGAAAAAGATAAATGGTTATTTCTGTCAGAGATCAAAATCTCTCTAATTCTGCATAGAGAGGTCTTCTGCTGTGGACAAGACAGGTAAGAAATGTTGTTCTTCATTCCACACGAGGGGCACCAAAGGAGGAAGAAATACAGAACTATGGTGTGACGAGCTTAACCTCTGAGGCTAGAGTTTGAATGCATTCTATCTCGATTAGCATGGGTATCAGACTGTATTTTCCCAAAGGTGGCCACAACAATATTTCCCAGCCCACATGGTATTATAGAAGCTTTTACAATCTTGACCTTCCCCACCCCTCATCAAGAAACGGAGGTAATTTTTCCCCATACTGAATCTGGCCTTTGTGACAGCTTCAGCCAATTGAACGTACCGATGGCTGAAGTAACATGTTGCGACTCCTGAGACAAAGTCATAAAGTGCCTTGTGCTTCTATCTGGTCCTCTGTGGACACTTGCTCTGGGAATCCAGCCACAATGCTGTGGGGAAGCCCAAGCAGCTGACACAGAGGTGAACAGGGGCCCCTGCTGACCTGCCGGTGACCAGCATCCTGCCAGGGAAGCCATTGGTGAGAACAGGTCCCCAGCCCCAGGCTGAGCGGTCCACTTGGAACCACATAGAGCAGGGTCAAGGCACAGGGTCAAGGCATTCCTACAGATCTTTGACAAAAATGTAAAGGAGTGAGAAAAATGAATCACTGTGTTGCTCTAAGTCACTAAATCAGGGAGGTTTTTTGTGTAGCAATATATCACTGATAAGGAAATGAGCTAATTAACCTCTTTGTGATTCTATATCTCTGTATATAAAATAAGAACAGTAACTGTATTCACTTCACAGAGTTTTAATAAGAATTAGATGTTATTATATGTAAAGCACTTAGAAAATAGCCTATTATAAGTGTTATATGAGTATTTGGTTGAAGAAATAGGTGAAGGTGGATGACATGACCAAAGAGGACACTAAGAGGCAATCCAGAATTCCTTTAAACGTACAGTGTAATTGTCCCAGATTTCATGTATCTGATGTGCAGCAGTTTAATTTAGTCATCATCCAAATGATGACTTTTTTAAAACGTAAAATGAGTTTTTACTAGTTTTAATTCTATCATTTCAGCTAGACTAAATTTATTAATATTTATTTAATTAAAATGTAATATTTGTTCTTGCCATGAATTATTTATTCTTAATATTTTCAAGTCGGACATTAGAGTTTAGATACCTGGGTGTGTTTCAAATCTCTTTCCCTTAATGAATGACCTTAGCCAATCACCTTCGTTGTCACCAAAGACCTTGTTGTTGCTGTTCAGTTGCTTGATCGTGTCCAACTTTTTGCTACCCTGTGTTCTGCAGCACGCCAGGCTTCCCTATCCTTCACCATCTCCTGGAGTTGCTCAAACTCATGTCCATCGAGCTGCTGATGCCATCCAACCATCTCATCCTCTGTCGTCCCTTTTTCTTCTGCCCTCAATCTTTGCCAGCATCAGGGTCTTTCCTAATGAGTTGGCTCTTCACATCAGGTGGCCAAAGTATTGGAGCTTCAGCTTCAGCATCAGTCCTTCTAATGAATATTCAGGACTGATTTCCTTTAGGATGGACTGGTTTGATCTCCTTGCAGTCCAAGGGACTCTCAAGAGTCTTCTCCAACACCACAGTTCAAAAGCATCAATTCTTCGGCATTCAGCCTTCTTTATAGTTCAACTCTCACATCCGTACGTGACTACTGGAAAAACCAGAGCTTTGACTATACTGACCTTTGTCAGCAAAGTAATGTCTCTGCTTTTTAATATGTTGTCTAGGTTTGTCACAGATTTCCTTCCAGGGAGCAATTGTCTTTTAAGTTTATGGCTGCTGTCACCGTCTGCAGTGATTTTGGAACCCAAGAAAGTAAAGTGATAGAATCTTGCTGGGCACCAAGTTGTCACAGGGTTGAGATGCCAGGAGATGCACCATTGATCAAGGTGACAGTGGCTGGACAAGGAGGACCTCAGAAGACAGGCGACCCTCCCAGGGCCCCGGCCACGGAAACTCCTGTCGCCACCAGACGTGTCTGAAACAAGGGCAGTTTGTCTAGTGACCGGCCTTCTTTCCCTCACACCTCAAAATATCTCAAAGCCATTGTATTTGTTATTCTCACTGTAGAGAAAACCGACTCTAAAGTTAGTAGCTTAAAACTACAAACACTTAGTATCCTGCAGTTTCTGTGGGTCAGGAATTAAGGATGGGCTTTCGCTGGAGGCTTCTGGGTCAAGATCCTGCAGGAGGTGGCAGTCAGGCTGTTGGCTGGGGTTACAGTCTTGTCTGAGGATGTGAGAGGGGCATCTTCTTCCAAAATCACTCACCTGGGAGGAGGAAGGAGACCTCAGTTCCTCTCTGGCTGTTCACCCCAGGCTTGCATCCCTGGGCAGAAGGGCCTTTCCATAGGCATCCTCAGAGCACAGCAGCCTGCTTCCCACAGAGCAAGCGGTCTAGGAGGGAGAGGACAAGAGCCAGAGTGAGAGAGGGCCTTGGAGAGATTTTTTTTATCGCTTCACCTCGGATGTGTGATTTGCAGCGCCTGCCGCCGTGTTATTCTGTTTGACCCACCTGGTACAACTGGGGTGTGGGCTACTCCAGGACCATTTTCAAGGCTACTCACCGCAGCCATCCTTGTGTGAAAAGCTTTCTCCCTGGTGTTCCTTTCAAGTCTCCCCTCGGTGTTTACCCCCATCCTATTGCATCTGCATCGCAGTGTGGAGGTGAGCTGGGAAGGCACTCTGCTCGCACCACACCAACAGCTCTCTGTCCAGGGGCCACCGTGTGCCTGGCTCGAAGCTGTTCACCATGTGGATTGCAGAGAAGGACAGCTGTGTGCCTGTCCCTGCTGGTGTACTCTTGGGGCAAATGAGTCAGAGTGTGCCTAATGACAAGGCAGGACAAAATATAGCCAACATAAAATAAAGAAACTGTGGTTCTCATTCACATGTAGTCAAGTGTAATCAAGTTTTAACTAGTAAATGAAATGAAAAGGTTAGGGTAGGTGATATAAGGATCCTGGTCAGCTTTCTGTTTCCTAAGGATTGTGTGTTTAAGGAATATAACTGGAAACGATGGAAAGAGGGAGATGGAAAGCCAGTGGGACCTTATGTTCTAGAAGCTTCCATAGTTGGCCAAAATGGCCTCCTGGCCTTCACAGAATTATAGGATGTCTGGGTTAAGAAGGAAAGGGGTGGAGATACAAGCTATTACAGATGGGATGGATAAATAGCAAAATCCTGCTATATATTATATTCAATATAGGATTATATTCAATATCTTGTGATAAACCATAAATGAAAACAAGACGCAAAAGAGCATATATATATGTGTGTGTGTGTGTGTGTATAACTGAATCAGTTTGCTGTACAGAAGAAATTAATACAGCATTGTAAATCAACTATTCTTCACTAAAACTAATTTTTTTAAAAAAAAGGAAAGGGGTGAGCTGAGGGAATGATTTAATTCTAAAGTCTCAGAGGCCAGCATGCATAGTTTCATTGCACGTTAGCCAAGAACGATTGAAGTGATTTTGAAATTTCCATCAGCTTTCACTGTGTACATTTCAAGACAAAGACTGGGACTTAAATGTCTCTTTTCCCTTGGAAGACTATACATGACTATATCTTCTTCCAGTCTATGTGGTCGTGTGTTTTTCCCTCTGATATTCATATCTTTCTCCTTAAAAATGTGCAAGTATTACTACTTATCCTGAAAAGCCAACCAACTTCATTTAAAATGCTCATGCTTTGCTCTTGTCATGGTGCAAGATGGTGAGGATCCCAGCAAAATCTGTACTGACTTCATTTTATAACAGAAATGGCCCAACCTGAAAAACAGATATTTGGGATGAGTCAGAATCATGCTGAATTTGTTCCTATTCCTTCCACTAAGCTATTTTTTTAAAAAAACTGTGAATATCTTCTTTAACCTTTTCTTTCTCATTTAATTATTCCCGTGTAGGCAGCTTTATGGGACTTTCCAGGTGATGCTAGTGGTAGAGAACCCAACTGCCAATGCAAACGACAGAGGAGATCTGGGTTCAATCCCTAGTTGGGAAGATCCCCTGGAGGAGGGCATGGCAACCCACTTCAGTAGTCTTGCCTGTAGAATCCCATGGACAGAGGAGCTGGCAGGCTACAGTCCATAGGGTCACAAAGAGTCGGATACGACTGAAGCGACTGAGTACACAAGCACATGCAGCTTTGTATTAGACTTCTTCACCTCTTTATAGGGATGGCTTTAGAACAGGCAGCTGTCCACAAGCTGTGGTTGCTGAGCGCCTTCCCTGTGCAAGCAAGCTGATGTGTTCTAAACTCTTTACCCTGGGGACAGAACGCCAGTCAGTAGAACTGAAGGTCTTGTGTAGAATGCAGAAGGGCAGGTTTCCCCCCAGATCTACTAACTCGGAATCTGCATTTTGCAGATCTTATTCTTTATTCTAGAACTGTCATTGAGAGTGGACAGTTGCCTGCATTTTCCGATGGTATGTGTGCACCAGAACAAAAGTGGCCAGTGCACATGGGCTAGGGACTACTTCCCCGGGACTTTTGGAGCACTCCCTCTCCTTCCTCCCTCTTTTCTACCTCTCTCCCTCTATTTCTCTCTCCCTCCCTCCCCCATCCTTCCATCTTTCACTGTCTCATTCTTCCTCTCTTACCTGCCTTGACTTTATCTTTTTATTTTTCTCTGGAAATACTGAAATAATCGAGGCTTGTTTTTGTTTTTCCCCATCCCTTGGAGCTGATCCCTTTCATCTTTTTTTTCAGCCGGTTCCCTTCAAAGCTAAATATTAAACAGATCTGTCTCCTGACAGCTGACCCCGGATCAGGACGTGCTCATGGTCCTCCCCCTGGGGGCGGAGAGCTGAGCCGACAAAGGTAGGGGAGAGACAGGATGGAGCCAGTGCCTGTCCCCTGGGGAAGCCCCAAAGTTGTGTCTCTGCCTTCACATCAGCCAAATACAGCCAAGAGTCAAGCGACGAAGAGCTTCTGGAAGGCATTCTCGTAGAAATTCCTTTTTTTTGCCAGAGGGTGAAAAGCTTGCTAATTGATTTTGTCTGCCTTTCAGATGAACTTAGAGAGACACCAGAGTTTGAATTCTAACCAAGAGGTAACCTTTTTAGATCCTGGAGCAAATGTTTCTATGTATGTTGCATGACCTTTGCGTGTTAGCCTTTTTTTTTTTTTTTCTCTCCAGCTTGTCATTCTCTTTAGTAAGGTAAGAACAGTTAAAGTGCATTAGGCTGACTGTCTTTTAAAAAATATATTTCTTTCAAAAACCATTACATCTTCACAACTAATTAATAGAAGAAAGCTAGCTCCTCCCAAACGCTTTGAGACATTGGTGGCCCTGCCTCTGGCTGAAGAGGTAGGTGGAGGGCATTGTCCTGAAGACTCCTGGCCAGAGAGCCGCCCTCAGCCTCTTCACGCTCCCCAGGGCTTAGAGCTAAACTCAGTGTGCTTTGGGTGCATATATGATGTGCTGGGGGTCTCATGAAAAATACGGAAGAGGGGATGCGGAGAGAAAACAGAAATCACAAAACCCTCCTTGGCCTGACCATTTCAAGTTGAAATGAGCAAGCTGATGAAGCCCGGTAAAGTGGACAGAAATGCCGGCTTTACAGTTTGCAGTTGTTTTAGACACAGAAAAGCCAACCAGCCTGCTAGTCATTGTGAATGACTAAAGTTTTTAAGAGGACAAAAATCACAGCAGTCAGAAAGCCCGCCCACAATCCTAAAAGAAAGAATCTGGGGTCAGAATAAAGAGTGGGTGGGGTGCCTCTCCCTGCCTAAAAGGAAAATTATGGGAAGCCGATGAATTTGGGTTCACAAAGTCTTAAACCCTGTAATTTCACTTTCATTCTTCCTGTCTTGTTCTTCTGGATTGGGGGAGTGTTGTTTATGTGAGTTCTGAAAAATATGGGTTTGTGCACTTGCTCAGTGTATGAATCTCTGGAAATAGGAGGTGAAAAAGTGAATTTATTTCCTCTTGTAGCCTGACTTCAACCAAGGACAAGCTTAGAAATTCTTACATTGTTTGTAATATAAAGTAGAAGCTAAGGATAGATTGGATTTTGTTATTATATCTTGTTTGTTTTAAAATGTAAGTAGTATTGTAAAGTTTCATGGAGACTAGTGAATAATATTCATAATCATATGCCTGGTTTCTGAGAAAAATCTGGGACTTCCCTGGTGGCTCAGCTGGTAAAGAATCTGCCTGCAATGCAGGAGACTCGGGTTTGATTCCTGGGTTGGGAAGATCCCCTGGAGAAGGAAGTGGCAACCCACTCCAGTATTCTCACCTGGAAAATCCCATGGACAGAGGAGCCTGATGGGCTACTGTCCATGGGATCGCAAAGAGTCAGACATGACTGAGTGACTAAGAGAAATCTACTAACCCTCAAAAAATACACTGGGTTAGTAAAAGTATAACACAGAGGGAAAATTTTAAAACAGTGGATATATTATCTACTAGCCTTCAGAAGGAGAGAGAGAGAGAAGTATTAGCCTCATTCAAAGTCCCGGTTTATATCTTTTCCTTCTATATCCCCTTCTTACATCTTTCTGTAATGTACATATTTCTATAATGGGCCTATAATCTTTAGGAAACAAGCAAGAATATAAATTTCTCATTTTAATAATTTTCTGTTCAAAATGAATCATTACTTAAAAAAAAAAAATAACCTGAAAGGTATTCTTGAGTTCAGTAACCAATGACTTTGCAACTACTATTAAAAAGCAAGGGCTCCTCCTAGTGATCTTGCTAAACCAATGCAGTGTACTTATTCCAGGTACATTTGTTTTATTTGTGGTGCAACAGGTTCATTATCCTTAAACATGGAAGGAAAATCCACTGTGTCTTCAGAGAACAATAAGGGATACACGTGTGTATTTTAACAAAACTGCAGTAACGTCTTCAGGCCACTAGGGGCCATTTGAGTAAATTTCCTCTCCTGATCCAGGAATAGCGTTCATCGCCCCTCCTCTCCCCCAGTGGACCCCTAGGGGCAAAAGCAGGACCTGGTCCCACTCCAAAGTGGGATGTTCTTAGGTGTACGGATCAGGCTCATCATACTCAATCATCAGTACTTCTCTAATTTGATTGTTGTTCAAAATCTCTTTAAAAGGAAAAAAATATATATGTATTCTCTCCATACTGATTCTATAACCAATTGCTCTACAGCAGAGATGCATCTACAAAGAGATTGCTCTGGGACTTTCCTGGTGACCCAGTAGTTAAGAACCAATGCAGGTGACACTGGTTCGATCCCTGGTCAGGGAAGATCCCACATGCTGCAGGGGAACTAAGCCAAGGTGCCACAATTGTTGAACCTGCATGCCTTAGAGCCCGTGCTCCACAACAAGAGAAGCCACTACAATGAGAAGCCCGAGCATTGTAACTAGAGAATAGCCCCTGCTCGCCACAACTAGAGAAAGCCCTTGAAAAGTGACAAAGACCCAGTGGAGCCCCAAAAAATGAGATTAAATTTAAAAAAAAAAAAGGAGTCTCAGTCTTGTTTATTAAAATAAACAAGATTGCCCTGGCTTGATTATCATCTGCACAAGTGGGGTAGAGTGAAGACAAGAAAGCTGACGCCCTTTTACTATTATCTGTTGTCATCAGATTGCTGGACTAGACTACTCCTTACCCTAAGAAAGAAGTGTAGCTTAAGTCAGTACAATCACTACTGCTCGCCCGCTATGGGGGTGCAGTGAAGGGCCGGGAAGTGCTGTTTTCTTTCTCTTTCCCTCCCTGAGATCATTTACTAAGTAGTACTATTCCAGACCAGGGGCATCAGGAACCCTGTTCTTTTTGAAAGTAATTAGGTGAGTTTGAAAGATATCATCTTCCTGGTTTTACCAATATCGAGCTCTAGAAAACTCTTGGACACACCCAGGTAACCAGGCAGGTCTGGGACACCCAGTGTCTGTGTGGGTCTCAGGGAGCGGGACCCTGGCTCAGCTGACAGCAGGGATGCCACTCCTTCTTCCTGATGAGGTTACAAGATGGTTCCTTGTTAGCGTTTGGAAACAGCTTTAAAGGAAAGCACAGCAAACTGGTGTGTTGCAATTGGGTTTAAGCACTGTTGAATGGGATATAAAAGTGACGCATCCTCCTTATAATTACAGCTGTCGACTCCAGGTTTCATTCAAAGTTTTAATCATGCTCCAACTCGCAGGTTTGCCTTAAAGCTTTGCTGTTTCATCTCAAAAGGCAACTGGCTGTGGGAGTGTAACAGGGAATTCAGAAGCAGGTTGGAATTTTCCTCCACAAAGCCCTGTGATCTTCTTTCTTTTTAATTGAAGTATAGTTAATTTACAATGTTGTGTTGCTTTCAGGTCTACAGCAAAGTGGTACATCCATATCTTCCGTGCTTAGTCACTCAGTCTTGTCCAACTCTCTGTGACTCCATAGACTGTAGTCCACCAGACTCCTCTGTCCAAGGGATTCTCCAGGCAAGAATACTGAAGTGGGTTGCCATGCCCTCCCTCAGAGGATCTTCTCGACCCAGGCATCGAACCCACGTCTTTTACGTCTCTACACAGGCAGGTTCTTTACCACTAGCGCCACCTAGGAAGCCCTCTTTTCCCTTATGCTGCTTCAGTTGTGTCCGACAATGTGTGACGCCATAGACGGCAGCCCACCGGGCTCTCCCGTCCCTGGGATTCTCCAGGCAAGAACACTGGAGTGGGTTGCCATTTCCTTCTCCAATGCATGAAAGTGAAAAGTGTAAGGGAAGTCGCTCAGTCGTGTTGACTCTTCGAGACCCTATGGACTGCAGCCCACCAGGCTCCTCCGTCCATGGGGTTTTCCAGGCAAGAGTACTGGAGTGGGGTGCCATTGCCTTCTCCTTTTCCCTTATAGGTTATTACAAAATACTGAGTTCCCTGTGCTAGACAGTAAGTCCTTGTTTGTTCTATAGCCAGTTAGAGTACTGTTTTCTCGACGTAGTTCTGGTTGTCTGGATAGCCTAACCCATTCCTGCCACATGGGGTGGTGGCTAAAGAGAGAGGATTTCAGGACCAGCAGACGTTTCTGCTTCTTCTCACGCATGTGGTGTTGGGGTGTTTGGGTGAGGGCTGACTATTCCAGGTTGAAGTCTTTCTGTGGTTTCAGCTCCCTTATCCTGGTACATGTACTTTAGGGAAGATCAAGTTTGAGTTTTAAGATGTGAACAGGAGGCCGGAGATTTGCTGTAAACTACGACGAAGTCTGAGCTTGCAGGGGCTGGCAAGGGGACAGAGTGGCCACGACCGGCTTGGGCTCGGAGCCAGGGCCCCCGCAGAGCAGGAGACTAGCTGGGGCTTCTTCCCAGAGCCACCGCAGCCTGGCCCGCGCTCGGACGGCAGACAAGCCCTTTGCTGCTTCTCCTGAATCATGGAAACAAACAGGCTGGGCCAGGATGGAATAAATGAAGCTGAAGATTAAAGACAATTTTAAGAGAGACATGAATTAGGGAGCTGGAGAGGCCGATTGTGTCTGTCGCTTTCTCTTTTATTTCCAAGTATCATCTTGCCGGCCTCTCCTTTTGGCAGGGAGATCAGGGTGGCTGGTCCGGCAGTTTTGGCCTCCACCAGGATGCCTGGAGGCAGGAAGTGCAGAGAGGACCTGGATCCAGTGGTGTGGATGGGGGCAGGGGGTTGGCCGTGACACCAGAGCTCCGTCTATTGGCCCTCTCCATCTGTATAAAGAAGCTGCTCACAACTTGTCCTGACAGCAGCCCATCATTTCCCTAAAGAGCTGAAAGTGTAAAGCAGGAACACCCAAGAGCTCACAGGTTCCCAGGTTAGTTCTACATAGCCCTCCTCCCCACCCCACCCCCCCCCCCATAAACTCCCAATCCCTTAGATGTCCAGGACTTCAAGATCCCTTTGAGCTCACCATCAAACTGCCCTTGGCCAGAACTCCAGTCCATTTGTCTCTGGAGACAGTCTCTGGTATGTTCACGAAATGAGCATTGGAGACTCCAGTTTCACAATCAACAATGTACCTAAAAATAGAAAAAGTTTTGTTCCGGGATAATTCTGTCTTTAAACAGCAAGATCAACAAAAGATGCCTTCAGGGAACTGGTGGTCCCGCACTCAAATCTAATGAGATTCTGGGCTCCCTCTCTGCAACAGGGAGGAACATGGCTCCAACATGGTCCTCTTCCCATCACCGCTCACTGACCTAGAGTGGGGTCTAAGCTCTCAGCAGTCATTGTGACTTTAAACCCATGGGGTCCATGCTGGTCCCATCACCAGGTTCTAGGAGGTACTGTTTAGTGGACTCTTGCAGGACAAAGCCAGGCCCATGGTCTAATTGGCTGAAAAGCTTTTTTAAGAACCCCAGAATGCTGATTGCCAAACCTCTCTTCCTCTAAATTTTTAAATCCCCAGATAATTCCCTGGAAATGTAATCCGGATGTTTCTGACTCATGTATATTTAAGTCCATCCCCTTGTTGTTTTCAAAAGGCATTTGATGGAAATTCAGAGTGAGTCTTTTGTCTTTACCCAATCAAGGACTGCTGCAAATGAGACTCACAAAAGTCAACACAGGTTGCAGTGAAGTCTGATCACTTTTGTCTGTTTGCTTACTTTTTTCTTAATAGTCTTGTTAAGTTGCCCCCCCAAAAAAAACAGGAACGAAAGGTACTATCCCATGCCATAGGGTGAAGCCTCCTGCCTCTGAACGGGCAAACTGGGATCCCACCAGTAAACAGTGTGGCAATAATGACGTGTCCAGCAAGTCAGTTTAGGAAAGGGAGTGAAAAAATAAAACAAAAATAAATATTGATTCTTAGGTTCTTGCTGCATTGTAGGAAGTACTTTTCTCTCCAACTGGTAGATGGAGAGACAGCCTAGTTTTATTGTTATGTCGGGAGGTAATTGGCTTCCTCAGTGACTCAGTGGTAAAGAATCTGCCTGTCAATGCAGGAGATGTGGGTTTGATCCCTGGGTCAGGAAGATCCCCTGGAGGAGGAAACGGCAACCCACTCCAGTCTTCTTGACTGGAAAATGGACAGAGGAGCCTGGCAGGCTTTAGTCCATAGGGTCACAAAGAGTCCAACACAACTGAACACAAGCAAGTAGCATTGAAACGTATCAGTTACCATACGTAAAATAGATAGCTTACGGGAAGCTGCTGTATAGCACCAGGAGCTTACTTTGGTGCTCTGTAGCCTTGTCCTCGGAGAAGGTGATGGCACCCCACTCCAGTATTCTTGCCTGGAAAATCCCATGGACGGAGGAGCCTGGTAGGCTGCAGTCCATGGGGTCGCGAAGAGTCAGACACGACTGAGAGACTTCCCTTTCACTTTTCACTTTCATGCACTGGAGAAGGAAATGGCAACCCACTCCAGTGTTCTTGCCTGGAGAATCCCAGGGACAGGGGAGCCTGGTGAGCTGTCGTCTATGAGGTCACACAGAGTCGGACACGACTGAAGTGACTTAGCAGCAGCAGCCTTGTCCTGACCTGGTGGTTTCTCCCTTCATGTCCAGAGAGGTTATCAGACACTTTCATGCACAACAACACTCCTTTTTCCTAATAATTCTCCTCTTATCTTTTACAAAAACAGAGGTCTTCCCCTCTCTTACTGCACTACAATTAAACACAAGCTAGCGGGAGTTTCTCTAACCTGGATCCTTTCTCTCTCTCCTGCTGCTTTGGAAAATTGGAGCAATGGCATGATGCCACAGTGCAGGCACAAGGGCAAGGGTTCTCGTGTGATGGATGTGCTTTGGGTCTAGCTTCAGTTCAAATAAATATTTTCAAAATCTAAAATTCATTTGGCAAATAAACATGCTCTATGTGTAATAAATATATTTATTAAGTACATGAAGAGTGAATAAATGAACACTGATGAAAGAGGAACCATAGTGTTGAGTGATAGAAAAAGCCTCAGTAGTTAGTATCACAGTTTCATAACTAAGCTAGCAAAATAATGAGTGAAATTCAATGCAAAACAACCCCCTGAAGTTGCAGTAGAGCACACTGACCACAGTCAAGCGAGACCACGGAAGAATAACCAATGGTCATAGAATGACGTGGAAGAAAAGCTAGCAAAGTCTATAGATATTAGCATCAGGTGGATTTCTTTTTATGTTTATTTAACAGATACTTGGGGCTTCCCAGGTAGCGCTAGTGGTAAAGAACCTGCCTGCCAATGCAGGAGACATAAGAGTCTTGGGTTTGATCACTGGATCAGGAAGATCCTCTGGAGGAGAGCATGGCACCCACTCCAGCGTTCTTGCCTGGGGAATCCCATGGACAGAGGAGCCTGGTGGGCTACAGTCCATGGGGTCGCTCAGAGTCGAACATGACTGAAGTGACTCAGCACATGCGCACACAATAGATACTTAGCTTCCCTGGTAGCTCAGTGGTAAAGAACCTGCCTGCCAGTGCAGGAGGGCAGATTCTAGATCCCTGGGCTAGGAAAATTCCCCGGAGAAGGAAATGGCAAACCACTCCAGTATTCTTGCCTGGGAAATCCCATGGACAGAGACAGAATCCATGTGGTGGCAAAAGAGACAGATACAACTTAGTGACTAAAAACAAAACAAAAACAATAGATACTTGGGAGAATAAATGTTTTAATAAACCATTCGATACTTTGCAGGGTGCTGTGAATGCCAGGAAATCATAATGAAGCAAGAGATCATCTAAAGACCCAGAAATATGACTATGCTTGGGACAGAGAAATATGAAAATAAGGCAGCTCTGAATGCAGACAGAGCCACCCAAGGAGGAAAACCCTGGAGTCAGTGAAGTATACGTGCAACTGAAAGCCAACACAGCCCTCTTTTTCAGAGCTCGAGATTGTGTGTTCCCTGGAGCTCAGGCTTGCTGCAGTGTTGCTCTGTTAACTTTTGCCGAGGGACTTTGCTGCAGAAAATGGAGGATCTTGGAAATTGTGGTACAAAACCACGCCCCGTCTTCAGCTCTCTAAATAACAGACATCGGTCTACACGAAGTCCGCAGTGTGGGCTGGTATGTGAAAAAGAAGCTTTCCCAAAGTGCCAATTTAGTTAAATTTGGAGGGCCCAGTCACTTTATTCCCTAGGACCTGAGCCTCACTGGGAGCAGTCTTGATCCCTGGGTAGGGTGCTTCCCTGTTGAACAGAAACGATGGTTCTCCCATAACATGGAGTCCTGCTGAGGTCCCTCACTCAGCAGGGACCTGCTAAATTTATGAGCAGGTAAATTTAGCACTTCCCCTTTTTTACGTCAACAAATCCCAGATTTTGATTTTCATTATTTCACTGCATTCTTAAGAGCAAAAGAGACCCAACAAAAAACAATTTCCAGTGGCAATCTAGAATCGCATGCGACAACTTATTTCCATGTTAAATTAAGCACATCTGAGAGATTCTTGGCTTATCATACGCTGTCATAATTACGTTTGTGTAGCTTTATTCTAGAATTCTTCATCTTTCCGGAGCTTCTAAGATATACCATTTCAGAAAGAGAATGCCATTATTTTTTATTCACAGCAGATGGAAGCCAGCACACACATTTAGGAAGTGATGGTAGGGATGTTTTATCTTGTGGGAAATCTAAATTTGGAAAAACGTGCTGCGTGGTGCCTTGAGATGATGTTAAGAACACACTGACCACAGGCAGTGCTTTCCTTTCTTTGGGTGTATTTTCAGTTGTGCATTCCCAAGTTTTGTTTGGGGTTGAGAAAAATACTTTTTTTTGGGGGGGGGTGTTTTCTGTAGCACACATTAAAAAATCACTGGATGTGCTCAGTCGTGTCCAACTCTTTGTGACCCCATGGACTGGGACCCACCAGGCTCCTCTGTCCCTGGGATTTTCTAGGCAAGAATACTGGAGTAGGTTGCTGTTTCCTGCTCCAGGAGCATATAAGGGACCATTGCATACAGCCCTCTAAAACTTTAGTCACAGGAAAAGCAAGTATCTTCTGAAACAGTGAACTTCTCCCTTTCATCAGAATCTGAAAACAGTGTCGTCCATTACGTTTCCTCTCTCCCTAAACTGCCAGGAAGCCCAGAATTAAATTTAATGATAAGTGACAGCAACTATTTTAAATCTCCCCATTGACATGCTTTCTGATTTTCTATTTTAACCAGCTGATTGTGAACACACACTTTATTGAAACCTGCCTAAAATATTTTCTGGGAGAAGGAAGCATAAACATTTGTTCTTTCACAACAAAACACAATTCAAATTCCTTTGGAATGGATGGGTTCCTTTGGATGAAAACTCTCTGGTCAACTACAAATCCTTAGTCACTTGGGAGAATGGGCTCCATACTTTCCCTGTGTCCTTGTGCACAAAAATGGCAAATTGAGTAGTACTCCACTGTGTATATATACCACAGCTGCTTTATCCATTCATTTGTCGATGGACATCTAGGTTGCTTCCATGTTCTAGCTGTTGTAAACAGTGCTGCAATGAATATTGGGGTACAAGAGAAAGATAAATATCATATACTAATGCATATATATGGAATCTAGAAGGATGGTACTGATGAATTTATTTGCAGGACAATGGGGAAGTTGCTTCCCTGTGGCTCAGCTGGTAAAGAATCTGCCTGTAGTGTGGGAGTCCTGGGTTCAATCCCTGGGTTGGGAAGATCCCCTGGAGAAGGGAAATGGTACCCACTGTTCTGGCCTGGAGAATTCTCAGAGCTATCTGAGCTGCTCTC
This sequence comes from Neotragus moschatus, assembly GCA_006410615.1. Classification (NCBI taxonomy): domain Eukaryota; kingdom Metazoa; phylum Chordata; class Mammalia; order Artiodactyla; family Bovidae; genus Neotragus; species Neotragus moschatus. The sequence continues at coordinate 663,491 of SJYA01001905.1, read as the reverse complement.
TCCTGGGCCGCAGTCCTCATTTTGCCCCCAATAAAACTTAACCTTCAAGTGTCACATTGTGTACTTTTTTCAGTTAATACTAGCATAGGGCTTATTTAAGCATCTTTATAAACAGATGCTTGTGCTTTAAATTAACACAACATTGTAATTAACTATACTTCAGGTAAAAAGAGAGAGAGAGAAACTTGTTCTCACTGGCTCTGACAAGGTACAAAATGGCATTGAATCTGACTTGATGACATTAGTATTCTAATACCTGATAGGACAAATTCCAAAGCACCGCAATATACAGTCCAAAAAGCCAACCAAATCACTCTAAAGCTTTAAAAATAAACACTGACACTTCAGTTAGGGTAAAGGCCTGGGAAAGACGAGAAGAATCTGCAGAAGCTTCGAAATGAAGCCGGTTTGCCCACCTCGAATCACATTCTGAGACCAGTGGCTCCTACTAGCAGAGCTCTTCAACTCTTCGTTATTTTGTAGCTTTTAAAAGATTTTATGAAATGTGACTAGAACTTGATGCTGTAGCCCAACACTTCCTTTAAAAAGATATGTCCTCAGTGAATCATTCTTTATAACAAAGAGCCTGGGAAAAAATCAAGGAAGGGCACACAGGAATTTGTGGAATTGGTAACCAATCAGAAAGCCTGAGATAAAGAGTTTCCATTCAGTCTGACCTAATGATCTTTGAAAACTTAATAAACCTGTAGCAAAGTTATTTGAAATCCCCAGTAATAAATAAAGTAGTTAAATTCCATTCATTCATGCCTCCGCCTGGAGCTGAAGATGAGGTCTTATCTGGGAACCCAACACTGAACACTTTAAATCTCTGCTGGGATCTGCCTGCCCTGGGAGGCAGCCGGCAGTAAGAAGGGAGAAATTTCCCAAGTGCCTTATCTTTACAATTTGTGCTCTCTAGCAAAGCTGTCATCTTTTACTTCCATCTGCACTGGAAATTAAGGAACAAGTCATCCCAGATGGCAGGGGCTATGGATGTTGGCAACAAATATATAAGTGAAATAAAAACAGAAATTAAAACAAGCTCCACAAATGCACAGCTTCTAACCACCCTTTCTAATTTGACAACAGGCTTATTAATGCCAAGGTAACCTGCCCAAAGTTTGAGTTTCCTTTAAAAAGCCTAAATATATACTAGTGCCTATTTTAAGACCATTTGGTCTACAGCAAAGAATATTTAAATATGTAAACAAACTAATTTTCTCTTTTTTCTGCCTCCACATATCAGTTTATTCCGATCTGAATAAGGAAAAAGAGCAAAAGCCAAACATTTCCTCTATTTTAAAAACATTCAACAATTGCTTTAGACAAAAACTAGTACCTTCAAATCCTAAAAAGCGAACCCATATTCTAAAATAATGGATTTTCATTTACTTAAAAAAAATCAAATCTATTATTATATAAGAGGAATTCATCTCTGAAAGAAAAACTGTTTCTAACAAGTACTTTCTTCAAGGTTATACTCCATTTATAGTTATTATGAAATATTGGCTATGTTCCCCATGTTGTACAATGTATCCTTGAACAAAGTAATTTTCAAACACAACTACATGTTCTGATCATACTAAATCCACAAGCCAAACAAGAACTTTATGGCCTACTGTGCTATTATTGTGACCTATAGCCAAGATTTCTCTGCTGTTAGGAAAAGGGTGGAAAGCTTGTCCTTGGGCGCAGTGGGGGACAGAAATGACCACTTTATATGCCCCAAGTGGATTTCACTGTCTGTCCCTCTGCCCCTCCATGCTCTCTCTAACCAGACAAAGAGGAGCTGGGAAGAACAGTGAACTGCCAGGTCCTAGTTTGTATTCATTTATTATTAAGTACTAACAAATGCTTAGTGACTAAACACACCCACACTCACACCCACACCCACACCCACACACACACACAACAGACACTAAATCTGCCACTTCTTTCTGTATTAGTCTCTTAGGCCTTTTCCCCCCCAGTGATGTTCATCGCAAAACACATCCTTTTCATCCTTAGACACAAAAGAAGTGCTTGACAAAAATGCAGTCCATTTTATTGTAAACAGAGGCACACAATGCTAATAAATACACAAGTCTCACGATTTGTGCTGAATATTACATTTCACTGATTTTGAGGGTGTGTGGTTTTACTGGGATTCGATAGCTCTTAATGTTGTGGTTCTGGATCCCGTGGGCTCATAGCCTGTGCGGATGTGCACAGGTATGTGCACAAAAATGCACGCACTGGGCAGACAGTGATGTCTGGCGAGCAGGACCTGTGGGGACGTGGTCTCCACAGGCATGGTCAGCACATTTATAAATGGTCTTTGATAGGTGCATTCACAGATGCCCAGGGATAACCGGGGTTCGATGTGCCAGAAGCTCCCATGTGCTGCGCTTCCTCTGTTGCTTGTCCACAGCCTCTCTGCATTTCTGTGCTCTCTCTGTCCTGGAAGCTGATCTCTGCAGTTGGCTTTGTCCGGGGCATCTACTGCTCTTTGACTTTCTCGGGGTTTCAGCTCATGGCAGGTCCTGGCAGGGGATCTGAAGGGGGCTGAGTTCCTCCCTGGCTCCCATGAGGAGACCCTAGGGTGCCTGCTAGGTTTAGGTTCAGAAGTAGCTGTGGGTTCCTGTTGATGCCCCAGAGATGCTTTACTGCCCTTTGTTGGGTTCTCTGCCCACATCTTTGGATAAGGGACTTTCATTAAACCCTTTGTAGTTACCACTTTCCAATGCCTCTTTTACCGGCACATACGTGTAGATGTATAGATTAAGAAAGATAACTATATTTTAAAAAATACACATATACACATATATATGTATATGTTTATAGTCTAGTAAGAACAGAAAAATTTTTATTGATAGTCCCTGTCCCCCAATCCTTTGGTACAACGTATTGTACAATACTGAAATATGAGTGATTAATAATGACTAATAATATCCTGTATTGAGTACTTAGGTGCTCAGTGTTTTACATATATGATCTCACTTAATCCTTATTACCACTCTAAAAAGTGTTATCATCCCCACCTTCCGCACCAGGAAACCAGGGCACAGAGTGTTAAGAAACTTGCCCAAGATGCCCCAACTGGTCATCTGCCAGGCACTAGAGCCTGCGTTCTCTTCTCCATGTGCGAAATCACCCAGAGTTCCTGGGCTCAGAGCAGGTGTTCTTAAATCTGCTCACCTTCCTTGCTTCTACTCTGTTTCTCCCTTTCTGGATTTCCTCCCACTGCATTTTATCTTTATATATATATATATATATATATATCNATCTGCCAGGCACTAGAGCCTGCGTTCTCTTCTCCATGTGCGAAATCACCCAGAGTTCCTGGGCTCAGAGCAGGTGTTCTTAAATCTGCTCACCTTCCTTGCTTCTACTCTGTTTCTCCCTTTCTGGATTTCCTCCCACTGCATTTTATCTATATATATATATATATATATATATATCCCTTCATCCATGGGATTTTTCCAAGCAAGAATACTGGAGTGGGTTGCCATTTCCTTCTCCAGGGGATCTTCCTGACCCAAGGATTGAACCTGGGTCTCCCACATTGCAAGTAGACTCTTTACCACCTGAGCCACCAGGGACACTTCTTTATTTTTCATATGTATGTATATATGTGTATGTATACATATATATTGGAGAAGGCAATGGCACCCCACTCCAGTACTCTTGCCTGGAAAGTCCCATGGATGGAGGAGCCTGGTAGGCTGCAGTCCATGGGGTCGCTTAGAGTCGGACATGACTGAGCGACTTCACTTTCACTTTTCACTTTCCTGCATTGGAGAAGGAAATGGCAACCCACTCCAGCGTTCTTGCCTGCAGAATCCCAGGGATGGCGGAGCCTGGTGGGCTGCCATCTATGGGGTTGCATAGAGTCGGACACGACTGAAGTGACTTAGTATAGCATACATATGTATACACACACACATATATTTGACTACAAAAGGCTGCTCTCTAGTTGTGGCACTCTGATGCTGTAACTGTGGGCTGTGGGCTAGTTGCTCCAGAGCATGTGAGATCTTTCTTAGATTCTCAACCGGTGATCGAACTCTCGGCCCCCACACTGAAAGGTGGATTCTTAACCACGAGACCACCAGGGAAGTCCCTCCCATCACATTGTCTTGCTCTCTACTTTGTAACTTCACTCTCCACGTTCTCCTGGGGTTTTCTCTTCTGCTTCTTCTTGAGCTACATTATTTCCTCCCGTGCCACACAGAGTGAAATAACCACAAACTGTTAAGTGAGATGTCGCCATTAGAAATTATGTTTATGTGAAGTTTTTGGTTTTTTTAGTTGAGGTACAACATTATGTGCTTCAGGCGTACAGCAATGATTCACAATTCTAAAGATTATGTTCCATATGTAGCTATTGTAAAATATTGGCTATAATCCCTGTGATGTAAAATATATCATTGTAGCTTGTTTTATACCTGATGCTTGGTATCTCTTAATTCTCTCCCCCTATCTTGTTCCCGCTTTCCCTTTCCCCACTGGTAACCACTGATTTGTTCTGTATCTCCACATACGTGATGTTACATAGTTTTTGTCTTTCTCTGATAGAAAGTTCTTAATGGTCTGGAAAAGGCTGGATGGTCAACTCACCCAGGCATCACCATGCTGTTTGTCATGTTTCCCAGCGCCCAGCTCAGGGCAGGCGCTCAGTGGACAAGTGATACTTGTGTGTTTAAGGAATGCAGTATTGAGCTTAGAAAGCTGGACACAGCACACGCAGTGCAATCTCAGGAAGAAGTCAGAAGTGTAGAATGAAAACTGGGTGGATATGGGCCCATACAGGATCAATAGCTGCTTTGAGATCATGACTTTTCAGGTTTTTGTCTGTACCTTTAAACTTTCCTGTATTTTCCAAATGTTTCACAGTGGACAACATGCTACCTTTCTAAGGTAAAAGTACCCACGACAAAGCAAAAGGGTTCCCTATGACTGGATACTGAGCTCTGAGTCTCCTGTTTCAACTGGACTCTGCCCCTTGACCTACACCTGATGTCCAGCCCTCCTGTGACCATAGGCAATGCACTTCGAAAGGCTGTTATCTCATCTGACCCAGAACTGCGGGTGACTTATCAACGTCAGGCAGAGAGCCTGGCGAAACACAGAAACCTCTGGTCCCTGGGTTCTTCGTTGAGACCTCTCTTTGTTTCTCTTTGCAACTACCTTCAAATCTGGAAGAATCATTTCCAAAGCTCGAGGTAGAGAACTCTTATTTCAATGAAGGTTTGACTGTGATTTCTGTTCTGGAGGACAGACATGACTGAAAAGATGCAAAAGTGTCTGATCCCCAAAGAACTAAACTAAAAGAGGCCACTTCTTGATGGTTCCAGTTATAGTTGTCAGTGATTCTGGCTCCTGACAGGAATCTTGTTTCTTCAGGCTGCAGGAGGAACGTGTTTCCTGGCTGCAGGCAGAAAGGGATCAACCAACATGAGGTCTGCATGGTCTGGGCCCCAGTTCTCCAACAAGGCTTCACAGAAGCCTCTCTGGAGAGGGTGCTGCCCTGAGATAGTCTTGTGTGGTTAGAAGTAAGTTGGGCTACTTGCCACATCTCTCACAAACAGGAAGATTTGACTGAGCATGTAAATAGCTCCTGAAATTTGAAATACCATCAATTGCATCACTTTAAGAATTTTTCTTGGGACTTCCCTCATGGTCCAGTGGCTAAGACTTTGCCTTCCAGTGCAGGGAGTGCAGGTTTGATCCCTGGTCGGGAAACTAAGATCCAAATGCCTCATGACCAAACAAAACAAAACAAAACAAAACCGGATCATGAAACACACAGAATATTGTAACAAATTCAATACAGACTTTAAAAATGGTCCACATTAAAGAAGAAGAAGAATTTTATCTTTTAGAGAAGAGGTTCACACAATTTAGAAACAATTGCCTACTGTAAGACCCTGGCATTGGACATCAGTTACCCAGGATATGTTCTGGGCACAGAGAGTACAGAAGCTGGAGGTAGATGATGAAAGCTTGATTCAGAAGATTTCAGGCCAAAACTATCTTGGAAACTAAATACGGGGACAGTGGAACTATGTCCAGAGGACAGTGATGTCTGAAATGTCATGGAATTGAAAGAAATGTGTTCTCTGCTCCTAATAAAAAAAAAAAAGAAAAAAACTAGCATTCTCTCTAGGAATGGGAAAGGTATTATAAGCAAGGTCTGATGTATCTCTAAGGGGATGGTTCTTTTCCTCCTGTTTTCGTTTTCTTCTTCGGGTACCTGTCTCACTCTCGGACTCCTTTTCCAGATACCATGAAAGAGATGTGGATACTGGGAAGGGAAACAGAAGGAGCCACCCTAAGGAATGAACAGTGCTGTGCTACTGAAATTGATTTAACTGTGCTTATTAGATTGCAGTCTCCTGAGAGTAGAGATCATTTTCAGAATTTATATGTTTAGTCTCTTCTAGTGTTCCTATAAACAAGTCTTCTTAAAGCCAAAAAAAAAAAAAGAGAGAGAGAGAGAGAGAGCTTATTTCTTGCTTCCTTGAAGTGTATTTTTTCCTTAAGCTAATACATGTGTTTCCTTCCCTCTTTTAGTGAAGTTTGTTATTCCAAGTTATAGTATCATTTTTGAAATCTGGAAATATTTGTGGAGAAAAATGAACTGGCTTGGGCAAGAGACTAATTTTAGGTAAGCTTGAAAGAAAATCTTGGTGATTTGCTTGCCTGCATTGACTATGCTTCGGGGTTTGAATGTTAATTCTACTTCGGTGAGTTTAGCTCAATAGATATATAGTTCTGTGTGCAGGAATGATGTAGTCTCAGTGAAGAACAGAGCTAAGAAGGACCGTGTCCTCACCCTCAGGTGCTCACATGTCAGCAGCTTCTAGAACTTTCGATTTACTACTGGAAATTTTTCTCACCCAGATCAGCATGCACTCTTGCCAAGGTATACAGTCATCTTTATATAGTCCGGGATGCCAGTCACCATTCATGACTTAAACGCTCATTAACCTGACAGTCCTCCCGAAGCTCCAGACTCAAGTATTTTGTGCCTGCCTGGTATCCGCCCTTGGTTTCCATGCCCAGAACAGAGTTACTTCTCTCACCGTCAGTTTCCATTTCTCCCCTCGATTTCGTCCATCATGTTAAGTAACAAATCTGCCCTGTGAGGATTCAGGCCCCGCTCAGGGCTGGAAGCTTCTTCCCAAGGTTGAGGTTCCTGACAGGTGTCCCTGTGCCTTCTTGCCTCACCCCCAACACTCTGCTCTCATTTGCAGCAACTAGAGTGAGCCTGTTAAGACTCATCTGCTCCTTGCCCTCCTGTCTCACCCAAAATAAAAGCCAATCTCCCTCCAATGACCTTTCAGTGTCCCTGGGTCCCTGCGAGGTCTAGTCCCCTCATCCCCATTGTGTGCCATCTCCTGCCTCTCCCCCATTTTCTCGCTTGGTCTCCTTGCTGCTTCTAAGAAACACCAAACCCACCCCTGGCCCCTCAGTTCACAGTTCCCTCTGTCTGGAGTGTTCCTTCCAGAGAGAGCACCTTGCTCACTTTCTCCCTCAGTACTTGCTTAAATGTCACCCCACTAGTCAGACCTTCCCTAACCCACAGAAAGAGCCCCCTAACCCCCACTTCTAGCCTGCTGTGACCAATCACCCTTATTCTATTTTTGTCTCATAGAGCTTTGTACACTGATACACAATGTGTTTCCTTGTTTCTTTATATGTTGTCTGTCTACCTTACCCACCCCTCCCCCATTTCCTGCCTTGAATATAGGGCAGGGTCTCTGTTTTGTCTGTCTCCCATATCTAAGCAGGACCTGATGCGTCAGCTATACTGCCCTTTCCCGGCAGCAGAAAACAGAGAGCTTGGCTGACCCTTCACATGTCCGGAACTCAAAGTTCTGCCCTGATGACGTGCATGAGATGGGTCAGGCTTCGGGAGCTGGTGATGGACCGGGAAGCCTGGCGCACATGCTGCAGTCCAGGGGGTCGCAAAGAGTTGGACACGACTGAGAGACTGAACTGAACTGAACTGATGAGGTGCATCTGGTTTTTTATCTTTTGCTTCATTCACAGCAAATTAAATTTTAGATTCTGCTAATTTGGTAGAGCCATTTTCTCAGAGACTGTTTGACGTTTTAAAAAAATGACAAAGTCTAGTTAAATAAGGTAACACTTTGCTCCTTCATCTTCCAAGTGTCTACCCTAAACTTAATCTACTTTAATCATAAAAGTGATGTGGGCACAAAACAATGAACAGGATAATGGTGGCTTTTTATACAGTTAGGCATTGCTAAAGTAATTATTATTTTATTAATAAAAATCTAAGTTTTTATTCAATAGCAAGCTGAATCTCTTTTGTTCAAAACTCCTGAATAAACTCCTTTTTTTTAATTCTTGGAAAAATAAATAAGTAGAGTTAGTTTTATTAAAGCCTAATCTTCTTTCCTTCCAAAGAGCACCCAGGACTGATCCCCTTTATAATGGACTAGTTGGATCTCCTTGCAGTCCAGGGGACTCTCAAGAGTCTTCAACACCACAGTTCAAAAGCATCAGTTCTTTGGTGCTCAGCTTTGTTCACAGTCCAACTCTCACATCCATACATGACTACTGGAAAAGCCATAGCCTTGACTAGAAGGACCTTTATTGGCAAAGTAATGTCTCTACTTTTGAATATGCTATGCTAAAGCTGAAACTCCAGTACTTTGGCCACCTCATGTGAAGAGTTGACTCATTGAAAAAGACTCTCATGCTGGGAGGGATTGGGGGCAGAAGGAGAAGGGGTCGCCAGAGGATGAGATGGCTGGATGGCATCACTGACTTGATGGATGTGAGTTTGAGTGAACTCTGGGAGTTGGTGATGGACAGGGAGGCCTGGCGTGCTGCGATTCATGGGGTCTCAAGGAGTCAGACACGACTGAGAGACTGAACTGAACGGAACTGAATCTTCCTTCCAGCTCACGAAGGTGTGGAATAGCCTTTCAGAGTTCAGACTGTGGAGTTGAAAGAGTTCAGTCCTCATTCCACTCCATGGAGCAGTGGCAGGTTGGACAAACAGACCCATCCACACCTCACATTCTTCATCCCTTCATGGGCAGTGATAATAATAGTCCTCAACTCACTGTGTTATCACAAGGATTGAATAAGATAATGGGGATAAAGTCATTAGCATGGCTCTTAGTTATCACTTGATCAATCTCCCATGTTTTCTTCAGTTGCCAACTCACATCATCTCATGTTGTTAAAACGTGGCCTTACCTATTCTTTTCCAAATAGGACTTGGGTTGCTGTGGCTGACTATAAAAGCTGCATGACTTAAGAGAAGCTGGAAAGCAACATCAAAGTAAGAGGAGGTTCAAGTACTTTGAGGTGGTTGATTGGATTGTTTTGACTGAACTTCTAATTAGACTCTGGACTTGCTGGTATCCCAGATGCCAGAGGTTCATCACTCTCTTTATTGGAAAGTAAAAAGAACACCAGCTCCTTAGCTCAAGATAAATTTTCCTGACACCAAACTGTGAGAAGAATTTTTAAACTAGAATTTTATATGCAGAAAGGTGGTAGAGTGGGAACTGTATTTAGATTCCATCCTGTTTTATAATAAATATGGAAAAGGTTTCCTTAAAATTGTTTCTGATGGGTATGATGTGGCTCAAAGAAATGGGTGAATTCTGGCATCAAGAGTGAAGCAGAAAGATCAAAATTTTATTTTATTACTGATAAATATCACTTTGGAGAATGTGGCTCTTATCCACAGAAACGCTGGGCTACTAGTACTGAACCCCAAGAGAGTTTACCTAACCAATCGTAGGTAAGGTCCACCATTGACCTCATGTGTGCGGGGACCTGTCCCTGTGAGACACTCCCACGGGCTGTGTGGAATGCCTGCTTTCTGTAGGCAGGGTCACATCTGGGAGAAAGGGCAAAGAAAGGTCTGGGGTGCACATGCCCAGTTCATCATTCTAAACTTGCAGTGAAACAAGCTCCACCTCCTTCCCTGCAAATCAGGGTATCTCGCCAGTGAAGTTCCGTTCTCACGTGAGAGCAGAGGCACCATCTGTACAACACCTCTAACGGAGACTGCCGATTGAAGCCAAGGAGAGCATCCTCCAGGAGCAGTCTGGGGATGTCTGACTTGATCCAAGGAGACAACTTAGACAATAAGGGCCCCAGATAAGTCATCTTGCCTTTCCATGGTTTTCTTAGATGAATTCTCTTTGTCAGGCATATACATGCCGGGAACACAACTATGAGCAAATACACTGACCTTGAGCACACAAATATATGACGGCTGATGATGGTAAATGCCACATCAGAGAAGATAAAGCCACCACTGAGAGTGTTCAGTGGAGAAGTTGCTTCAGCATGAAAGTCTAAGAATTCTTTGTGGACGATGTATACTTTGAAAGTGCAAAACTGAAAAGTGTCAGTTGCTCAGTTGTGTCCAACTCTTTGCGACCCCATGGACTGTAGCCTGCCAGGCTCTCCTGTCCGTGGAATTCTCCAGGCAAGAACACTGGAGTAGGTTGCCATTCCCTTCTCCAGGGGGTCTTACTGACCAGGGATTGAACCCGGGTCTCCTGTATTGCAGGCAGGTTCTTTACAGTGTGAGCCACCAGGGAACACTTTGAGTGACTTTCAAAGAATGCTTTGAAGACAGGGAACAGCATGAAGAAAAGGGAATATCATGAGCAAAGCTCAGAGCTCAGAGATGTGTGGTGTGGGAAAGTTACAGAAGGTAAAGGGCAGGGAAAAGAGGGGGACAGAGACACTGCAGAGGT